>KZ108170.1:0-247141 GCA_002116305.1 Penicillium italicum | reverse complement strand
GATTCTTAAGGGGGGGGGGAAATATAAATAAAAGAATTCTCCCTAGCGTAGGCCTATATCCATACAGGGAGAAAAGCTACATAGATTATTATATAGAGTACAGTAGAATTAAGAGATTTATAGAAAAAAAAAAATCCGTACAAAGTTGAAAACAACTAAAAACCTAATAGATATGTGTAATATATAGATATACAAGGGAAAAAAAGAAAAAAAAAAAGTAGAGATAGAACCTGAGTCAAGTTGACGCTTAGAAACGGGAAAATGGGGAGTCAGGGAGATGGGAAGATATGGGAGGGGAAAAAAAAAAAAAATCCCAACCTCATGAATCCCACTTTAGGTCGTTCCTTTACTCGGAACTTGAATCCTTTTAACTTAGGTTTAATACGTGCTTCTATTAAGGTGCAATTCAAATTCACCTCAATTCGAACTATGGCTACTATCAACCCTCCGCGGGATCCGAATACCGTGAGCAACTACAACAACTGGCGTTCCACCCATGTCACGGCCAATTTCGATATTCTGTTCGATCAGAAGAAGCTGGTGGGAAATGTCGTCCATCAATTCAAGTCAATCACCGATGGTGAGTCTCAGGAGATTATCCTGGATACCAGCCATCTCGACATTGGCGTGGTGAAGGTGGATGGCCAGCCATCCAAGTGGGAGTTTCTCCCCTCGCTAGAGCCCTATGGTGTGCCATTGAAGATTAGCCTTGATAAGCCCGTCAAGTTGAACGGCACCGTTGAGGTTGATGTATGCTTTGCAATCATTTCCCCTCATGACGCTCTATCTCACTCATATCATAGATCGAGGTGAAAACCACCGACAAGTGCACCGCGCTGCAGTGGCTGACCCCTGCGCAAACCTCAAACAAGAAACATCCATACATGTGTATGTGATAACCCTTGAACTTTGCAACTTTCCCTAGAGCTCCAGTCGCTGACAGAATTGCTTAGTTTCCCAATGCCAGGCAATTCACGCCCGGTCTATCTTCCCTTGCCAGGACACTCCGGATGTCAAAGCCACCTTTGACTTCAACATCACCTCTCCGCTTCCGGTTATGACTAGTGGCCTGCCGATTCGCAAGTCGTCCATGGAGTCAAAGACGGACCATCAACTGTATCGATTCCACCAGTCGGTGCCAATCCCCAGCTACCTCTTTGCTATCGCTAGCGGGTAAGAATTCCTTCACCGTGCTGAAAGGAACTGTTCATTGACGCGAAACCCCCTAGTGATGTCGCCGAGGCTCCAATCGGACCCCGAAGTGTCGTTGCAACCAGCCCTGACAAGCTGGAAGAGTGCAAATGGGAGCTCGAGGCCGATACCGAGAACTTCATCACAACAATCGAGGTACACATCCTATCTTCCATTTATCTTAATACTCAATTCTGACTTCGCACAGAAAATTGTCTACCCTTATGCCTGGGGTGAATACAACGTTTTGATCCTGCCGCCTAGTTTCCCGTATGGTGGCATGGAGAACCCAATTTTCACTTTTGCAACCCCGAGTATCATCTCGAAGGTACGTAGTATCTGTGAAATGGTTAGATAAACCACTAACATGTCGTCTCAGGACCGTGAGAACATCGATGTCATTGCCCACGAATTGGCTCATAGCTGGAGTGGTAACCTGGTTACCAATGCCTCATGGGAGCATTTCTGGTTGAATGAAGGCTGGACCGTTTACCTTGAGAGAAGGATCTTGGCTGCCATTCACGGCGAAGCTTATCGCCACTTCTCGGCCATCATTGGCTGGAAGTCTCTGACTGACGCTGTCGAGCATTTTGGTGACGACCATGAGTTCACTAAACTTATCATTGATCTGAAGGGCAAGGATCCAGACGACGCATTCTCAAGTGTTCCTTATGAGAAGGGTTTCAACTTCTTGTTCTACCTTGAGAATCTTGTTGGCAAGTCAAAGTTCGACAAGTTCATCCCTCACGTATGCAATCTCTCTTCTCTCGTTAGCTTTCTTCTATTGACCTTTTTTTCTCTTGCAGTATTTCACAACCTTCAAGTGCAAATCGCTCGACTCCTATGAGTTCAAAGCACTGATTCTGGACTTCTTCAAGTCAGATGCCGAGGCTTCTAAGCTCTTGGACGAAGTGGATTGGGACAAATGGTTCTATGCGCCAGGTCTACCGCCCAAGCCAAGCTTTGACACATCGATGGTGGACGTTGTCTATGAACTTTCTAAGAAATGGCAGTCCCTTCCTGACTCTTCCTTCAAGCCTGATATCACCGACATCCAGGGCTTGACGGCAAACCAATTGGTTGTCTTCCTGGAGCAGATGCTCGTGCTGGAGACACCTCTCAGCCCCGAGACCTCGAAGTTGATGGGTGATGTCTACGGTTTGGCCCAGAGCGAGAATATCGAGGTTTCGAACCTTTACTGCCAGGTTGGCATGAAAGCAGGAGATGACAGCGTCATTGAGCCAACAACTGAGTTGCTGGGCCGCATCGGACGGATGAAGTTTGTGCGACCTTTGTAAGATGTCCCCGTCCTATTCGCAGAATCTGTTCTGGACACTGACCTGGCCTTTTTTTTTCTCTTTTTTAGATTCCGCAATCTCCAGAAGATCAATCGCCCTATTGCCCTCGCCACATTCGAGAAGTACAAGGACTTTTATCACCCCATCTGCCGAGGCATGGTGGAGAAGGATCTGTTTGGCAAGAAAGACAACTAGGTCTTTCTCTCCGTGTCGTGTTTTGCTCAAATAGATAAACAGTGGATGCTTACCAATCTGTTTTTGTGTCGTAATTTTGACCAATAAAAAAGATTCTTATGCGAAAAGAGTAGGGCAGTTAAAATATTGTACAATTCTTTATAACCAAATGATACAAAATGGCAGAACGGCAGAACGGATACAACGAAGGCAAACCACTCACTTGTGCGAGAATACCCCCTCATTTGTTTGCTTGAACAAGTTTCTTGTCCGTCTCCGAATACTCGAAGATAGCAGTGTTCTTCTGGTCACCACGTCCAAGAGCGAAAACAAGATCAACCTCGTCCTTCTTTGATAGCTCCGACAAGACTCGGCGCATGTATGCTACCACCTGAGCAACCTTGGCCCAGTCAATTTCTTCTTTCCCATCCGGTCCGGTCTGACTTCCCTTCCAGAGGTTTCTCCAGACAGCAGCGCCCAGCACCGCATCACCTTTGGCCAGCCCCTCATCATAAGCAGCAATGATTCCACGCCATTGAATGAACAGATCCTTCAGGTACTTGTTGCGAATAGTGCGACTACCCAGATCATGATACGTGTCCATGCGGTGTTCCGCTTCATGTGAAAAGTGATCGATCAAGTGGCGGGAGTAGGTAGTAACGCTATCGCGATGGGGCAGGGCACGAAGGCGAACTGTCAGGAGGTACATATGGAGGAAAGTCACCTGGGACCAGGTAGAAAAGGTTGGCAAGAGGCCGAGCTCTGCAGTGACGCCCGAAATTAGCTTGTCTTCAAACCAGATCATAGCCAAAGCCCAAGAACACTAGGGTTATCTCACCTTTATACCACCATCCCTCTCCAACACCAAGATCCTCACCAGCTTCGGTTTTCGGGACCTCCGCTCCCTTTTGCGAAGCTTGGGGGATCTTGTAATCCGCTTGGCTGGAACAGGCCTCAAATAGCTTCTGTGTCATACCGTACGCGACATAAGTCTCGGCGGCATTTCCGGGTCTCCGGGAAAAGTTCTTGGCCAAGTCGGAGACCTTGCTTTGCGAATATGATCGAGTGGTGATCGATTTCAATGGCTGTTCCGTAGACGCGCAGGAGGCGGACACCAGTGTTATCGGGCTGCGACTAGCAGATCTGGAAAGGCAGAGCTTCTGGGACCCGCGAATCTCGCGCGCCCATAGTGTTGATAATCTCCTGGATGACATTACTGAGGATGTGGAATTGGTGAATTGATCTCTCGTGATTGGTGATCTGGATCCTTTTTTCTGATAAAATTACGTTTGCATTGTTTGTTCCGATATGCATATTTTGAAGTGCTTTGAGCGATTGAAACCCCAGATCTGCGTATATATAGACATATCATTGCAATTTAATATTGAACTCGATTGTGTTTTCGCACTTTTATATTCTACGTGGAGTTTCTGCTGATTATTTAGTTGATGGCTTAGTGATATCTAACTCAAGCTCTATCCCATTCATGTTCATCTGCATTGTTTGGATATATCTCATAAATTGGATCATTAAGTGTGGCAGTAGGTCTGCAACCCAACCAAGTCTAACAATAGACTCGGGTGGACGAATCCGGGGCATTTCATTCCCGACGTTCAGGCGTATGGACGTCATGACCGTGTGTTGTATTTCGTTTATGGAGATGATCAGTTTCAACATGACGAACAGCCCAGTGACACTGGCATCTGTATCTAAGCCCAATGGTTGGCTATGTCCCGCGTATAACTAGTAGATGGCATGTAGATCTCTCAATCGCCTAGCACCAATCGCTCGGAGCGCTTTTCTACAAGAGGGAGAATCTCAGAGAGTCGATTGGGATCCCTCAAGAATGCCGGAATATCATCCCTGGTGGCTGCCAGCATCTGTGTATGATTGTCAGATCAAAAATAAATCCACGTAGTCCAATGACTGTACATACCTGTCGAACTTTCTCATATTCACACTCCTTGGAGACATATTCCCGAATAACTTCACCTGTCCCAAAGTCCACATAGACTCGAGTGTCTCGGAGTCGGATCAAAACGTGGTCAAGCCTCATGAAGAACCTTGTCAATAAAAGGAGTCTTCCTGGCATGACTCGGATCTTGCAAGACAGCATGGTAATCCCATTGTCCGCCAGCTCGTCTTCGTAAAGAACAACCTCGTCAAAAAACAGGATGGGGTCTGGACGCTTCAAGAGTTCAATCGGAATAGGCTTTGTCGTTGGCTCGAACGGCCGCCCATTAGGATGGAGGGTGCCCTTATAGTCGGTGCTATATGACCAGTCGAATGGCTTCACAACTTCTTTAATCCCTTCATGGGTTTTCTCCCTGAGTACCATACAATTAGTCGCCACGATAGAATAAGCGCAAGTGGGAGGTTGCTAAATACCTGCTCTTTTGCCATTCCTCCGAGTACGCGACCTGGAGCATGGATTGACCAGTCTTGTCCACCAAGTCCAAGGCATCAAAAGCGTTGAAATTGATGCCCCAGTTACCCTTCTCGTGCTCTATTGCAACGTAATTATCACCGAAGATCATTTCCGGGGGTGCAATGCCGAGTTTCTGGGTCATGTCCTCAATCGGATCGGCTTTGAGAATGGGTAGCTTCTGTGTTGAAATTCTAAACCCGTTGATGGTGATTGAGTTAGGTTTCTTTGCCTCCGGGGAGACCGTGGCACACGTTGTTGCCATGTTTAAAGATCGACAAGAAGCAACGAGAGATCAAAAAGAACCGAGGATCTCCAGGGCTATGTATGAATGTTTGCGATCGGAGCTGATAGCGATAACCCCGCGGACGGAGAAAGAGGCGGTCCGACCCTGTAACGTTATTTGTTCGGCAGAATCTTTGAAGGCTCAAGAAGCTTTGATTTCATCTTGATAGCCCGTGGATCTGCCATTTTCAAACTGATTTCAGAGGTAGTAACCCACTTCATTCAAAAAAATCTCTATCTGTATGAAATTCTGACAGGGCTATTACCTCAAACTGCAAACACAACATATTCTTCAAGCAAGCTGTAGGTACAGAGATATACATAGGCGCTGAAAGCGGAGATGATGGCGGTGTGATAGGGTACACATGTTACATAAGCCGGGCGTTGCTGGGGGGACGCTCCGGGGATAGCCCAAACATCCGAGCTTCTGTTTCTCTCTCCATCTTTGCGATATCCATCGACCAACGACTCACCGCGTGCAAAGTGATCATGATTGCACTGAACTAAATTTAACCCCAGATTTGGCTACTTTTTATGCAATTCTCTTCTTCCTATCCCTTATTCGCCTTCCATTAATCCATACACCCTCTCGCCATGGCGACGACCAAGACGCTCGAAGCTCGCTTTGAACATCTGTCCATGAAAGATGAGAAAGAAAATGGAAGCAGTGATCGAACCTATGGCAAGCTAAAGGTACTTAACTTGATGTAATCTGGTTGGAGATCCACCTTACTGATCTGATTTGCCAAGGCACCGGTCTCTTCAGCACAGTCAAACAGTAACTCGAATCGAGCTCAACTACTGAAATTGGCTCTTCAAAATAACAATGAAAACAAGGCAAATGCCATGAACATCCCAGCCTCACCGGGCAGGGGATCACATGGCGCATTGGTGACCCGGAGCACCGATGAAAACGGAGACCAACGCACCTCTTCTTCCCTCTGCGAGCAGCCAACTGTCCCCAAGGACCTGCACTTGGGAATGTTCGAAATTGGTAAACCACTGGGCAAGGGCAAGTTTGGACGAGTTTACCTTGCCAAGGAACGTTCCTCTGGCTTCGTCTGTGCACTAAAGGTGCTACACAAGTCCGAGTTACAACAGGGTGGTGTCCAAAAGCAAGTCAGGCGTGAGATCGAGATTCAGAGTAACCTACGTCATCCTAATGTCTTGAGGCTCTATGGTCACTTCCATGACAGCAAACGAATCTTCTTGATCCTCGAGTTTGCTGGCCGCGGTGAACTGTACAAGCACCTTCGCAAGGAGCATCGGTTCCCGGAATGGAAAGCGGCACAATACATTGCACAGATGGCTGCAGCACTAAAATATTTGCACAAAAAGCACGTCATCCATCGTGATATCAAACCTGAAAACATCCTTGTTGGCATTCATGGAGAGATCAAAATCAGTGATTTCGGTTGGAGTGTCCATGCCCCCAACAACCGACGCCAAACGATGTGTGGAACTCTCGACTACTTGCCCCCAGAGATGATTGCTCAGGGTTCCAAGGATAACTACTACAGCGAGAAGGTGGACTTGTGGAGTCTAGGTGTCTTAACTTACGAGTTTTTGGTCGGCGAGGCTCCGTTCGAGGATACCCCTGTCATGACCCAACGGCGGATTACGAGGGCAGATATGTCGGTCCCCTCCTTCGTGAGCCCAGAAGCGAAGGACCTCATCAAGAAAGTGAGTCGATCTTTCTATCAATTGATAAGGCCCACTTGCTAACATAATATCTAGCTTCTTGTTCTTGATCCCGCGAAGAGAATCCCGCTCGAGGAGATCCAGCGTCATCCTTGGATCGTCAAGCACTGTGAGAAAGACGATCGAACCGTGAAGCGAAGTTCAGGTTCTTCCAAGGAGGGCAAAGCATGACCTATGGCTTGCGCCTTGCATTACAGATTTTCTGGGAGTTTGGGTTTTCTTTTCTTTTGAATTTTTCCTCACGTGGAGTTTTGGTGTTCTGAGACTGTAAGCATTTTCAAGGCGTGTTGGGTTTGTCTTGGAGTCAAGCTGGAGAGGTACTCGCGATATGGCGATATTTTGATCTTAATTTTATTTCGCCTCCGTGTTCAACACAACATGATATATTCCAACAACATGACAAGAACGTACGGCTACCTGTGATCTCTGGCATGTTTCATTTATACCAGGCCGTAAGGCGAGAAATAGTTAGTATGACTAGATCTGTAGCTTGTATTCCCCGACTTGATTGATAAGCATTTTTAAAAACTATAGGTGCATGTATATTTTGATATCGTCTCATCTCTGATGCCCACAACCAGACGATACACAGTCGCACCCATTTTTACTCGTAAAATCCCCAAAAGAACTCCAATAGATACGCAGGAAGGTTCGCGTCGCTAGCGAAACCCATAAAATATAGTACATCCAAACAATATCTATCATACAAAAGGGTGGAGAATAGTACAACGCTGCATGAGTTGTGGTATCATCGGTAGATCTCATCAAATGGGCGTGTGTCCCTGAAACAGCTATCCCAGACTTCATTGACAACCCTTGTGGCATGGGCTTCGTCTTTACAGGTTGGGCGTGCTCGCACAGAGAGGATAGCTCTCCGTCGAACGCACTCTTGGTGCTGTTGTGTAAGCTTCCACTGCCCTCTTCGGAAGAATTCGCGCGCCCATCTGCACTCGCCGCTGAGCGAACTGGCTCGAATCTAGACGGATTCAGCAAACGTTGACACGCTGAGCTGACAAGAATAACACATACCTCGGTACACGCAGCATGCCGCAGATTATCAGACCAATTCACCTTGAACCTGAGGTGGTCAAAGGCATGAACCATCTCATGGGCCATGGTATCTTCGAGGTGTCCCTGGTCTTTCATCTCATTTGCGCAAATCAGGATTCCATATTCCGGGTCGAAGCCACCACCTTTCCGGTCAGTGCAACGGCGACAGTATATATTATGATTGTGAAGATCGCCTCCTAATTGTTGGATGCTTTCGCTGAGGAATCGAATTGTAGGACCTTGATAAAATTGGCCTTGTCAGTATCCGGCTCAGGTAACTCTCAAACGAGGAACTCACTGTATTGAAGAAGATAATCCCGTTGATCCTCACAGCGCTTGCAGTCTGCTTCTTCATTGCGAGTGTCTCGCGCAACACGGAACTGCTCGATTCCTTCGTTGGACATCTTGCCCGTGAGAATGGAATAGATATTGCGGAATTGGGTCCAGGTGTCATCACCAGGAAGGAAGCCTGTAGTATCGGGCTTTCCATTTGAAGGTGCAGCCGCACCTGGCGACTGGGAGTCTGTCATATTCGATCGTGGACTTGTCGAGTGTCATCCATCACTGCGCGCGATAAAGCGAGATCCTCCGCAATTGACGGTGTAAACCGGCAGAACAACGCCTGAGTCGGGCAAAAAGTGCCCTTCCGCGGCTCATCACCGCGGGGCAGTGAACTGGTCATCCTATAATCTTTTCATTTGTTTCTCGTTTATTTATTTGTTGCTAGCAGGGTTATTTGAACTGGTATTTGAGCCATGGCGACCTCATCGGGTCTTACAATTGTGATAAAATTAGGTACGGGGATCTATATCTGTCCCCCGATGACTCAAAGTACTGACCACTCAATATAACAGGAACGAGTTCAATCGTTGACGAAAAAACCCACGAGCCGATTCTCTCGATCTTGACATTGATTGTGGAGACGGTGACCAAGCTACACAGAGATGGCCACCGGGTCGTCCTTGTATCATCTGGCGCCGTGGGCGTTGGCCTGCGAAGGATGAATGTAGACGAACGACCAACATATCTGCCGCGCATACAAGTACGTCTACGGTTCTACACAAATAGGAGCTCGTATACTATGTCCTATGGAAAATTCACTAACAAAATCCATAGGCTCTCGCTGCAGTTGGCCAATGTCGACTGATGAGTCTTTGGGATAATCTATTCTCGCATCTTCGTGTCCCTGTCGCCCAGATTCTTTTGACAAGAAATGATATTGCTGATGTATGTACTCTTATATCTGCCCAGGCCTGTTCCTCCACTGACACTCAATGCAGAGAACCCAATATGTCAATGCGCAGAATACATTTGGACAGTTGTTTGATATGGGAGTGATTCCTATTGTCAACGAAAATGATACCCTGGCTGTTTCTGTAAGAAACTTTAGAAAGTCCCCATCCATTCACGATCACGCATCTGACCCAATGACTTCTAGGAAATTAAATTTGGCGACAACGATACCCTTTCCGCAATTACCGCGGCAATGGTCAAGGCCGACTATCTGTTTCTGATGACCGATGTCGACTGTCTTTACTCAGCAAACCCTCGAACAAACCCAGATGCAAAACCCATTGAGGTAGTGACTGATATCTCCTCTCTCGAAGCCGACGTCTCATCGGCAGGCTCCTCTCTTGGCACTGGAGGTATGAGCACGAAAATTGTGGCTGCAAAGCTTGGAACCAGTGCTGGTGTCACTACGGTTATCACCAAGAGCTCAAAACCAGGCAACGTTCATGACATTGTGAAATACCTACAATACCTCGAGGCTCAGTCCAATGGCGTAGCAGCTGACGACCAAAATGGGGCACCTACTGCTCCTCTTCATACCCGATTTATCCGTTCAGATACCCCGATTCAATCACGAACATTCTGGCTACTCCATGGACTGTACCCACATGGTACATTATACATCGACCACGGAGCTTACCATGCACTTTTGAATAATGCCAATCTCCTCCCGGCTGGAGTGGTCGGAGTTGAAGGTCATTTTGGACAGCAGGAATCCGTGCGGCTAGTAGTTGTTGATCGTCCGTCTCCAAATGCCCTGGATGGCGATTTTATCCACCATAGACAGGAACCCAAGGAAGTCGGTCGGGCTCTGGTGAACTACGGAAGCATTGAGATCGCACACATCAAGGGCCATCGCAGCACGCAGATTGAGACGCTGCTTGGCTATGCCGACAGCAACTATGTGGCAATGCGAGAGAACATCTCGTTCCACCCTGAAGACCACAGCCATACGGCGACACCGTCATTAACACCGGCCTTGGAGGAATGGAAGTCCCCTTGAGACATCACGTTAGATCACCCGGTATACGCATTTTACGAACAGAAGCGAAAATTTTCTTACATTTCACTGCGTTGGACGGTCGATATACCCAGTCAAAACTTGATCGTTTCAACATAAAAAGTTACTTGGGATATATAGGTCAACATTGAAAACAGAAAAACAAAAGAATGACATCCAAGCCTGAGCAAATGGGAATCCCACCAAAAGCACGACTCCAAGGGCGTAAGTGAAATTACTTAGAAATTGGATGTTTCCTCGCCAGCCCAAGCGCCAGAAAAACATGTCTAAGAGAGAATAAATGACAAGATGCTCGAAAACATATTAATCATCCAAACGGTCCAACCACTTCTGCATTCTCTTGTCTAATGTGGGTGCAGGAGCGGGCGCAGCCTGGGGGTGAAAAAAAATAGAGGGTTAGCTTTCAAAGCCAACCGACATCAAGCATTCAAGAATCAAACTCACTGTGTTCTCGATGGTGTTCGCCGTCCATGTCGCATAAGCTGTGTCCGTGTACAAGACGGTTGGTGCACCTAAATAGGTAGTCGCAATGGAGAACGGGAAAGGCGGATATTGAGGAGTAGCCGATCTAGTTGCGACAGTAGTCCCAGCGCTCTTGGGCATTGGGGCATATTTGATTGAGCCAGTCTGCTCACCGTATGGTACAGTATGCTGGTCAACTGCAGCAACAATACCATTGCCAACACCACCCACAGCAGCCACCTGTCGTTTACGCAGCTCATTGTGCTCGGCTTCGCCTTTGACGGTTGGAGTTGGGAACTGCAAGGCCGCCTCGGTTGATGAACTCTGGGTGAGACTCGAGATGTTGAAAGTCGAAGTCAGTTCTGCGGCCTCGATGAGATGATCCTCGTCTTCAACCGTAGACCAGGGAATAGCGATGGCGGGAATCGGCTGCATTGACTTGATCGCGTCTGTTACTTTTGCCGAGAAGCTACCTTTCATGTTGGTCAAGGTGAAATGGGAGGTGTATCCGGACCAGTGATTATGAGGACCTGACAGAACTATCTTGAGGAAGCTAATTGAAACCCGACGACATTGGTTAGTCACAAGAGGAATTGATGAAGCCACTGTTGCTAGGGAGGAAAGCCTTACTATGCATTGGGCTCATTTCCACCAACACTTTGGTCGACTCGAAATGACACCATGTCACCAGGAGAATAGGCATGATTATTGATGACTTGTGATAGAGTGTCCTGAATAGGTGGTGAGCTCCAAGTTTTCCATTTCAGCAAAGAGAGAAACCTACATAGGCACCTGTCTCGTCACCGGCACAGAGATAAAAATCATAAGTTGAAGTTGGGTCGCCATCTAAGCCCCAAAGCAGACTCACGGCAGCTGCACCATCGAAACTCAGATCATATGCTGTGATCTGAGAACTGATTTGAGAACTGATCTGGCCATAGGCGGCCGTAAATAACAGGGCGACCTGTAGCAATTGGACTCGCATTTTGATGTGATTGAGAAAACATAGGTTTCAAGAGAACAGAGGGTGATTTCCCCAAGAGAAAAAGGAAGCTCATCCCTTCATAGGGTTCCCCTCTAGGGACTGGTAAGTGCATTCCTAAGCTCTTAGCCCTTGAAGCCCTTGTTTTCTGTAAGAACGTGAGATGTGCACTAAGATAAGGGCACGTGGTCCGTGCTATCAAGGCTTTCTCCTGTCAAAGTGTCAGCCCACGACTTTGGACGACTTTTGGACTTACACAACTATGTCTCAAGCAAACTGGAACTCAGTCACTGGCATTGCCACACTGTTGTTCAGTGGCAATCTTGTCGCTATTGCGATTGCTATCCTCTTCACCTTTGGTATCCCCATCGCACTACACATCTTCCACTACCGGGCCGTAGCGTCTCCGCCCTCGAGTAATTTCCTACTCCTAGGTCCCAGTGGAGCTGGAAAAACTGCTTTTACAACCTTGGTAGGCTCCATGACCTGCTCCAGAGTGGTTGAGCCCTTGCTAACCCAATGGTTTAGCTCGAGGCCAAGTCCTCACTCGCTTCGAACAAGTCGCACAGCACCCACACCTCCCAACGATCAACTCTAGTAACCGTGACCTTACCACCGACTGTCCCAACCGGATCGAATCGCTACCGATCGGTGAACGATCCCTCCTTAAATGAGGCCGTCCGGAATCCAATCAAGTACCGCGTAAAGGATACCCCTGGCCATGGCAAGCTCCGCGCCTCGCAAGGGATTGCCGAGCTCCAGGCCATGTCCCAGTCAAAGGACATCAATACAAGGCTACGTGGTGTGGTGTTTATGGTCGATACCGCTGCTCTAGTTGACGAAGCGACGCTCCGTGATACCGCAACCTACCTGCACGACGTTCTTGTCTTTCTCCAGAAGCGCGCAAAGAACGGGTCATCGAGCAAGCGGACCACTGATGTCCCTGTCTTGGTCGCCGCAAACAAGCAGGATCTATTCACTGCACTGCCACCGGGAGCGGTGAGAGAGAAGCTGGAAGCGGAGATTGATCGCATCCGCAAGTCGAAGACCAAGGGTCTTCTGGATGCAAGTGCAGACACTGGGTTGGAGAACGAAGAGGAGGAGATCTTGGGTAATGATGAACAAGAGGTTTTCAGCTTCAAGCTCCTGGAACACGAGGTCGGTGTCAAGGTTGATGTAGTTGGTGGTGCTGTCAAGGGTGACTTGCAGGAAGAGTTTGGATCTGGAGTGCGCCGCTGGGAGGAGTGGGTTGGTATGTGCCTGTGAGCGATACGACTTTTTTATTCTCGTGATGGTTCAAAATAGTAAATAGGTGGTTCTGTCATGGTTTGCTTGTATATGTTATGCCCAAAGAAAAGTTGCACTGAGAAGGTCCTTGAGAGACTATAATGTGGTTTTCTATTGATATTGCCAATCCAATCCCAGTGCCTCTGTAGCTTGGGTATCAATCCAATCCTATATGGTCATTAATGAGAGAAACAAAGCGACGCAAAAGGAAAAAAAAAAAACTATGGTACTCACCCACAGATCTCGAGCAAGCTTCATGTTTCTAGATATCGCGCTGGGCTCACACATCGTCGCGATAGGTATAAAATACTGACCACGATGATTCTGCTCTCGCACCTCACGACTAGTAGCAAGATATAGAGCCGTAGCAGCACCATCCTCCAGGCTCTGACCCAACCAGGATCCTGCCATTCTTATAAGCCAACCTAGTAATTTCCCAAAATAAGAATCCCACCCGAACCATTGATCAGTAACGATGTTGCCTGGGAAGTATGAGTTGACATATATCTGCTTGCTCGCTGGATCTTGATCATCCAGAAGCCGCCGACTGAGCTCTTTGGCAAAGAGGATGTTACCCAACTTTGACCGGCCATACCGCCATATTCCATCGTACAAGGCAGGCCACTTGACGCGTGACGATGAGAACAGAAGATCCAGATCGAGCTGTTGGCACCAAAAATGGAACGATGAGCTGGTCACGACAATTCGTACGTCGCTGCTAGGCGTCACGCCGTTCCTCAACAGAGGTAAAAGTGATGTGGCTAGGACTTGGTGTCCGACACAGTTTGTTGCGAATACACGCTCAATATTCTGAGGTGAACGCTTGCATTCATTTTGAACACTGATGGCTTCGGTTTAGGGAGGTAGGTCAATATGTGATGATCGGTTGAGAGAGGTCAATATGTGATGATCGGTTGAGAGAGAGAGAGAGAGAGAGAGAGAGAGAGAGAGAGAGAAAGAACTCACCCGCATTGCAAACCAATATATGAATCCGGTCTGTGACTTGTTTTATCTTCTCAACTGCGGCCTTGACATCCTGTATATTCCCCAGATCACATTTGACAAACTGGGTTGGGATGTCACTCTCCAATGAGATGCCTCTGCGTTGTCTCCATTCCTCGCAAGCAGTGACGTATTTGTCTTCACTTCTGGCAATGATGATTACTTTCTCTACATCGTGTAAGAGAAGCTGGGTGGTGATCTCTGGGTTTCATTTAGTATACTCTGCAGGATTACTCAATTGGCTTCAAATCAGGAGCTCTGCTTGCCTTTGCCAATGCCTGCTTGGCCACCCTGGGACAATTAGTTGCTAGGTTGAGATATAATGAGAGAGAACTCACTGTCACTACAGCCACCCGGCCATTTAACGCCGGCGTGTTTCTCAGGGAGAAGTTCCGATATGTAAAGATTCCTGTCATCTTTGGGGGTTCTAGGTTGGAGTGGGCAAAATCGAGAGGATTCCCAGGCGAGGTTGTATATCTGATCTAAATCGACGTCATCGCCACCTAAACGAAACAGATTTTGAGGGAAAAAAAAGAACCATGAAGAAATTATCTATAGTGTGCATTAAGTATTTTATCATATCCAACGCCTTTGCGCTGCACAATCTAGGTGTTTCAATCCCAAAATGTGTTGAATCCCATCGGGGAAGCCCTTCATGCCAACACAGGAGAGACGCCTATCCCAAAATATCAAAGTTCAGGAATGTTGAGCCCCTACCCAACATGCAATCTCTCATGCAAATATGTTTCAGGGAACAAAAGCCTTTTGTTTAGGCCTTGGTTGTCTTGGACTGGTGCAGCATCCAGGTGAGCAGGTCGACCTTGGTAACGATGGCCAATGGCTTCATCGCACCACTTGCGTCCTTCTCAGTCACAACTGCAGCACTGTTCCACTCGAAGAAGCGGTTCAGAACGCTAAGGGGGGTGTCCATGGTGATCTCGATGAAGCCGCGACTCCGGGTCTGGGGCTTGAGGGAGTCTATGCCCTTGGACAGATCACGGGGGTCGGTGACTACCTCGGAGATCTTTGAGAAGTCAAACATGACGTCGGAGACGGGGCTCTGGCCCGAGGCCCGGCCGTGCGTCAGTCGGCTGAGAACGTTGCCCAGCGTAACGAGACCAACAAGCTTGCGTCCAGAGGGGGCAAGGACGGGAAGCTGGTCAAAGCCTCGGTCGCGCATGACCTCGATGGCAGTCTCGCAAGGGGAGTTGGCTGTCACGGTGGTGATGGGCTTCAAGCGCAAGGCGCTGACCTTGGCATTGGCCAGAGAGTTAGACTCGGGCTCCTGGGGTTGAGTTGCCGATGCAGCGGCGGGAAGCGACGGGAGCAGATCGTTGGCTGCGAGCCAGTCGTCATCGGCGAACTTGATTGAATTGGTTAGCTTGGATGAAAAAAAAAAAATCGGGGAAAGATTGGATCCTACCTTGGAGAGGTAACTTCTGATGCTGTCAGGAAGAATTACAACGACGACATCATCCTTGGAGAACTTTTGGGCCTCGTTAGCCTTGACCAGAGCCGCAATGGCACTGCCACTGCTACCGCCGACCAACAGACCCTCCTCGGCAATCAGACGCCGGGAGTACTTGAAAGATTCCTTATCTTCAGTCTTGATCCATTGGGTCACGGCATCTCGGTCCAAAACCTCGGGGATGAAATCATAACCAATACCCTCGACCTTGTAAGGCTCATTGGCACGAGCTTCATTAAGGGAGGAAGGTAGAGCGAGAATGGAACCAAAGGGATCAGCGGCGATCACGTTGATATCAGGGTTGTGCTTGCGCAGGCCACGGGCAAGACCGGTGATCGTACCACCAGTTCCAGCACCAGCGACAATAGCACTGATCTTGCCATTGGTCTGGGTCCAGATCTCCTCGGCAGTGCCAAGCTCGTGTGCCAAGGGGTTGTTCGGGTTCTCGTACTGATCCAAGATGTGGGCGTTGGGCAGTTCCTTCTCAAGACGTCTGGCTACGCCGATGTGCGATTCGGGCGAGTCAAAGGCGGCTTCGTTGGGGGTTCGGATGATGGTCGCATTCAAGGCACGTAGGACGGCGACTTTCTCGGCGGACATCTTCTCTGGGAGAGTGATGATGGTCTTGTAGCCTAAGTAGAGAAGAAAAGACAAAAATTAGGACGGATCGGACAAGCAAAGCTTAGACAATAGAAACGTACCCTTGACAGCACCAACCAGTGCCAGACCAATACCACTTGAATGAATGTCAATTAGCTTCCGCGCTCATGATGAAGCAAAAGAGAAGGAGAAGAAAAAAAAAAAAACGTACGTGTTACCACTGGTGGGCTCAATGAGCGTATCACCAGGCTTGATACGACCAGATCGCTCTGCCTCTTCAATCATGCGCAGAGCAATGCGATCCTTGACACTGCCACCAGCATTGAAGTACTCTAACTTGGCGTAGACGGTAGCATCGATTCCCAGAGTGCGGGGCAGATGGTTCAATCGCACAAGGGGTGTGTTGCCGATCTGTTGGGTGATAGTGTCTAAAGTGACCGGCGGGATGCCGGGGGTAGTGGTAGAAGCCATGATGTGTGAGTTGTGAAAGAGAGATGTAAAAGAAGGAACCTTGGAGGTTTGCAATTTGAAGTCGAAGATTTCGCCATCGACTTTTGCGCCCCGCCCGATGATAACCGGGCTGTGGGCCCACGCCTACTTTGTATGTTGGTTGTATACCTAGTTAGATATATTTATATATATATACCTATATACCTATATATATATATTTTGTTATAGTTATGTATATGCTAGTTTAGACGATAGGATATGCATAAGAGTTAGAATGAGCGATTGCCTATTCCGTAATTATTGAGCTATAGCTCAGTTCGTAGTTGGGACGACAGTACTATTTTTATATTAAGAATGTTACAAAGTATATAGCAATATCAACCCTACAAAGTATTCCGTATATATAAAAGTATCCAAATCAAATCAGAACCAGTATGGAGTATGGAGTACAGAGTCCGGAGTATAAGGAGTTAAACATTACAACATATCTCTTATAAGAGTGTACAAAGTACATCTACAAACCTACAAACTCCTAACACTGGCTAACCTTAAGAACTAGGGCGATCTCCATTCACCAATGGTTGGCCAACAACCGTCATATCGACCAAGATCAAGCTCAACAAGCTCTTCCATATACTTTTGCTCCATTCCATATACTCTGTTGTACGGAGTATCCGTTACTGAAAATGCGCTTAATTATCAGACATTTCTACCAAGCCAAGGCCGTGGCTGTGCAGGAAATGGCCAATCCCCACACTCGGCGTTTCGTCCCCTGAGAGACCAAGGCTGAATGCGAATAGTTCATAGAACACCAATAATCTGGACAAGAGAGCAAGTCGATTCTGGAAGTCGAGTATGACAGTACCACTTGTCAACTTATGATTTTTGTTCCGATGGTTTTCTCGTCTTCTCGAGCCAATTCTGACCCGGGATATTGGCGATCTTCACGGGAAAAGCATCATGGAGCAAATGGCTGCGCCAAGAACTCCTGGCGGTCCAGATTGAGACATTCGAGGTCTGATTGGTTTTGTAAAGTGCCAGCACATCCCACTGTTTTTTTTGGTGCCTCCTTTATAATGTGTTGCGGCCCAGACGCTGTACAACTACATATAGTCTTTGCAGTTCCCCAGCCCTTTTTTTTTGGTTTTTTTTTTTGCTTTTTTTCCCTTGTCTATTCCTGCATGTTTTCTGTAAGCTTTTACCGAAACCGATTTTTAATTTGATTTCGTCGGCACCTTGCGTGTACTTCGCTCAATCCCCCGATCTATAGTAGTTGTCGGTTAAAAATGGGCTCAAGCAGATCAACACATTCACAAAACGCTGAAAACCCTGACCTCCGTCTCCTTGGCAGCGATCAGTCGAAGACGGTCCAGGAGAAGCGCTCGCAGAACTCGATATTGCCCACCAACTCTACCACTTCCAAGCGAGCATGGGCCTTATTTCGCGTGGACACAGCTGGAGAGAGCGGTAGAAGTGGCATTCACCCCTGGCATCTCCTCAAGGTATGCTTTAGGAGCGTCTGTACGCTTTCGATGGTCGTGAATATCCTCTGGCCATTTGTTCCCGCCGCGATTGCCATCCATTTTGCGCGACCCGATCTTCACGTCTGGATCTTCAGTCTCAACTACATCGCCATGGTGCCCTCGGCAAACCTGCTCGGATTTGCTGGCGGAGAGCTAGCCAAAAAGTTACCAAAGATGATGGGCATCATAGTGGAAACCACCTTGAGTGCTGTGGTGGAAATGGTGCTGTTTATGGTCTTGTTACATAACCATGGCCGGACCGAACACTCGGATCTGATTCCTGTCATCCAAGCCGCTATTCTTGGTTCCATCATGGCAAATCTCCTGCTTTGCTTGGGCATGTGTTTCTTTGTCGGCGGTATCAAGCGCGAGGAGCAGACCTTCCATGAAGCCATCAGTGAAGTTGGTACTGGGTTGCTCCTTGTCGCGGGTTTCGGTCTGTTGATTCCAAGTGCGTTCTACTCCGCGCTGCGTGAAAGCGTCAATGATCATTTCACTCTGGCGCAATTGAACGAATCTGCCTTGACGATTAGCCGTGCCACTTCGGTGATCCTTCTCGTAGCTTTTTTGATGTGAGTGGCATGGGGCTCTTGCCTATAATCTGACCATTAACACCCTGTGATAGATATCTTTTCTTCAACCTGCACAGCCACAACTCCATTTTCGATGAGATTCTAGAGAAAGACGAACACCACGACGAAGATCGACACGAAGAAGCCGCGAGGGCAAAGCTCACTATGATGGAATGCTTCGTTGTCATTGCCGTTGCCCTGGCCTGCGTCTGCATGTCCGCCGTCTTCCTAGTCCAAGAAATCGAGCACATCGTGGAGCGCGGCGTCTCGGACAATTTCCTCGGTTTGATTCTCGTCCCTCTGGTGGAAAAGGCCGCCGAGCACCTTACGGCCATCGATGAAGCCTGGGACAACCAAATCAACTTTGCACTCTTCCACTGCCTGGCCCCTTCGATCCAAACAGCACTGCTGAACGCACCGCTCACTGTCATTGTTGGTTGGGGCATGGGCAAGGATATGAGCTTGAACTTTGAGATCTTCATGGTTGTCCTCCTTGTGCTCTCGATTCTGGTCGTTGGGAATTTCTTGCGTGATGGCAAGTCCAATTACCTTGAAGGTGCCCTCTGTGTGTTGGTTTACATCATCATCGCTGTTTGCACTTGGTACTACCCCCCAGTGCATGTAGCCTCGACGAACCAGTCTTGAAAGCATCGGGTGTTTTTTTTAAAGCGTGTTTGATTCGCGAATATATTGCATACTGTACATCACTCATGGTTGGTCTTTGGGGAAGTTTAATGGGGGGGGGGTTGGACTGAAGCTCCATAGATGGTCCGAGTAAATAACTGTCTGAACATCAGACAGTACCTAGCTAGTCAGACAAGGCCACGTAATGTAATATGACCTCATATGAGACAAATACACAGCATGATCTGACTGGGGGTTATTCCAGGGTAGTCTGAGGGCGCAAGGCTTCGTTCATCAACATCTGCGCATCAACACGCAGCTCAAAGTCGGCCAGGAAACAAAAGCTGATCTCGAGTTTCGACAATTCCTGTTCACTGACTCCACCGACCTTGGCAACCCGGCTATGTGGATAGCTCAAGTCCTCTAGAGCCTTTGAAGCAACCCAAACACCAGCAAGCACAAGCCGGTGCATATTCTTCGGCAAAACCCTTAACACATTCTCAACCAGGGTCATCTTAGATATATACACGCTAGCTGCGAGATAGACCGCTGTAGACATAGGACAGTACCTATGCAAACGAAGCAGATACTCATTCAAGGGAATCGGCGGCACCTTCTTTGACAGGAATTTCTTCGCCAAGATAGCCATCTGAATCGCCTCTTCTGTCGCCCTCACAGGGTCAGAAGGATCATCCGAGTCCTTAACATGCAACCCGACAGTATTCACCTTGAGCTCGTCCTCAACAGGGGTACCATAACCCACAGGCGTGGAGCCATGCGTATGCAGCTCATCGGTGCCGACAGGTTTCTGGGCAAAGTAAGCGCCTAGCCGCTCAATATTCAAACAAAGCAAGTGCAATGCAGCCTCGGGCGAAATATCAAACACGGCGGCGGGGGTCTGCGACGAATCAGAATCGTCGGCAGGTTGGTGACGACCAGTATTATCCAACGGCGAGCCGAGTTTCAGCATGGTAAGCGCGGGGTTTGCGTTTTGGTTGGAATCTATGTCTTGGGACACGGACATGGTTGTGGTTTGTGTTACGGCGGTGGCCATGGTGTGCGCGTGTGGATTGCTTTCACTGCCACGCGCAGGCGTGGGCCTGGTAGGAGGTTGCGAGCAGAGCGCACCTGGACCTTGGGGTGGATGATGGCTCCCCGGCTGGGTATCTCATTTTCCAACAAGTGGTTTCAGGCCTCTGTTGGGACTTGAGCTCAATTTGTGACGCGGATCTCGGACTCGATCCGATCACGGGGGAGAGGAAGAGGGAGTTGAGGCGAAATGATCGATGGAGTTTTCTTTTTGTAGATTTGTATGGCGGGGTGAGAGTGAGAGTGGTGTGTTTTGGAGTTCTATATGAAATGAGAGCCTGATCATTGTTTTTTTTTTGGGGTTTTTTTTTTAAAAAAAGATTTAACTTACCCTAATATCATATGTTTTTAATGAAGATTGAAACGAATCAATTCAAAACAAATCAACAAATCAAATCAAGTGAAGTCAAGAAATCAGGAGAAGAGCGAGAAGGGAAGATAAGAAAGTTGCCACATGTGACCTTGTCCTATGGGAATCTATGGAATCTATGGACACTGGACATACAAGTACAACATGGAATAACATTTCCCATTGCCTCAAAACCAGAAAAACAAAAACAAAAACAAAAACAAAAACAAAAACAAAAACAAAACGCCCATCCCTGTATCTAATCCGACTTCATACAATTAAAAAGCTCAAAAACTCCCGATCCTGGTACAAAACTCACATACCAATCCTAGCAGGCTCTCGACGACGATACGATATGTATGAATGTCGGTCAAATTGGAGACGCGATAGCCCCCGTTGCAGCCCATTATGACTGTTGTGGTCAATGCTTGACACGTCTACCATCTGAATGACAGCAGCGTAAATGAATTGTACCGGAGTCAAGAGCCTTCTAAGATTGGCAGTGTGACCCACGAGTCTTATACCGGGATTAGGAGGCCAAAATAAAAATGTTCAGCCCAGCTTCAATCCGTAGTCTGCTGTAAAGATGGAAGGAAAGACAGCCTCAATCAGGGGAGGGGGCAGTTTCATCCATGAATATCCGCGAATGCCTCGACATGCTGGGTCACCGGTAAATTGACGAGGCTGGAGCAACCAAAATGCTCGGCTCTAGAACCAGGGGCATGGCCCTTGTCCGCGTTGTCCAATAACACGCCGACCCAAGCCCGACATTTCATGCAATCCATGGCGAATGATCTTCGGTTCTCTTGTTTCGTACCGAATACCTTTAGGGCTTGACTCTCGGGTATTACGGGGGCCTCGCGACGAATATCGCAACGGATATCTGAATTCATATTCGTAGCCTCGCGAGGAACCCTGTGCTGGGTACCTGGTTTCATGCTCGTAATCAGAGTCATCGAACCGAACACGTTTGTGTGTTTTGCTGTAACGAGGCTGTCGTGTCTCTAATCTCACTGACAATCGTACATTTGAATCATATCTCCTTCTAGCAAAACTAGAGGCCATTTCATAGTCCGGGGGATCAACCACAAAGAGCCTGGAAGGCGGTTCATGGGCTGGCGGTGCATACCGGGAACCGAGATCGTAAACAGGTTCTGACCTGTAAACAGAATAGGAAGACCGGGATCGCATGTTTGTCGAGTATAGGTATGTTCGCTGCCGTGTTCTCTGTCTTCCGTTAATCTCGTGTTCTCGATACTCGACGGAATCCAAGGATAACTCGAGGGCCATGGAGTGATAATAAATGATCCTTGAACAATGCATCAGGAAACAAAGACACCCTGAAACAAGGGAGTTGTTGGGAAAAAAATAGATGGAGAAACAAAGAAATGGAAGTTGACGAACCTCGTTGATGCCAGGGGCACGGGCGAATTGTCGGACATAGTATGTGTAAGAAGGCATGTGGACAATAGCAAAGCAGGTGATTCCTTTCAAAGAGTAAAGACAGAGCAGGATTGGTATATTTGGCTTGAAACAAAAGAAGATTTGACAAAGATGGCCTGGTATAGATTTGAAAACAAAGAGCTTGAAATGTCGGCTTGATTTTATATTCGATCATTCGACAATGAACAAGGATTCGAAGGCAACATCTCCTTGAAGAGAGAGGGGTCCTATAATGAAGTTATTAATTCACGATTTTCCCATATTTTCTCCCCAAGAGAAAGCTTCAAACCTTCAAACCTGAGGTCACCAGGGCGCAGTTCAGTCAGCAGGGTTGAAGGCCTGGTCACAAAATCCGTTGAACCCCGACAAAATTTCCATGTTCAACTTTTTCCATCACACACCAGGATTGCCAAGTTGAAGTTTCATTTCCGAAAAGAGTTCATATCCCCCCCAAAAAATGATATAGTGTGATTAACAAGATGCTCCCAAGTGAGGTACAACTTGAAGAGTACGTGGGGCGTCTGCATAGACAACGGGGCACAGCACACCTGTTAATGTCCTCGGCAGAACCAACACCAACTTTGTCGGAGAATAGTATCCAATAACATATTCAATGACGGGCATCACTGCCTAAAATATTCACTGGGCAACATCATTCGGGAGTCTTAAGTCATCCATCTGAACCTGGGAAGGAATCCTTCAGCCACACACTAAAAGCGTCAAATCAGGCGCTAAAAACAACCAACGGCGACTAAGAGCCAACCATTGACATCTTCGACTGCGACATCAGCCATTGTTCCATGCACGAATACGCAGTTCCCTAGAAACAATAGAACTGTGAAGAAAAACATGGGCTTGGACAGCAAAGCTTCGCCACAATTGCTATGTCCACCTCTCAATTAATCTATCCTGATTGCTATCACGCTGGTGGAGAACATCCAAATTGAGCTTCTGGATCCCATCTTGAAGACTCGTGAGTTCTTTCTCGAGGCCCGAGAGCGCTGACTCCTCCAAAGGATCGCGCAGTGATGTTTCATAGTGAGAGTTGGCGTGTAATGAGCAACGAAGAAGCTGGGATGCATTATCCAACGGTGCCAAAGAAGTCACTAGAGGAGCGTCCACCGCTATATTGAGGCCGTGAAGTGTTTCGGAAATGTGATATCGCTTCTCATGGAGGTCACCAACCCCTCCATTCTCCCGCGGATGGAGGATTGATTCTGGCGGTACACCAACACGCCTCAAAAGTCTTTCGAGTGAGGGTTGGGCAACTACAGGCGTAGTGGGCGTGCGGGTGGCAAGAAGGAGGCCTGGCTGTAACGATCGGCGTCGCAGAGACTCTCGTCGGGATGATGGCTGTGTGATGAGTTCGTTACCTGCTTCGGATTGATACAATGCGGCTAGCTGTTCTAACAGTTCCGATGACGACTCCCGGACTCCGAGTTGATTTGTGAGATCTTGCTTTGACAAAGTCATCTCGATCAACATGTCGAGTGTCTGAAAGTTTGAATTAGTTCATTCCTGGTCAATGGCAGTGCCGAGGTAGAGCCTCATACCTGTTCCAGTTTCTCCTGTGACGCCGCCCGTAACTGATCATGCTCGTTCTGGAGTTCACGGAGGATAGGCTCATAGAACTGCTGCCTAGTCGACATTTCTGCCAGAATTTCGATCTCCGGATACAGAGATTCTAGTTCTTCCTCGAGGGCAGTGCTCGTTGCCCCATCCATAACATCGGAATTGGAGCCGCCTGCATGAATTGTTTCCAGGTAGAGTCGATCGAGACGGTAGTGTACTTCCTCTGCCACATAGTCTGACAACATCGCACTAAGATGGTTCGTGCGCTTGATCGTAGATGCGTCGTTCCCGCGATACTTGATACTGGACATGAGCGTTTCCAGACTTGCGAGCGCCTTGTCGTCCTGCTTCAACCGGGTGGACAGATTAGCGAGTATTCTCTTGCTTTCCGCGGTCGACTGGTCCGTCGCGGTCTTAAAATCAGCCTCCAACTCATCGGCAAGCTCAATTGCCTACATAGAATCAGTATCAGCAACACGCGACCGTTTGTAACAGACAGGCCCCTACCGCCATTGTAGTATTTTGCCTTCCCGCTTCATGTTTCTTTTGCAACCGAGCGATATCTCGGCTCCGCTGCTGCTTCACATTGTTTTCCAGACCCAATTGCTTATTGAGGCTTGCACATTGGAACTTCAAAGTCTCGGTCTGTTTCTGAATTTTTGCCGTTGAGGCTTCAAGGGACTCGATCGCGTTTCGGAGTTCGTCTTCGAGGATAGGCCGGGTTGCGCCGAGGTCTGGGTTGCTGAGAATAGGTTGAAGAGTGCCGGAATTTTCAAGCTTGAGATATCTGTCACCAGTTAGTGCTGTCTTGTCATTGTATAAAGGAGACCTACAACGCTAGCTCATCTTTTGATAGCAGAGTGTCCGGGCGGAGATGCTTGGACGCCCATTGCGCATTTCTGTCATCCTCAAATACCGACTCAATCACCTCTCGCTTGGCTGCAATATTGCGATCCTTGAGAATTGATATGAGCTTGTCGGTCAAAGTGTCTTCCATTGTTGTTTTTGGGCGGTTGTGATGCGGAGACCTGATAGACCTGATAAACAAGGAGCTCCGAAAGTGGATCTTTTGATCACAACACTCTCCTGGGTATGGATCATATTTCTGGTTTCTATTTAAAGAAATTCAACGATTGTTATGATGAATAGCTTTCGGGAGAAGCTTTAGAAATATTTTGCACAAGCATGCGAATCTCGAAGTCTTTAGCTGAGTCCTTTTAGGATACAAATCCGTTAAAGAGATAAACCGAGTTACAGAGTTTGAAAGAACCTCCGAATGTTCCTTTGGGACTATTATGTATTAACGTCTTTCAGTGCTTGTTTGTCCATAGACAAAGGGCATTTCATTTCAGTAGTCCACAAGGATTGAATGCTCGATTATAAAAGGTTCACACCCAGGACTTTAGATCGTATTATCGCCATCTACTTGAGCTATTTAACTAGATATTTCTATTCGGACTCCTACACTAACCATCGCTATGGACGCAACAACTATACAGGCTTCGCGAGAATTTTTCACCGACTCGCGAAATGATTTCATCGTATACATCCAGGAACTGTCTGCCGGGAATATCTCAGGTCAAGACGCCGCTACAATCCAAACCGAGCTTCGTCAGATAGCCAACGCATTCTCTGGGTGGACGGAGCACTCGGATTATCCCAACGAGCTGACTTGCAGCTGTTTTTCGGACCGGTGCTGCAACTTCTCAGATATTATCGTAGAAGTCGCTGACCTGGTCACTATCAATGACGGGCAGCTCCCTCTCACAGTTCTGAAGATGTTCGATATGCTGTCTATACAGATAGGACGATTCACTCTTGACGGCCATCGTGAAGAAGATGAGTATGCGCGGAGATTTGATCGCATGGCCAAGGATGAAGATCGTAGGTGGCAGGTTGGGTCCCAGGTACCAGACGACGGTAGAGCTGCACTTCTATTTGGCTTTTGGACTCGTATGAATCGCTTCATGGAGCCAGGTCCCAATTGCACGTTCGAGTGCCTGCGTGCGTATGCCGGTAGTCCTTGATCTTGTTTCTAATTTCTTTTTCGGTCAATGATATGACTGTAGAATATGAAATTCCAGTAAGAAAAGAGTGACCCGAGAGTCTATATCGGATGTTGTATGTTGTACTCTGTGTCTGTTGTATAAAGACCGGCAGATCAACCGGAGAAAAGAGGCCGGCTAAAATGTGGCTGCCTGTGGCTGAGTAATCAGGGAAAAAAAAGGAGCCAACGATGTTAGATTAGAAGTAGAATCGAGTGGATTGTATCCTAAATTAATCGGTTTCAACTTCATCGGGTACAGAGTGTACAGAATACAACACAGCAAAAGTGTGCCGTCTCTCTCGATTAGCGTTTCTGCAAATCCGAGTCCGCCTTTTCGACCTTCCAACCCTTTGGTCTCTGTTCACTCATTTACCATTTACCATTTACCTCTTACCATTCTTTACACCTTCTGAGCGCTTCTTGAAAATTAAACATTCAAACTCAGTGGATGCGCCGGCAACGGAACCGCGATGTTCCTTTAGACTACCGTACCAAAACAGTCCAGTCCTCGAATCAAGCCTCCTTTCCAGCCCCCGAGTGGCATTCGATCCATATTCAACAGTAGACAACCCAAAATGTCTGCCAAAACCTCTCCAGAATGGGGCCCCAGCCCGGACCAGACCTCCGGGTCCATCCCCGCTTCGAATGGCAACGGTCCACCCACTCCTCCAAACGACGTGGAGATGAAGAGCTTGCGCCCTGATCCTTCCAAGGGCTCAATTCCTCCGGGGGTAGATATTATGCAGTTGGCTCGGATGGGGGAGATTGGCACTATGCAGAAACTATTCACGGCCAAAAAGTTTACCGCAAACCACCGCGACGAGGAGGGGATTACACCGCTGCATGTTCGTTACAACCCAGCGCAATGTACAACAGGGATTTGTTTACTAACTGCTTTCTCTCCTTCTAGTGGGCTGCCATCAACAATCAATATGCGATGTGTAGATTCCTGATCGACTCCGGAGCCGATGTCAACGCCAAGGGAGGAGAATCGGTGGCAACACCAGCAATGTGGGCTGCTCAACGGTGTCATTATTATATTGTGAACCTCCTGCTTCAGAATGGAGGGGATCCTCTCCTGACGGACGTCCAAGGATACAACATTCTACACCTCGCGACCATCGATGGCAACGCTTTCTTAGTCGTGCTGCTTCTACACCAGGATATCCCCGTGGACGTTCTTGACCAACAAGGGCACACTGGACTGATGTGGGCCGCATACAAGGGGTATCCTGCATGTGTGGACTTGTTCCTGCGATGGGGTGCCAATGCAAATGCCGTGGACGAAGGTGGCTTGACACCGCTTCATTGGGCGCTGGTCAAGGGCTCGATGCCCTGTGTCCTGAAGTTGCTCGAATACGGCACCGACCGCTTCGCAAAGACACGCGATGGAAAATCACCTGCGACTGTAGCGCAGGAGATGAACACCCTTCAGGTTTGGTACCGCTCGCTCAACGAGCGTGGCTTTGAACCTGATGGCACCCAAAAAGTGGTGCCTCTGGGCCTTTCAAGCTTTGTACGAAACAAGAGCATCATGGCCAAGTTCTTCTTCCTCTGGCCCTTCTTGACGATCCTGGTTACCATCTGGATGCTCAGTAATCTGGCGATTTTCGTTGCTGTGCCCCTCGCGTTGGTGACAGTCTTCGGAATGCAATATGTTGCACAGCAATTTGCGAACAAGGGACCGATAGAATATCGCGTTCTGCAGAAAACGCCGTATCTATCTGGTGTCTTTGCAGGCACGTTGTTCTGGGTTGGCTTCCGCTATGCTTTCAAGGTCCTACCAGCAACCTACTCATCGTCGCCGATTCTGAACATCTTGTTTGCAGTCTTCTTCTGCTTGACTGCTTATTTCTACATTTTTTCTATGGTCCAGGACCCGGGTTATGTGCCGAAAGTGAGCAGCAGGAACCAGCAGAGAGAGATTGTTAAGGAACTGTTCCAGCAGTGGAAATTCGACGAAGAGAATTTCTGCATCCCCTGTATGACAAGAAAGCCACTCCGGAGCAGGCACTGTCGGCGTTGTGGGCGCTGCGTTGCGAAACATGATCAGTATGTATCTTGATAATTTTTTGGATTGGATTTGATCACTAATTCTCGAACAGCCACTGCCCGTGGATTGACAACTGTGTTGGTACAAACAATCTCCGCCACTTTGTCCTTTATATAGTCTCCCTCGAAGCTGGCATCATTCTGTTTGTGCAGCTGACTATTGCCTGTGAGTACTCCTGGGGAGGGAAAACATTGGCCAGGATTAATCAACTAACATGTTCCAGATATCAATTCTCTGCCCGCTCCTATCAATGCTACCTGCAATGTTATTAACGACACACTATGTGATTACGCCTCTCGCGACCCCTTCACCCTCATTCTTAATGTGTGGATCACCCTCCAGCTGGTCTGGGTTACAATGCTGTGCGCCGTCCAGCTCGTTCAGATCTCTCGCAACCAGACAACCTACGAGAACATGCGAGGCCACCACATCGACCGGTCATACCCAAGCTCCCAAGCCTTTGCATCGGCTATGACCGCCGGAACCACGTCAATGGAAGCTGCTGGTCTTTCGGCTTCCGGGCAAGGACCCAACCCGGCCCTCGGCGGCCCTCACCCACACCGACGGAAAACCGGCTGCATCCAACAATGGTCATCTCTCCTCGGGTTCGACGCTTTCTGGACAACCGCCAAGGACGGTCTCCGTGATGGAACTCAGGCGGCTCGCCCCCGCAACCCCTTCTCCCGCGGTGTCGTCACCAACTGCCGCGACTTTTGGTGTGACCCGGCTCCACTCTTTGGTAAGCGCCAGACTGGGGCAGCGATGCTCGACGGTGAGGTGATCAACTATCACGATATGTACGAAACCCCCATGCGCATGCACGCTGGCAACCGGTCCAGCGAGGGACCTGGCTACCGCAGCGTTGCTGGCGAGGACCCCGAGCGCATAGTGTAAGCTGAATCTGAGATCTGAGCGTGCTTGCATTTGTTTTCGATTCCACTTTCTGCATTGAAATCTTCTACTCCGTGTTTTATTATGCAAATCGGCGTGGTGTTGCATTATGGGGGCACTTGGCACGAGCAAATGTTTTGCATTTTGCATTTAGAAAGGACCCTGTACAGTTGACGTCAGACATTAATGATTTCTTTTACTATATACTATTATGGGAGACGACTTGGCTTTTGCGCAACCGGAACAATCAGTCTTGACTCTCGTGACTATCGGGTCTACTGGATAACCCACTTAGTGTCCAAGATCCTCAACTTCAACCCTCCCCGCAGTTTCACATTTCCCATCAGATAAGATAAAATAGGTTTCCTTGGCTCTGCAGTGGTCCTGCAGCTTACCACCAACACACTGCATAAAGCTCGAGTTCCGGGCCTTCTCTCGGCGTTACTGAAAAGATACCTACCGGGGAAGGGCAGTTTTATCCCGTCCGAACGGGGCGATTGGTGCGTCCAACTGGGTCTAGGTCCAGGTTTGTATTGACCGGGTTATGCATTACATTACGCATTACACGATAGTGTGAACCGTACCTGCATGAGAGCCTCGGAGGTGCATATGCCAGCGCACACCAGGTGGCAGGGTACTTACTTCTGTAGCTTGCGATCCTGACACGGGGATAGTGGCAGTAGCGACTCCGGATGTGCAACCTTGGATGCAGGAAAGCGGCATTTCAGGGATGAGGAATGCTTGACAACCGAGAGTCCAGTGTGGCCTGATCTTTTCTCAATGGTCTTGAACTTTCCAAGGATGTAGCGGTCAACGATTATAATTAGTTTCTTGGCTGGTTACACCAGGCACTATATACTGTGTGTGCTAAGGCTGTCATCTCTAACTTGCCTATACGTATGCAGAATAGGCACTAGATACAATTTCCTTGTATGATATATATAGGGTCCATTCAACGGTTCACAAATACTGGAGCCCGAGACAAGTCCGAATCACATAAACACTAATCTGAAACCTACCTCGGTAGGGAGATGAACGACAGGACCCCGGGGGCGAGAAATCAATTGGTAGTTTCCACCTTGGAAACATCCGATATCGCCGAGAAGAGAGCCGAAACTCTGTATGATGTAGGGAATTGGGGAAGATCTAATCTCTCGGGTACCGGCCTAATCCACGTTCAGGGGAAAAGGGCGCAATATCTACATGTGCTAATAACCATATTTGCATTGTATATCGTACGATGCATGTGAAAGCGCGTTTTCCGAATTTAAAAAAAAATCGCCGAATAAAATTCCGACTTACAGATTTACAGACTGAAGAATTTACAAATATGCCAAGTCATAACAGTGCGTATGCAGGCTCCATCTCGCTAAAGACTTGACTAGGGATGGAGCTCTAGGAAGCCACTTTTACTTAGTGCGGAATAAGGAATTCTTATGAATTATACATTGTACAACGGTCTAGCTAAAAAAAAAAAGAAAAATGTCAAAAAAAACAAAAAAAAAAAAAAAAAAAAAAAAAACAATTCCAAGCCAAGTCGATCAGATAAAAATTTCAAGTTATCTGATCCATGCAGGACCCACTTGCACTTATCTGATTTGAGGTGATTATTCGCACTTGGACTTGGGATTCGTGTCTATTTCAGGTCTGTTTATGTATTTCATGTCTATAAAGTAAATTAAGAACAATTGAACAGAAATAAATTGACAGTTTATAACAATTCAGTACTCCGTATATTCTAGCATGTTATCAGTAGTAGGCATACCATCTAGGATTGGGATCGGCACCGATCAACACCAGGTCTGGATTTCATTTTCCTAGGTTGTCCCGCACTTGCCAAGAAACACAATTTTGTTATTTACTGTACAGCTTACAACTTCCGATCGGAACGGTGTACGGAGTACGCTGATTGCACTCCCCTTATAGGTCGGGGGGTCACGCCTCGGTACTTGTTACCTGGGAGTTTACAGGGATGATCGTAAGTGCTGAAGGTCTGGTAGGGCCAATCGTTTACTATTGTAGACTTGGGAGAAGATTGAAGAACTTAGAAAACAAGCTCATCATTGACGTTAATGAAAAAAAAAAATCTAAATACACAGGATGTCTAAATGTTTCACCCAGAATAGCAAAGAGAACCCAGAATAGCAAAGGGAGGGGGAATCATCAAGAGTCTCGACGGACATGTATTTTAAAATCTCGGCCCATTTCCCAAAAGCAAACCCGAGGCACGAAACGACGATCAGGCCACATTTTATTTTCACGCCTTTTTTATTCACAGCATAGCGCGCACCCGGGTGTCCTGCACCGAGGGAGCACCGGCCAACTGATCCGCAAAGACAGAGCTAACAATCTCACCGCCCCGCACAGCCAGTACCGACAGCAAAGAATCACTCAGACCGTGGGTCTTCTCGTTGCAACCCTGCAGCCAGATACCAGCCTGGGCACTGACCTTGGCACTGTCGAGCGAAACACGGTAATCACGGCCAGTGTTCCAGGCCGACGCGCCGGCAGGCCGTAAGCTGCGCACGTTCTCGAGGAGTCCCTCGTGCGCGTCGCGTAGGTAGCCCGTCGCGACCATCAGCGCATCAACCTCCAACACTTCCTTGCCTTCGCTCTCGTTCTTGACCGACTTGACGTGGATACGCATGCGGTTCGATGCGTCGTAGTGCTCGATCCGGGTAACTTTGGTCTCGGCGAGGATGCGTTGCTGCCATTGTGTCTCGTCGGGGTTCTCCACTCGCTGCAGGTACATGTCGTTGTAGATGGACTCGATCAGCTCCAGACGAACCACGCTGTAGTTGGTGGCTTTTTCGGTGGTAATGCGCTTCTTACGCTCTTCGGCGCTCATCTCGTAGAACTTGTCTACGCGCTCGGGGTTGAAGATTTCGTTCACACTAGAAAAGAGAAAAAAAAAATCAAAAAAGGTTAGCTGAATGATGGGTTCGTTGGACCTGTGCATTTTGGGGAAACGTACAAGGGAGAGTCATCACTGGGACGCAGAGCGGTATCACGGAGGATAAGGGTGGTGCGTGAGTTGGGGTAGCGGCGGTGCAAATCGTGGTAGATTTCAGCGGCACTTTGGCCACTGCCAACGACGGCAATGTTATAAGGGGCCATATCGTCATTCAACATCTGGGGCAGATGAGTGCAGTACTTGGAGGAGTGCATGATGCGGGGATCCTGAGGGAAACCAGGAGGCATCTTGGCCTTGCCGCCGAGGGCAATGACGACCTTGCGGGAATTACGGGAGGAGATCTCGCCAGTACCAGTGTTGCGCGAGACGACGGTAAAGAATTCGACGACACCGCGGGCATTAGTAGGACCGGGGACGACCTCGACAACCTCCTCGCCGTAGTTGACGACGTCATCAAAGCGCAGGGCACACCAGCGCATGTAGTCCTCGAACTCCATGCGGGCAGGCAGGAAAGTGCCCAAGTTGGTGAAGTGAATGAGGCGCTTCTTATGGTGTAGGTAGTTGAGGAAAGTAAAGTTGCTGCGGGGATCGCGCATAGTAGCGAGATCCTTCATGAAGGAGATCTGCATACGCGAGCCCGGGACCAGCATACCGGAGTGCCAGGCGAACTGGTTCTGCTTCTCCAGGAAGCAGACCTTGGGCTTGAAGTTGAGGTCCTTCGAGGCACCGAGGGCGGGGTCCATAGCATCGTTCAGGGCAATGGCGACAGCCAGTGAAGCTGGACCGAATCCAACACCGAGCAGATCGTGCATCTCATCGGCGCCAGTTGATCGCAACAGCGACCGATCTGACTTGGGTTGGGTGTGTGGCACCATACCGTTGAGGAAGGAGAGCTCAGACTTGCGGGTAACAGGCTCCATGACGTTTCAAGAGGACTAGATAAAAGATAAAAAGTATAAAAAAAGGAGGATGTATATACAACCGAAAAGGGAAATCCAAGAGCTGCAAGGGGGAGCTTCCAAGGTTTCTCAAATCCTTTTTAAGAAAAGAAGAAAAAGCAGGGGAAAAAGGCTTTATATCTCTCTCTCTCAGAACATGAGCGGATCAGATAACTTGCCAAGTGGATCCTCTTGAAGGTCTCTGAAGCCCTCGCTTGAGCTTTTTGCCAAGTTTTGGTATTTTCCCTGGTTCGGGTGTATTTTGTCAATTTTATCAATCAGTGAAATCCCGAGTCTCCACTGGGATGAGAGGAGATTTAATCTAAAAGATGATGCTATACATCGGTATGGTACTCCGTAATCCGTACAGCATACATTGAAATAATCTCTATACCGTATTACCTGCTCCACTATATGCAGCACGATAAAAGAAGAAAAGATTCCGTTATGCACACGATCAACCAGAGCACAGCCATTTCTCATTCTTTAAAACCCAAAAAAGATCTTACTGCCGATGTCGGGAATTATTGGAGATCGGAGTTAAGTGTTATTTTCCGCATTCATATGATAAACATGATTTGTACGGAGAAAACAACATGGACTCGGTTATAGTGGGATGTCCCGCAGGAAAATTCCTCCGAACTACAAGATCTTTTCTTTTACCTTTACGCTTGGGCGTTCAAAGTGGGGGATTTTAGGCACTTACAAAGTGGCTTTCCCTTTCCACTTTCGTGCTCATCCCTTGCCGCCTTTTGCTCACTGAGGAGGAATTGAGCCCGCCCCTGAGTATTACATAATCGTTGAACTCGCTCACTGAGTGTGACTTGCTCACTGTATGTGCCTGTGAATGGCATTGACGGTTGGGATTGGATTTTTGAGTTGTTCATGCTGCTTAGCTACCCCAGTGTGCATATATCTGTCGCTTGACTAGTGCTTTCAATGAGAAGATGGTAGTACCTTTCCGCTACTACTAGCCCTTCATACTGGTAAAGATCAACGTTATTCCATATTACTAAGTATGGCCTGAGTATCATGGAGTAACTAACTAGTAGTTAGTTGACTAGCTACCTAGGTAGGACTGACTACTTACGAAGTACAATTAAGTGCTACCTAAGAAATCACCTTGTGCTATGAGTTACTGAGTAGGACACTGAGCGCCCTCATAAAGCGGCGGCACCTCGATCAGGAAATTCGCACCAGCGGCCTTAAATCTGGTACATACAGGTACATACAGGTACCTACGTACAGGTACATGTTTACATCCATGGATATCCATGGATAACGTTGATTACATTACTAAGCTGGATACATACGTCATTCATGACCGGACACTGTTTCAGTTGACTCAGTACAACATAGTGGGGGGAACCTTGGAAAGTGGTCTGATCTTATGTTGTGTGCGTTATACAATGTACACATGTATGTAATAAACATATAAATTGAAGTTGATTAAGTTTTAGAATACAGTAGTACTCCGTAAGTAGTAAGCAATATCTGAAATAAATACCTTCTCCTCAAAAATCAAAAAAGCCCTATCCCACGGATGTGCCCCTCGATTTCGCTTTTTTTTTTTTTTTTTAAAAAAAAAAAGCCAGGTGGGACACTCTTTCTTTTGGCGCGCTTGCCAGCATACGATATTCTCCAGCCACTCACGTTGCACCTAAATAGATCGCCTAAGCAGACTACTACCTAGGTACTTAGGTATAGTTAAACTTTACCTTGAATATGTATGAGTGAGTGAGAGAGAGGGGAAAAAAAAAACATTACCCAGGTCATGGACCGATTCACTCAATTCCCCGCCGTCAATGACGATAGTGATGATGTTCACTTCGTACCCTGGCAGGTCGATGCCCAACTTCCCTCCGAGATATTTGCTTTGTCATGGGCAGTCTTGCTACGCGCATTTACAACAGATGAGAACCCGGTCTTTTTATTGAATAGTGCACCAGTCAAGGCAAATCTATCCAACCGGACGGTTCAGCCAGCAGATCTGGCTGCCGTGTCAGATCTATCAGGAAAATACACAGCTGTAGTGCTGGGAGATCCTCCCCTTGGCGATGACGGAAAACCCCCGGCGTTGCGATGGACCCTGGACCCCGCGACTCAGGTGGGAGCCTTGTGTGCGACCGGAGGCATGAACGCCGCTTTCCTGTACCAGTTGGGCAATCAGCTGAAGCAGATCGTGCAGGAGCAGGCTGCTCTGAAGGGCATACAGGTGACACTGGTGGCCACCGAGCTTCCTGATCTAGCCATTTTAAATGCCTCTCCCTCCAGACTGCCAGGACCTCAACTTCTACACGAGCTTGTCCTGTGCGGGCTCAACGACTCAAATTATGCCATTGAATTCCTCACTGCGGATGGAAAAGTTCGTTGCTTGTCATACCATGACTTGGACCAGCTTTCCTCGGAGCTGGCGAGTAAAATAGCTCATGTTTCGACCACATCACAGGGCGTACAGAGGGTTGTGCCAGTTCTTCTGCCCCAGTCTGTGGAATTGTACATTTCATGGCTGGCCATTCTTAAGGCTGGTGCAGCTTTCTGCCCCTTGAACACCGATGCACCGACAGATCGCATTGAGTTCATCCTACAAGATGTGGCTGCATCTGTAGTGATCACGAATGATGCTCTCGCAACAAGGATACCGCTGAAAGAGCATATTTTTATTCTCACCGTGGACAATCTTGAAACCAACGATAGTACAGAGTTATGCTCAGAAAGCAGCACTTCCACTGATCTGGCATATGTCATGTACACATCTGGCTCTACGGGCCGCCCCAAAGGCGTTGGGGTGTCCCATCTTGCTGCCACCCAATCACTCCTTGCTCATGATGATTTGATACCCCCTTTCAAGCGCTTTTTGCAATTTGCATCTCCCACCTTTGATGTTTCCGTGTTTGAAGTCTTTTTTCCGTTGATGCGAGGATCAACCATAATTGGCTCCGAGAGAGAGAATATGCTTCTTGATATTTCCCATGTCATGACTACTATGAGAGTCGATGCCGCCGAGTTGACCCCAACGGTGGCAGGAGAGTTGCTGCGCACGCGAGCTGCAGCTCCATCTCTCCGGGTGCTCCTCACCATCGGTGAGATGCTCACCAGATATGTGGTAGACGAGTTTGGCCAGTCCGAGGGAAGAGATGGCATTCTCCATGGGATGTACGGGCCCACCGAAGCAGCGATCCACTGTACCACTGCCACCCATTTCCAGGCCAAAGATCGTGTCAATTTGATTGGAAAGCCCTTTAAGACTGTTTCCGCATACATCATGGCACTACCATCCGACAACGAGCCATCCTCTACGGAGATTTACCCCCTTTCACTAGGCCAAATTGGAGAGCTGGTGGTGGGTGGTCCCCAATTGGCAGATGGGTATATTAACCGCCCCGAAGAAAATGCCAAGGCTTTTATAGACAGTCCGGTGTATGGCCGACTCTATCGCACAGGAGACAAAGCCCGCATGCTCCCCACCGGAGAGATTGAGTGTTTTGGCCGAATTTCCAGTGGCCAGGTGAAGCTACGAGGCCAGCGGATAGAGCTTGGCGAGATTGAGCATGTTATCACCCGAGCTTCCGGTGTCCGCAGTGCTGTGACCATAGTCTTCGACGGGAACTTGGTTGCATTTGTTCTGGTTACCGACAAGGGAAAGACAGACAGTAGCATCCGAGACGTCTGTCGACAGCTGTTGCCTCGGTTCATGATTCCTGGAGAATTCGTGCTCGTCGACCACTTCCCCCAACTTCCCTCGGGCAAGATCGATCGTAAAACACTAGAAGCCGATTTCATTCGCCACCGAAGCAGCGCTCAGGCATTTGAAGACCAACCATGCCGAGACGAAAAAGAAGAGTCCATCGTCTCAGGCGTGGCTGATGTGCTAGGCCGACGAGTCTCGTCGACAGAGAGCCTGGCAGCAGCAGGCCTTGATTCGCTAGCAGCAATCCGTCTCGCGTCCCATCTCTTGGATGCAGGGATTCGTCTAGGTGTGGCTACCCTGCTGGAGGCCGACTCAGTGGACGGGATCTGGCAATTTGCCACCAGCCTTGAATCTGAGAGCCCAAATAATGATACGCAAGCAGCCCTGCAAACTATTCTTCAGCTTGTTTCAGATGCAGGCGCAGCGAGGATCGAATCGCTAGGTTTAAGCGAGCAGGTTTCGGACATCGTGCCGTGTAGCCATATCCAACAGGCTATGATATTGGAGACTGTTCGGGACGACAAAGCATATTGCAACTGGATTGAGCTGGAATTCGAGCCCTCGGTCAGTTTAGCTTTGGTGAAAGATGCTTTTAGCCAACTAGTGAACCACCACGAGATCCTGCGGTCTGGATTTGTTGAAATCGGCCTCAAAGATCACTCATATGGTCGCTTCACCTGGAATGCCCTTGACGAGCATGTTTCCGTGCAACAGGAGTTTGACTACGATTTGGGTTTGAGTGCGGGTCACGATGTCTTGAACCCCTTCCGAGTCCAGATCAAGCAGGGAAAAGATCATCTCCGTGTGCTGGTGCATATCCATCATGCAATCTACGATGGATGGTCTTGGCAACTCATGTTGAAAGATATAAGGAGTATCTTGTCCGGAGAAGAGCTCACCTCTAAGCCCTCATATAATGTCGTCACAAACTTCTTCATTGAGCACAAACTGGATAAATCCGCAATAGAGTCATCAGCCCACTGGCGGGATCAACTACAGGGTCTTCATCCTACAACATTCCCCACTTTCCATGGAAATACAGACATAATACACGCTACCGACAAGGCTACTCGTGTGCTGGACATATCTGTATCAAAACTCAACGAAGTTTCCCAGTATCTTCGCGTGAGCCGGCAAACAATTTTCCAAGCTGCGTTTTGCTATATTCTCTCTTCTTACCTTGGAACCAGCGACGTTACCTTTGGAACTGTCTTTTCGGGCCGCACTCTGCCCTTAAAAGGTATCGAGACTATTCTCGGGCCCTGTATCAGAACTTTGCCTACGCGCATGAACCTTGACGAAATGCAAGACGTGACCGATCTCCTCTTGGCCATCCAGAACATGAACCGCAAGTCGCTCGACCATAGCACTCTTCCTCTCCGGGATGTTAAGAGGGCGTCTGGCATTGACTTGGATCGTAGTCTCTTTGACACGGCGCTCGTGTGGCAGGAAAGCATTTGGTCAGATGATGATCAGGGCTCGGTGTTCCGGGAAGTTGGAGCCGGGGAGTTTCTAGAATTTGCACTTTTGCTAGAATTCGAGCCGCGAGAAGAAAACATCTTTGCCCGGGCGACTTATCAAAAGGCAGTGCTACCATTCGAGCAAGCTACGATACTCCTCGAGCAGATTGATTCCGTGGCCTCCATCTTGATCGACAAGATTAAGCTTCCGATCCAGGAGATTCGATCGTATCTTCCCTCATCAACCTTGTCTATCCAACATGCAGCATCACGCGAGCAAGTCGATCTGCCAAGCTTGGCATCCGGCGTCGAGGTGATTGCCTCTATAGACCCGGACCGGGTAGCGGTTGAGTTGATGCTCTGGAAGCTAGAAACTCCTGCCCCGTTGATTGAAAGCATGACCTACGGTCAACTAAACTCCCGAGCCAACGGCTTTGCACATCTGTTACTCCATGTCGGAGTGACGCAAGCCGATCTAATAGCCATTCATCTGACAACGTCCCTTGACTTTCACGTTGCTGTGCTTGGAGTTGCCAAGGCCGGTGCTGGTCTCCTCCTACTTCCCCAGGCCTCTTCGCAAGTAATTCATTCTATTCTCTCGATAGCGAAATCCAGGTTCTGCATAGTCGACCATTTGACGGAGAAGAATCATCGCTTGGATTCTTTGAAGCCCATTCAACTGATTCACCTCTCTTATTCGCTTGATGTTTATCAGGAGTTTAATATTCCCTACACCAATAAAGGGTCTGACGTTGCCTATGTTGAATTTTCACTGTTTGAAAATGACTCGACAGAAAACATCGTCATCTCACGTCAAAATCTGCAGAACAATATCCATGCTCTTTTAGACTTGTACCCAACGTCAACCGGGTCAAAAGTGCTATCGTGTCTTCAAGGATCAGGTGGTAGGTTTCTTATGTCATTTTTTTAAAAAAGAATTATCGTTCTAACAAGACCACAGCATCAATTTGCCAAACATTCTTTGCTTGGCACGCTGGCATGACATTGTGCTCAGCTACAGACTTGATCATGATGACTCGCATCGAGCAAGCCTGTCAAGATATGAACATAACGCACCTTCACTTGCCTCCTATGTTGGCCTCTCGTGTTAATCCACAAGCCGTTCCCAGTGTACAACACCTCCTCTCTTGTGGCGAAGAAATGAACCCCAAGCTCCATCGAAATTGGGCCGGCAAAGGTCTTCACCAAGCATACAGCAACCATTTGCTGGCTCAGGCATGTACGTTGTGTCCCAACATGCAAGCATCGACCTATGTTCGAAACATTGGTAGACCCCTGAAGAACACATCTGCGATGATTGTGGCAGATGGTGATTCACCTGGTCTTCTTCCACGCGGCGCCATTGGAGAGTTATGCTTTGGCGGAGATCAAGTTGGGCGCTGTCTATCTGACTTCAAGCCGTCAGTGACTGGACGGTTTTTTGACCATCCTGAATTCGGTCGGATCTATAGAACGGGTGACTTTGGAAGGCTGCTGTCTGATGGCACACTCATTCTTTCCCGAAGCTCTAGCTTTGCACAGTCGTATCCTCCGCATATTGATCCCGATGCAGTTGATCGTGCTCTTATGTCTTTGGAAATGGTCCGAGAGTCGGTGAGCATGATTTTGGATCAGCCAACACCGAGCCAGCATCGATTGGCAGTATTTTGGGTCCCTTCAACGAGATACTCAGATTCTGTGCAAATAGAGGAAGCTACGAATGATCTTTTCAAGGAGCTCACCAAGAAACTTTCTTCTTCTAACCTTCCATCACTCCTTGTTCTCGTGGACGCGATAGATCTCACTATGTCTTACAAGACTGATCACCTTATGTTGAGGCAACGACTAGAACAACTGACAACAATGGAGCTTGCGATGTTTTCGCCAAAGCTCAATGCCGATGATACTGGTGACAGTTTCACCGAACTTGAGAATACCATCTCTGCCGCGTTATCGGCAGTTACTGGCACGGACCAAAACAACATTCGCAAGCACACGTCTTTCTACAGACTGGGTCTGGACTCTCTTTCTGCCATTTCCTTCTCGCGGAAGCTGCACGAGTCTGGATGTGGAAGACTTCCTGTGTCCACAATCCTGCGCCATAGCTCTATTGCTCAACTTGCAGCTGTCATTCCTGCGACGCTCGACGAGCATCAACCCGTAGGGGCTGTGGTGCCCGGGCCGCAAACATTATTCGATGAAGATTTTACTCATCAAGTAGAAGATGAGTTCAAAGCTGCAGCCACAACTGTTCAGAGCATTTATCCTTGCACTCCACTCCAGGAGGCTATGCTTGCAGCTGAGTCTGGTGGTCATTCGGCTTATTTTAACCATATCTTGCTCCTTGTGCACACCAGTGCCGAGGCTATGAGAGTAGCATGGGCTAAGATGATGCAAAGACAAGGCATCCTTAGAACTTGTTTCACGCAAACTAATGACAAGCGGTTTGCATTTGCTCAAGTTCTACTGGATGCACCGGTCTTGCCGTGGTCCCAAATTGAAACTTCGTCTCCTGAGCTTGAGAATGTCATTAAGGAGAGAAAGGCCAAGTTTGAGGGTCTTTCTCCTGTCAACGGCCAGTTGCCCTACTCGCTGACTTTGATAACTGATTCCACTGCACAGAAGACACACCTTCTACTGTCCATTCACCATGCACTGTATGACGGAGAAGGTATCGCCCAGTTATTGCAGGAGTTGCAGCTGTTGCTTTCAAGTCAAGAATTGCCAGCAAACGCTCCATACCGCAACTTCATTGATTACATGACCTCTGTCGACTATGGCTCGTCAGACGAATACTGGGACCAGTATTTGTCTGGCGTTTCACCGACCCTCCTTCCCCCACCTGAGCCCGCAGCCAATTCAGATGATTCCGCATCACAGCAGATTCATACGACCCTAAATGGCTCTTTTGAATCGTTCAAACAACAATGCAAAGACCTCTCAGTAACCCCCTTGAACATCCTCCACGCTGCATGGGCCAGACTCCTCTCTCTATACACCGATTCCTCTGACGTCTGCTTCGGAAATGTCTTTAGCTGCCGAACCATTCCCTTGGAAGGCGTAGATCGAATAGTCGGGCCTTGCTTCAACACACTCCCAATTCGAATCAAGTCCTCCTCGACTGCAACAAATAGTGACATCATGAAGTTGTCCCAAAAGAGCAATAATGACATTTTGCCTCATCAACTCAGCCCTCTGCGGCGTATTCAGCGGCGTGTTCTTGGTGATGGTTCTCGCCTCTTCGACACGCTGGTCATTTTCCAGAACAGAAACACAGACCTGGATTCCAATGTCTGGGAACTTCTTCAGGACGAAGGAAACATGGGATTCCCCTTGATCTGTGAGATCATCCCCGACGAGTCTGCTGACAACATCCGGATTTGTCTCCACTTCCAAGTATCGTACATCTCGCAAGCCGTGGCTGAGAACATTGCGTGGGACTTTGTGGCCCTTGTTGGACACATCATTAAATACCCATCTGCTCAGGCATCTGATAACCGGATATTGGGAACAGATATTCCTCGCATCTTTGAACAGAAGGTGTCCAAAAAGTCACACTCTGTTCAGTTTCTGACCAGATCTCCCCAAAAGCGCCCATGGTCTTTTCAAGAGGAGATTGTGCGTGACCTTCTATGCAACTTTTCTGATGTCGACTCGGACAATGTGTTCCAAGACACGACAATCTTCCAACTTGGCTTGGATAGTATCAACGCCGTTCAGGTATCGGCGAAGCTGCGTGTATTAGGGTATAAGATCTCGTCTGGCGATATTCTCGAGGTATGTCATCTTCCTGGGGGTTTTATTGCTGATCGTGAATTCTATTGTCTACTAATTTACTTACTGACTTGTCACAGGCTGCTACCGTTGATCAAATTGCTTCTCTTCTTAATTCCACCGCCAAGGTTGTTGAGGAAATCGAGTTTGACTTCCACCTTTTCCAAGCCCATCATTTGCAATCTGTTTGCGAACAACTTGGAATTTCTTCACAAGTAGTGCAGTCTCTGCGCCCTTGCACGCCGGTTCAAAATGGAATGCTGGCTATGTTTACACACTCCCATGGTGAAGTGTACTTCAATCGAATGGCCTTAAGGTTCCCGGAACGTTTGGATATGCAGATTTTGAAAGAAGCATGGTCTAAGGTCATGGCCCAGCATGAGATGCTTCGAACAGGCTTTGTCCAATTGCGTGATCAGCAAAATCCTTTTGCTATGATAACATATCATGAGAATTGCAAAATACCATGGTGCGAGACCTCGATTTCCTTGGCAGATACTCCCGTTGTTCAAAAAAAGTACGCTTTGGAAAATCTCCACCAGCCTCCGTGGAGGATTGAAGTCGAGGCAGGTGACAACACCAGTATCATGCATTTCTCTGCATTGCACGCTATTTACGATGCTCAATCTCTGGCTACCATATTTGCAGACGTCAGAGCAGCATATGAAGGAAAGGCTCTGGCTACGCCGGCATCAGTCACCGAAACTCTCGGCCCTATCCTTCTTGAAAGCAAGCGCCAGAGCGAATCTGCCCAATCCTTCTGGAAAGAACTGGCCCCAGAAGTGCAACCCTCCAAATTCCCCGACCTGCATCCCATCCGCACAGACGAGCGAACATTACTCACCACCTCCATCCGTTGCGCACAGTCTCGCAAGGCTCTTGAAGATGCCTGTCGAGATATTGGTGTGACACCACAAGCAGCTGGGCAAGCCGCATGGGCTCGCTTGCTGTCTGCGTACACGGGCGAGTCCAATGTCACTTTTGGAACCGTGCTTTCAGGTAGAAACTTATCCGCCGCTGCTCAAAAAGCGGTATTCCCGTGTTTGGTCACAGTGCCGACGCCCCTGCGTATTGAGGGTTCTAACCGACAACTTTTGGACCGTACATTGAGGCGGAATGCTTTATTGGTGAAGAATCAGTTCGCGCCTCTGTCGCATATCCAGCGTTGGCTAGGAAGCGATGAGCCACTCCTCGACACGCTGTTTGTCTATCAGAAGTTTACTTCGGACGCTGTTAATGCTGATGAGTGGGATGTTGTTGACGAGGAGACGAATGTTGATGTAAGGAGAATAAGCAGGCGGGATGTTCCACAGTTTTGCAGGATTCAGACTAACATTCTATAGTATCCTGTCTCTATTGAGTTGATCCCACACTCGACTGATCTTCAGATTTCGCTGAGCTACCGGGGCGATCTTGTTCCCACGGAGCAAGCAAGGATCCTCCTGAGTCAGTATGACAAATTCTTGCAGGATACTGTCTTCCGTCCAGATGCCAGTTCCACCGATCACGAGTCTGTGGGTAGTACTCTGCTATCCATCACGCCTGCCAGAGAAGCCCCAATTCCTACCACGGTGTCTTTGTTGCATCAATTCGTCGAAGTGAACGCGCTCAAGATTCCCGAGAAGATTGCGTTCGAATTTGCTTTCCGTGATACTGCCGATAATCTCCAGAAGAAGACTTGGACTTACCGTGAGTTCAATGAATGTGGTAATCAAATTGCACATTTCCTGCAGGCAAAGGGAGCCGTTCCTGGTGGAATTGTGGGAATATGCTTTGACAAATGCCCTGAAGCCTCCATGGCGATTCTGGGTATCATGAAAGCTGGATGTGCATATTTGGCTGTTGATCCTGGTGCTCCAATCTCTCGTAAGCAATTCATGCTAGAGGACTCCGGTACCAACATCCTGCTTTGCAATCAATCGAAGATGGTGGAACTGGAGGTACTTCCGGCCATTGACGTCCAGGCACTTGATGAGCCTGGGATGCTGGATGGGGTCTCAACAAGCGATATTTCACTTTCCCGTCCCATTCAGCCAGCTGATACTTGTTATTGTCTCTACACCTCCGGTACAACCGGAACACCGAAAGGCTGCGAGATCACGCACGATAATGCTGTGCAAGCAATGCTGGCATTCCAACGATTGTTCGCAGGACACTGGGATGAAGAGTCCCGGTGGTTGCAATTTGCCTCCTTCCATTTCGACGTCAGTGTTTTGGAACAGTACTGGAGCTGGAGTGTTGGAATTTGCGTTACTTCCTGTCCGCGAGATCTGCTGTTTGAGGATCTAACTGGAACAATTCAAAAGCTTCAAATTACGCACATTGACCTGACGCCCAGTTTGGCAAGGCTAGTTCATCCCGATGAAGTTCCGTCCCTTTGTCGGGGAGTCTTCATCACTGGCGGAGAGGCATTAAAACAAGAAATTCTCGATGCCTGGGGAAAGCATGGTGTCATATATAATGGATACGGGCCTACTGAAGTTACTATCGGATGCACCATGCTCCCACGGATGTCTGCCAACGACAAAGCCTCAAACATCGGGCCCCAGTTCGATAATGTTGGGTCGTATGTTTTCAGCCCCGGTACGACGACGCCAGTCCTACGCGGTAGCATAGGCGAACTATGTGTTTCCGGACCTCTCGTTGGAAAGGGTTACCTGAACCGAGCGGAGCTCACCAAGGAACGATTCCAAGAGCTCCCTGAATTAGGGGATCGCATCTATCGCACAGGCGACCTTGTGAGGATCTTGCACGATGGAAGCTTCCAGTTCCTTGGTCGTATTGATGACCAGGTCAAGCTCCGCGGACAGCGACTTGAGATCGGAGAAATTAACGAGGTCATCAAACAAGCCACGCCTGAATTGAACGAGGTTGCTACCCTGGTCATCACGCACCCCAAACAATCGAAGGACCAGCTTGTCTCCTTCTTCACGACTGTCACTGCAGACAAGAAATCTCGTGCTGTCGACTCTGAGGTCCGATATTCCGAAAAAGATCGCCTCCTGCTGTCGAAAATCAAGGGCGCTTGCCGCACTCATCTTCCCGGATATATGGTGCCTACACATATCATCCCGATGACCCGCTTCCCACTCTCTGCCAATAACAAGGCTGACATGAAAGCCTTGAAGAGTATCTATCAGGAGATTTCTTTGGAGGATATTCAGAAATTGAGCTCGATGAGTGTTGGCCAGCCGACTGACAGTGTCCAGGAACAGAAGATTATATCTACTTTGGCTAAGTTTATTGGTTCTTCTGAAGACACGATCTCCTCATGGTCCAGCATCTACGAGCTTGGTCTGGATTCTATTTCTGTCATTGCTTTCTCGAGAAGTCTTCGGGAGGCTGGGTTTTCTCAGGCTCAGCCATCGATCATCATGAAGTGTAAGTCTGACATTATAGGTGCTGACTGATAGTAGACTTGACTAACAATCCACAGATCCTACAATCTCCGGAATGGCTTCGGCTCTACAGATGTCGATTTCATCTTCTGACTCCGTGGAAACCATCCAACGAAACGCCAAGCAAGGCATTGAGGCCTTCGCTCACAAGAACTCCCACGCTATCACTGAGCAGCTTGGGGCCATGGACAGTGACATTGAAAAGATTGCGCCCTGCACTCCGCTCCAGGAGGGTATTATTTATCACTACCTGTCTAGCCGCACCCCGTTATACTGCTCATCATTCACTTTCGAGCTCGACCCTTCCGTCAACATCGCAAATTTGCGCACAGCTTGGGATCAGACCCAGAAAAATGTCCAAATGTTGCGTGCCAGGCTTTTGCCATCACCGGACGGCTACGCCCAGGTTATCATGAAGAAAGATCCTCTTCCTTGGTTCCTTGCCATGGTCAACACCAAGGATGAAATTGAAGATCTGCGCAAACAACGACATGACCACTGGACCACCCAGCTCGATGATCTTCCATCCAATCTATGGGAAGTTGGAGTTATTTCTTCCCCTGACACATCGGTAATGTGTTTGAACATCTTCCATGCTCTCTACGATGGGAACAGCCTAGTCCTGCTCCTCGAATCGGTTGCCCGAAATTATTTTGGCCAGAGCAAGACTTCGCAGTCAATCCCGGAATTCCTAGATGTGTTGCACTTGGGTCCCCTTTGTAAAGACCCTGCTGCAGAGGTGTTCTGGAAAGAGCATCTTGCCGGCTGCTGTGATCGTGCTTTCGCAGAGAACGACCAAATGGACAGTGCGCCAATCCTGCTCACAGTGCAAGTGAAGGGGACAAATCAAGTTGACCATCTTCGCCGGTCTCTCAATGTTACAGAGCAATCTGTTCTCCATGCCTGCTGGCTTCTCACTCTCCAGCAGCAATACTCATTTGTGCCATCACTTGGTATCATTGCCTCGGGCAGGACAATCGATGTACCGGGAATTGGCGAAGTTATTGGACCGTTGTTCAATACTATTCCTAGCAACGTCCAGCTGCATGGCTTAGAGTCTTGGTCTGATGTCGCTCGGCGCTGCCATGACTACCACGTGTCCATGATTCCTTTCCAATACACCGCACTGCGGGACATTGTGAAATGGCTCGGAAAGAACCCCGACGAGCGGCTCTTCAACTCCTTGTTTGTCTTCCAGAAGGAAGATGATAAGAATGAATCCATCACAAAGGATCTTTGGCGTACAATCGACTCAGAGGCCCAGCATGACTACCCTCTGGCCTTTGAGATTGTGCGCAATAGCAATCAATCTCTGACAGCAACTATTGCTGCAAAGAGTTATGCGGTATCATCAAAGGATGCTCAGCAGATGCTTGATAAGTTCGAGCAAATCCTCTCCGAGTTTGCACAAGACCCCAACAAAGAGTTGCCCAAGACAAACGGAGTGTCTTTCTCACAAGTTGTCGCCAACGGCGAAGTGGGTGGTTGCCACAATCCTCCGAGAACACTGGAACATACCAATGGTGAGGATGCCAATGGCTCTTTGTTCGAATGGACTCCCCAGGCTTGCACAATCCGCGACGTGGTTGAAACCCTTGCGGAAGTGGAGCCGCAATCTATCAGCGAGAACACATCAATCTTTGAAGTTGGACTTGACAGCATCGATGCAATTAAAATCTCCTCACGGTTGAGCAAAGCCGGTATCAAACTACCAGTGAGCTCCATCATGCGCCATCGTACAGTGAAGGCCATGAGCCAGCAACTCTCAAGGATAAATGGCCATACCAAAGATGAGACATCACCATTGCTCAATCAGCTAGAGAAATCGTTGGGCAAGTTCCTTGGAGCTGAAGGTCTTCTCCCCCCGAGCGCGACTCGAATCCTACCAGCTACACCCATTCAAGAAGCTATGGTAGCAGAAATGTCTGCCTCGGGGTACGAGCATTATTATAACCACGAGATTCTCGAGCTTGAGCCATATGTGGACATGGAAAGAATGGAGCAGGCATGGAGAGCTGTCGTTAGAGCCCATCCTATTCTCCGTACTTCATTTGTTGAAGTCTGGGATCCGGAGATTCCTGTGTCATACGCCCAAATAGTACATGATGCGAATTACATCGATCTCCAGACTGTCCATCTGCACGGAGTCTCCGTGGAATCCATTATAGATACTCAGCGTTCAAGGGCCCGCAATGAACTGATAAGCAGCCCTTTGCTCTCTATCACCATTGCGGTGGGCGGAGATAGGCGGTACCTTGTTCTGTCGATTGCACATGCTCTCTATGATGGGTGGTCAATCAATCTGCTCCATGAAGATGTTGTCAAATCCTATGCTGGTGCAGAGTGTTCCCGTCCACCAGCCGATGATATTCTTGAGCAAATTATTGCCTCGTCTGGCGATACAGCGCTCAGGTTCTGGCGAGCAACGCTATCCAATTTCACTCCGGTGTCATTCTCGCCTATGAAGCACGCTGACAATAGCTCGGCCGTTGTTCACCGAGCAGAACAATCGTTATCAGTTCCACTGTCCAAGGCAGAGACGTTCTGCAAGCGCCATGGCATTACTCTCCAGGCCCTTCTTGTCGGCTGTTGGTCTCTTGTCCTTGCCACGCATGCCAAGAAGCTAGATGTGGCATTTGGACTTGTCCTTTCTGGTCGGAACGTGGCTGAATCTGAGCATGTGATGTTCCCGACCATGAACACTGTAGCTATGCGAGTCATTCTTCATGGGACGCGCGTAGAATTGGTGAAGTATGTGCAGGAGGCTCTCCTTTCTATGTCGGAGCATCAGCATTTCCCGCTTCGGCGCGCTAGACCAGATACGGGATCGCGGGCGTTGTTTGATACGCTTTTCATGTATCAGAAGAGACCGGTGGAAAATGTCCAGACTGGGCTTCGGCCGATTTTGTACAAATCTATCGGTGGAGCAGCTAATATTGAATACCCTGTATGCGCTGAAGTTGAAGGTGTCGGGGAAGATCTGGTTGGGCGGGTTGCGTGTCGTGGAAACGTTGTTGGGGATCAAGATACTCTCGCGCTGTTGGGGCAGATGGGCGATATCCTTTCGTCTATCATTGATACTCCATCTGAACAGACTGTCGAATTCACCAGCGAAGGGGTAAAGGTTTGTGGAAGCGGAGCTTTCCAGGATGACTCTGGACAAGATGTCAAGACTGATGCAGTGCCCCGGACACTCAATCACGCAAATTGGTTGCCCATTGAGTCAAAGATCCGTAAGGTGCTTTCCATTGCATCCGGGGTACCTGAAAACTCCATTGACAAGAGCTCCACGATTTTTGAGCTTGGTCTGGACAGCATCAGTGCCATCAAGGTGGCTGCACTCCTGAAGAAACAGTCCGTCAAGCTCGCGGTCAGTGACATGCTTCGGGCTGGTACCATCAAAAACATGGCCAAAGCAGCCAACAGCAACCAAACAGAGCTCTCGCTCACGAGTACATCGAGCATTCTCCACGAGTCACTTGATGGCATCAATGTGGCGGAACTATTACAGTCGCATGGTATTGATTCGCACCGGGTACGAAAGGTGTTCCCCGCAACTGCAGGGCAGACCTATTTCCTCTCAATGCACACTTTGAATCCCAAATTATTCTATCCCGAGTTCTACTATGTGACATCACGACAGTTGAGCCCCGAGGTACTCGATCGGGCCTGGGCTCGGGTCATAGACCAGACGTCAATGCTTCGAACGGCATTCGTTCCCACTGCCGACTCTCGGCTATTGCCGTATGTGCAGGTCGAGTTTGAGGCTGTGCACATTCCTGTGATCTGGCATGCCAAGTTTGATCGGCATCTTGTTTCAAGACGTCTCAAGCAAGAATTTGGGGCAGTGCCGGTCGCACTGCATGCCTGTCAAACCAACAAGGGGACAGCGCTTATTCTGCAAATCCACCATGCACTGTACGACGCTGTCAGTCTACCCCGTATCCTCGACAGACTTGCTACACACTGCAGCCAAGAGGAGGTTGCCATTCCAGACCCCGACTTTGATCTTTCACAGCTCGTGGCATTCCAGCATGTTCATTCGCCCGTGGACGTCCGGCGGCAATTCTGGCAAAAATATCTAGGCCAAATCCCAACGGCGGCAAAACGAGGGGATGGCTTTGGGTCTGTGCAACATCACTACCGACCAGGTCTGGTCTCAAATATGGTCAGTGTCGAAAAGGTTGCTAAGCGCCAGGGCCTTAGCATTCAGACCGTCTTTTTGGCCGTCTATGCTCGAGTGCATTTGCAGGAATTTGGTGCAGCTGAAACCATCGATGACGCAGGGTCTCCCAGGCGGTTAACTGTTGGATTGTACCTTGCCAATCGATCTCATTCCATCGAGGGTCTGGCCGAATCAGTGATTCCCACCGTTAACATCGTTCCACTCCGACTGGATGACAAACTCAGTGATTCCAACGAGACCCTCCTTGACGCCGCCCGCAGAATCCAAATTGAAATTAATGAGATCAGCCGACCAGAATACTCAGGGGTTTCTCTTGTGGAAATTGCCGAATGGACGGGCGTTCGAATCGATACTTGCGTGAATTTCCTGCGACTCCCTGAACAAGAATTGAAAGCACCCAGCAACGGTGACCAGGCAAAGTTTTCTCTCACAGCAATCCAACGCGAGGAGTTTGAAGATCTTAGCGGGGCAGCCCCATCGGAAAAAGACCCAATTCCGATTAATGGCAATGGTGTAGCGCCACCGGGTGCAGCCGAAACGAGCCCGGACCTCGAACATCCAAGCGTCTCAACGGCCACTCCAAGCATCTTCCAGGTAAGTGGGCGAAAATGCACATCACTTGTGCATATCAACGGTAATTGAGCCTTATGCAATTGCTTACATTTTCAACAGTCTACGATCGATGTGGAAGCCGCTATCCGCAATGGTGGGTTAGACTTTGGGCTCTTCGCACCGGAATCCCGTCTTGACCGAGATACAGCGGAGACTGTGATCGGTGCTATGCAACGGGAGATGTCTGCATTGATAACAGGCTTTGAATCGATATCGAATGCCTAGTGATGCTAGGGATGGAAGAGAGGAGAGAATGAGTATCCCGGGGTGATTCTATGGAGTATGGAGTACGGGGTTTAATAGATTCAGATCTTTTTTTTTTTTCTTTTTGGGGGGGGATTTTTTTATGTGGGTATTCTTTTCATAAATTTAGTCTGATTATTCTGTCTATTTTCTGCCATTTCTATGGCCTGCATACTTGTGCATATGAGGCGTTGGATGTGTATAGTTCACTGTTTTCACTCGATGAATTCTTCTGATTTGACGAGTGACGGCGGGACCCACGGACGGGACGGGCCCGGGGATCTTTATCTTTTGCGAACTGCAGGATTTATAAGAGAAGGGTATGTATTGATGATGTTGATGATATTTAAGATATTCAAAGGTGTATAGTATTACAGGAACTACCACTTTCTAAGGGTCTATTAGACTCTTTTTTTGTCTCCTCGGTTGGCACCAATCGGACTCAACCCAGTATGCTTTTTCCGTTCTCGCATTCCTCCGAGAACAGGCCTGATGAATCAGATGTGTAGAGTGTCTGGTGGCACTTCAGCAAGGGGGATTTCGCGTGGCCTATCACCAGTTGGGACTGAGGTTTTTTTTTTTATTATTATTCCTCTTATTTTGGATTATAAGAGAGTTCTAAAGATGGTAATATCACTGATAAACTAATACGGAGGAATAAGCCTTGATTTAAAAAGAAAAAGAAAAAGAAAAAGAAGAACCCCTCCCTTTGTTTATTCAGGGGCCGTGCGAATCGACGCGCAGTTTGACTTTACACATACATCCTCCGTACATACGTGATTTTCTTTGGATTCTTTAGTGAATTAGTTCACTTGATTTTAGAGAAAAAAAAAAGAATATAGAATATCGGATTTTGATTTTGATTTATAAACCCTAAGAAAAGAAGATTAATCTTACTACTCGATGTATTGATTGTTTATTGCTTACCTAATGTTATTAATCACGCGTCACCCTAATCCACATCGGGCATCCAACGATCAACAACGCGACTGCGCGTTAATCGCTTTGGACTTTATTTCTATACCCTGGACACCCTGAACACCCTGAACGACCTGAACACCCTGGAACACCTGGAACCTAAACCTGAACCTTCAACCTCAATTCTTATAAACATTCTTAATATCCCCCCAAGTCCTTTCAATCCAACTCTTGATTCTCCTCCCCCCCCACACGGTCACATACCAATACCCAACCCCTCCTCGATTCCGCCCTTTCGCCCTCGTGGGCTGACCTCACCTTTTGTATTGGGGGATTCAACCCCTTGCAACCTTCTTTTTGGTTGGAACAAAAGATTCCGACACGCCCTTCTACTTTGAACGGTATTAATTCAAACTGAAACATTCCACACCTATCCCCACGCATCCTTGATCTGGGTATCATCGGGTATCAAACCGCATCAAAGTGAAACATCACGGACACCACACACGCAGGCACGCGTTGTGTTTGTCCCTTGGGAAGACATTGAATTCCTTGGAATCCGCAATGGAAGTGGTGTGACTCAGTCTTTTTCTTTTTGAGCTTGCCACTCGCACCTGCCGTTGGAGAACATTCCATTCCTCGCGCCTTCCTTGGGAGATATATCCCCATCCTCAAATATCTTCGAAGATCCTTGGTTCCTTCTTTTACCCGTTCTGGACGCGTTGTTGATTTGAACGCGTCAATATTGGTACCTGGGGGAAAGCTCTCGAAATCCGTCGGTTATCGAATCTTGAATCTCGGAGGGGAAATCTAGATTACTTTTAAAGATCCCCAGAGCGCATTTAGTTGTGACGCGCTCTTCATTCTGGACTCGTTGCGCGGCACATTGACACATTCCGATCATGGTTGCAACGTTTTCGCCGCACCGGGACTCCGGTGGCACACTTCATCTGGCATCGCACTCCGGAATCCATCACGTTGACGCCAGCTCTGCGATCCGTCAACTCAGGCGCTCACTTTCGCGCTCCCCGTCCAAGAGTTCCAACTTCTTCCTCAACCCGCGTACTCATTCTCCCTCCAAATCCGCTTACATCTCTTCTCCCTTGTCGCCCTCACGACGCGCCTCGCAGAATAATTTTGTTCTCTTCCCATCTCATCAATCTCATCAGTCGCCTCTCGCGGTCCCTTACCCTCCCAGCGCGAAAATCACTCGGCCGGCCATGCGGCGACGCACATCACCCCGCAGTCCGGCCAAACGCGTTTTGAGTGTTTCGACTGACAGTGGTAACGCGAGTCCAACCCAGCCCATCTCTTTACCCTCTGGTGAAGAAAATGATTTGACTCTCGACGACCTTGTCGCGCCAGATCAAAGTACCACCCCAGAGGGTCCTTGTTTTATTAACACCACTCCTGCCCCTCTGGGTGAATTGACTTTTGCACCGCGATCGACATTGTCGCGTGTTGAAAAACGACGCAGTGGAACCTTTGGTAGCTTCGCGACCGGTAGTCCCTTGAAGCGCAGCGACGGGATTATGAACTTGGACCAAGCATCGCGAGGCAGCCCTTCTGCAAAGCGACGTAGCGTGCACGCGCCCAATTTCTCAGGCGAATTTAGCATTTTCGACAACGAAGTCGAGAACACGACCCCAGAGGGATCTCCAACACGCAGCGAAATCCCCTCTTTCCCCACGCCTGTCCAACCCCATAGTCCATTTGCGACAATTCCTAAGCGCTCATCTTCTCTCCGTCGCTCAACCCTCCAGCAGCGCGGCGATCGACCCCTCTTTGGAAGACCCAGGGCTATGGATGATTCAACCGACGCATCCCCACCTGAGACACCGTTGTCCGTTAGGCCACGAATATCATTTGATAGCAGCCTGTTTCAGCCAGGCAGCGAAAACATTTTCTCTCCTAGGCCGCCAGCCAGCCCTCTTTTTTCCAACTCGCCTGCCAACCCTCCCGTCAACCCTACCGCCAACACTACTCAACCTCCTCGACCCACTGCGCATCCTCTGTCTCGTACTATCACACAATCCTCTTCTGGGTCTAGTATTGATGACTCGCCCACCCATGAGCCAGTTCACAAGCCCGAGGGCCGACGAACCATGTTTAACTTCTCCAAATCCCTCCCCGCCGGGGCAACTCGCCCTGGACCCGCGAGTCGCATCACACGAGAAGACACAACGGAGACTTTTGCAACCCCAGATAACTTCAGGCTAGTGAAGCCTCTTCCCGCGGCGTTCATGTCCACTGGACTGATCTCCAAGAAAAACCGCAATGCGGAGGAGAACCCCGGATTTAACAAGAGCATGCCCGATACACCATGCAAACGGCCTGTCAATCTATTCACCGCTGGGCCGAACCCCACAGACCGACTGTTTGACAAGTCACGTCTGGTTCATCAATCAGATGCTGTTTCCGCCTCTCCGTTTAACCCACCTACTACCTCGCGTCCCAAACCAAGTCCCTTCGCTCGGGGCATGGGAATCTTCGGTAGCAGCTTTAATCGTCCCGAGGCCTCGCGGCGTGGAAGTTTCGCTAGCATTGATGGTGATGAACTAATCCTCGCCCAATCCCCCTCCTCCCGACATGACAGCCAGCCACTAAATGATGACTTCCCACCCACCCCAACCAAACAGCCCTTCCTCCCCTCTCGGACCTATCCTCCCGCCACTTCTCAAATCGCGTCTCTGGAACGACTATCCGATACCGCGAGTCCGCTGCACGAGAAGTTTCTGCAGGCATCACCTCACACTCCTCGCGACCAGTACTTCCCTCCCGACCCAAGTGGCTTATCGATCTCTGTGCCAAGTGATCATCAGCATGTGCAGGAGCATGATCTTCCAGCCACTCCAACTGGACCGCGAGACTCTTGGTCATCTTTCAGACGGCCCAGTCTCCAAATCAGCGGCTACCATGTCCCAGATGTGGACCCCACTCTGACCTCCCGCTTTGACAGTGTGGAGCTGATTGGAACTGGCGAGTTCTCTCAGGTCTTCCGTGTCGCGCAGCCTCACGACGCGTCCTTCCCATCTGTCTTCTCTCTTCCATCAAGCGAACCAAGATCGCCGACTTCCCTCCCCCGTCAGGTGTGGGCTGTCAAGAAGAGCAAACAGCCCTATCTGGGACTGAAGGATCGCGAGCGCCGTATTCGCGAAGTCGAGGTGCTCAAGGCTTTGACCAACTGCGACCACGTTATTTCCTTTATGGACAGCTGGGAGAACAATGGCCACCTCTACATTCAAACAGAGTTCTGCGAAGAGGGTAGCCTGGATGGTTTCTTGGCCCAAGCTGGACTGAAGGCCCGCCTTGATGACTTCCGTATCTGGAAGATTTTGCTCGAGATGTCTCTGGGACTAAAGCAAATTCATGACGAGGGATTCATCCATCTTGACCTGAAACCTGCTAACATTCTGGTCACCTTCGAGGGTACTTTGAAGATTGGTGACTTTGGTATGGCCGCACGCTGGCCTGCAGAAGACGGTATTGAGGGCGAAGGCGACCGCGAATACATTGGACCGGAGATTCTCATGGGCCGATTTGACAAGCCCGCCGATATTTTCTCACTCGGTCTTATCATTTTTGAGATCGCTGGCAATGTGGAACTTCCTGACAATGGAGTATCTTGGCAGAAGCTCCGCAACGGCGATATGAGCGATGTGCCCAGCCTTACCTGGAGCTCCGAGACCAGCATCTTCCGCGATGCAACTGGAAACCCTATCTCGGAAGGGTCGTCTTTCGAGGACCTTTGTACATCCGATCTGGATGACAACGACTTCGGCGACGACTTCCTGACAAGTCGTCAGCTGAACAACCCCAAACCACATCGACTCGCACGAAGCGGAGAGCTGATTGATCCACCCAACTTCATGGTCGATGCCAACCACCCACAGGCATTGGACGGCATTGTTCGATGGATGATCTCCCCTGAACCTCAGAACCGCCCCACGGCCGACCAGATCCTGGAAACTTATGGCGTACAATTTATTAACCAACGACGCCGCGCTGGCGCCACCGTCTTCGAGGGTAACTGGGGCCCCGCTGACGAGATCTTGGCCGAAGATGCCGAAATGATCGACGTGTAATTTAATATCCCTTTTACTATTGTGCATACGGAGCGTGTTCCTTATCCTTCTTTTTTTCTTTTTTCCCCTCTTTCCGGCGTTCAACCTGGGAGCTTTTCTTTTTTTTTTTTCTCTTTTTTTTTCTTTTTTTTTTCTTTTTTTTTTGGTCCCATCTTTGATGCCATGTTTTCACGTTACGACATTTTCCCCCATCCACCCCATGCTTCAACGGTTGAGGCTGGGGATTTCTGCTGCGGGCTGGGCTTTGGGGCGTTTTCGATCCATCCGGTTTGGATCTAGGCGTTACCTTGAGCAGTTCGCGGATACCACGACTGGAGTTTTCGAAGGGTGCTTAACCCTGTTTCACCGGATCTTTTTTTTTCCCTTTGTACAATTCAATACCTAGCGTTACGAGATGCCAGAAATGTACCAACCTCACAGGGTGCTTGCTTCTGGAAATGGTCAAGGCCACTCTGGGATTCTGCTGTATTCATTCCATCCTATTTCTTATCGTCTTGTCCTTGGGATCAATTGCTCCCAGGCGATTCTTTCTTTCCAAGGCTGATATCTGGTCGGACGGCATACAGGGTTGGCTTGGAAACATCACTTGCCATCTTTGCTTTTTCTTTTGCTTTTTCTGATGATGAATGTGTGCCCTCTGGGCAGTGATGACCCCCTATCCATTTTCTTTGAGCGTGATCTTCTCTACTAGTTTGGTGTCTTTGGTTGAGTACCTGGGTTCCATGTCTGTGTAGCAATTGTGGAATTACGAATTGAAATGATCTCATAAGAACATCTTGCTTCGATTGTAGATCTTATTCCAAGTAAATGATATAAAGGGGTATTAGATCTACATTTAGTTTCCTCGGTATATATGAGACCATTTTCCTCCGGTAGATTTATCTAAGGTAGCCTATCCAAGTACTATATTTTAATCCATCAGATTACTAGAGAACTTTCCAATTCCATCTTACATTCTGTATTTTGCGTTGTCGATTTATGATATAGATTGATGTACAGGGACTGCCTGGGTCTACTGCTGAGTCCAAGATATATTTTAAATGGCCACCGTACGGAATTTCTTGGCATTTTAGCGCAAACTTCTCCAACTTCTCCTCCAACATCTGATATCGAAACTTCATACCCTACTACTTTACCGCTTGCAAGCCCTTTCCCCTGGTGTGGAGCTTGGTTTACCAGACCTCTACATTTCGTGCAACATGCGCCGTTGCTTCTAAGATCGCCACTCACAATCCCCACACCTTACCTCTCCACCTCACCACCTCACGAAGAAGCTCCTCCCTATACACTCACCCTTCAATTTCTCCCTTAATAATAGTCCGAATCACGCACAATGGACAATAATATTTTTGTATCGGAAAGTCTTCTCCGCCTCACGGGCGCGTCAGAGCCCACCGTTGTCGATTTCGTGCTCGCGACCGCCAGCTCAGCCAAGTCGCTCTCCTCCCTCCAAGATACCCTTGTGTCTTTCCTGGACGGCGTAGATGCTAGCTCGGCCGAAATTGGTACCTTTGCTCGGGAGCTCTATGCCCGCATGGGCAAGGGCGCATTGCCCAGCGCGTCTGCCCCCAAACCCACGACGAGCAAAGAATCTACGAAAAAGAAGTACCGCCTAGTAGACATGGGCGAAGACCAGCCAGAACCCGCTCCATCACTGGGACCCACCAATGTCGAGGCAGACCGAGAGCGACGGAGGAGACGGGACAGAGACAGCGACAAGGACAGGATCAGCAGCAGACGAGACCCTGAGCCTCGGAGTCGCGGGGAAAAGGATGACAGCCGAAAGCGGGACCGAAGTCACGATGCAGAGAGCCGCGACAGGCCTCGGACGAGGAAGCTCCGCAAGAAGGGCTCTCAGGACTTCGACGATCGATGGGGCGACGAAGAGGTCATCGAAGAGGAGATGTATCTGGAAGAATTTGAAGAATCCCCTTCGAAGCGCACACGACTCGACGATGCTCCCACGTCTCCCGATCCCGCGTCAGTGGCCGACGATATCGATATCGACCCTAAGACCAAGCAAGAGATCGAGCGCCAACGAGATCTTCGCGAACGAGACGAGTTTGCGAAGCGTTTGGCCAATAAGGAAAGCAACAAGTCGAAGAAAATTGTGGAGGATCGGACGCGCGACGGCGAGGCCGCACGGCGACGTGCGCTGGGCGATGATGCCAGCGCGCGGGCTTCGATGATGCCCGATCTGCGAGAAAGGTCTAGACAAGAGTACTTAAAGAAGCGCGAGACAGAACGGTTAGCACTGTTGCGACGACAGGTTGTAGAGGAGGCCACCGAGTTGCGCGAGAACCCGAATCTGTCTCGCAAGGAGAAGGAGGAGTTCGCACGCAACCGAGAGGTTCTTCGTCTCGCCGAGGAACGGCTTCGGATCGATGATCACCGTGATGGTTATCAGATGCCGTCGGATTACATTACGGAAAAGGGCAAGATCGACCGAAAGAAGAAGGAAGAGGCTCTGTACAAGCGGTACGTCGAGCGCGATGAGCTGGGCCAGGAGCGATTCGTCACAGAGCACGAGGAGTGGGAGCTGGAGCAGGCGGCGAAGGCCAAGGCACAGATCAAAAAGGCCGAGTTTGTGGATGAGGGAGACTACGAATATGTCTTTGACGATTCACAGCAGATCAACTTTATCATGGATTCCAAACTCGAGGGCACGCAGAAACCACTCACGAAGGAACAGCTGCGGTTCAAGGAGCAGGTTGATGCAGCGGAGAAAAAGGCCCTCTCGATGGAGGAAACGCGCAAGAGTTTGCCCATCTATCAATTCCGCGATCAGATCCTCGATGCTGTGGCAAAGCATCAGGTTTTGATTATCGTTGGTGAAACTGGTTCTGGAAAAACCACACAGATCCCACAATACCTTCACGAAGCCGGTTATACCAAGGATGGACTCAAGATTGGTTGCACGCAGCCGCGACGAGTAGCCGCTATGAGTGTTGCTGCTCGTGTGGCGGATGAAATGGGCACGAAGATCGGAAATGAAGTTGGTTATGCCATCCGATTTGAGGACAACACCAGCGACAAGACTGTTCTCAAGTATATGACCGATGGAATGTTGCTTCGAGAGCTTTTGACAGAGCCGGACTTGAGCCAGTACGCAGCCTTGATGATTGACGAGGCGCACGAACGGACGGTGCCAACAGATATTGCCTGTGGTCTGCTCAAGGATATTGCCAAGGCACGACCTGATCTGAAGCTGCTCATTTCCTCGGCGACTATGGACGCGCAGAAGTTCCAAAGTTATTTCGACGATGCGCCCATTTTCAATATCCCTGGTCGCAGATACCCTGTCGACGTACACTATACTTCGCAGCCTGAAGCCAACTACCTTGCCGCAGCAATCACAACGGTTTTCCAGATCCACGTCTCCCAAGGCCCTGGAGATATTCTGGTCTTCTTGACAGGTCAAGAAGAAATCGAGGCCGCCGAGCAAAGTTTACAGGAAACGGCGCGAAAACTTGGGAGTAAGATTCCGGAGATGATCATTGCTCCTATCTATGCCAACCTGCCGTCCGAACTGCAGACCAAGATTTTCGAGCCTACTCCGCCTAAGGCGCGAAAAGTGGTGCTTGCCACTAATATTGCTGAAACTAGTCTGACCATCGATGGTATTGTCTACGTGATTGATCCCGGATTCGTCAAGGAGAACGTGTTCAACCCACGCAGCGGAATGGAGAGCTTGGTCGTGACGCCGTGTTCGCGTGCCTCTGCCAACCAGCGAGCCGGACGTGCCGGACGTGTTGGGCCGGGCAAGTGTTTCCGCCTGTATACCAAGTGGGCGTACTACAACGAGCTGGAAGAGAACACCACCCCTGAGATTCAACGTACCAACTTGAACGGAGTGATTCTGATGCTGAAGTCACTGGGCATTGACCAACTACTCGACTTCGACTTCATGGACCCACCTCCGGCGGAGACCATCATCCGCGCTCTGGAGCAGCTGTACGCGCTCGGAGCACTCAATGACCGAGGCGAGCTGACCAAGGTCGGCCGGCAGATGGCCGAGTTCCCAACGGACCCGATGCTTGCCAAGGCGATCCTTGCCGCCGACAAATACGGATGCGTAGAAGAAGTGCTGTCGATCGTGTCGATGCTCGGCGAAGGCAGCGCACTCTTCTTCCGACCCAAGGATAAGAAGATCCACGCGGACAGTGCGCGCAACCGGTTCACTATCAAAGACGGCGGTGACCACCTGACGCTACTGAATGTCTGGAACCAATGGGTCGACTCGGACTTCAGCACGATCTGGGCGAAGGAGAACTTCCTGCAGCAGCGCAGTCTGACGCGGGCACGCGATGTGCGCGACCAGCTCGCCAAACTGTGCGACCGTGTCGAGGTCGCAGTTAGTACCTGTGGATCTACGAATATTCAACCAATCCAAAAGGCCATCACGGCTGGGTTCTTCCCCAATGCGGCGCGACTCCAGCGCGGCGGTGACAGTTACCGCACTATCAAGAATGGACAGTCGGTGTACTTGCATCCGTCTAGTACGCTTATGGAGGTTAACCCTCGCTGGGTCATCTACTTTGAGTTGGTGCTTACCAGTAAGGAGTATATGCGCAGTAATATGCCGCTGCAGCCCGAATGGCTGGTTGAGGTTGCGCCGCATTACTATAAGAAGAAGGACTTGGAGAGTCTGGGGTTGGATCGCAAGGTGACTAAGGGGCAGGGGGCGGCTGGGGAGAAGAGTCGGGAGTAGGGATATTACCTATGTACAGATTAACTACAACATCCAAAATGTACTTGAATAGCCTCAAAGCTGTACATAAAATAGACACCTCAGGCAGCAATTCCTCAACCAATCACCGCCCGGGCAATGCAACCCGCGGCAGATCCGTTGAACCTCGGTTTCTCCGCTTTCCCCCAGGTTTTCCCGGAATTTATCCCCTCAACTTCTCCATCTACCTCAAAAATGTCCAAAACGTTCACCCCCGCCGACGTGGCCTCCCACAAGACCGCTGATGCGGGCCTCTACATCATCATCGATGGCAATGTCTACGATGTAACCAACTTTGTCGACGAGCACCCCGGCGGTGCAAAGATCCTCAAACGTGTAGCTGGCAAGGATGCCTCAAAGCAGTTCTGGAAAGTGTGTATTCCTTAAACCCAAGATATCATTGTTATGATCGGCTATCGGCTATTGAAAGCAAAGTATACAACTAACACCGCTTAGTATCACAACGAAGGCGTGCTGAAGAAGCACTCGCCCAAGCTGAAGATCGGCGAAGTCAAGGAAGCCGCGAAGTTGTGAATAAAATCTATTGGAAAAATAAAGGAAATAGATTTGAGGGGGGATCATCCCCGGTCAACTACACATCACAGAAACGTCACGATGTTGTATTTACTCCGCTAGCGAACATTATACCCGCGATTCCATTTTGATTCTTTTGCTTTGTGGATTCCATCTTACTACCTGGGCATATGAATAGAACAGAGAATAGAATATAGGAGATTGAAGGTTGATGCTATAGAAAGTTTCATTCTTGGCTCGTGACAAAACTTATACATTATGTTTAGATATATAGACACGAGAGTTCAATACACATATCCAGGATCTGTTGGGGTAAAAAAAAAAAAAAAAAAAAAGAAACGCCCTTCTCCCTCCCCCTGCACGAGAAATAGGTAGGATCCAAATCAAAGTGGTATCAACTCGAAAGCGACAAATGGTAAATGACAGGTGGTAGATGTGTGAGGTGAATTGAAGTAGAGAATAAACATGAATAGGTGACAGGGACAGAATAGAAGATATGTGCCGTGACGTTGTACACAGACAAGCCACGGAAAGACGTCGGGTGATGAACCTGCGCCGAAAAGGGGTGTTCTTGAAATTAGGAATAGGTATGTGGTAAGTAAAAAGTAAGGAAAGAGGGCAAGCGAAACCCGTCCACTCTAGAATTAGAATCCCCGCCATTGATCTTCAGGTCGATATGAGAACTCGCTGCCATGAACGGAAGGCGTGTCAAACTCATACCGCCTCTCGCTCCACTGACTGGAAGTCTTGCGGGTATGGCGTTGATGTGGAGTTGCACGGGGGCGATTAATCTGTTCTGCGTGGTGATCGATAAAAGCCTCCATGCGCACAGTGCCTATATCGAATGGGTTGCTACTGGCCACACTGGAAGCACGGCCACTCGCCTCGGAAGTACGTCGGCTGATACTGCTGCGGCGGCTGCCAATACCCTGGGAGAAGACAGGGGGTTGCATGGCGGGGAAATGTAGCTCCGAAGAGCCGGCTGTGGTGCCACCGTGAGAAGACGGCATAGTGCCGGCGCTGGAGAAGCTGCGAAGAGCGTGAAGGGCTGGGCGGGGTGCGGTGTTGCTGCGTTTGCGGCTGTGGGTTGAGAAGCGGGGCACATGTGGTGCGTCGGCTGCTAGGTCGATGCTGCCGCCTGGGATTTCTGGGACTGGGGCTGGAGCACCGGCGCTGTTGAAGGAGCGTTTTCCCTTTGGCATTGGGCGGGGGCGGCCTTTTGCGATGCGGATAGAGTCGCGGATTGGGTTTCGGCGGAGGGAGGTATGTGGTAGGGTTGGGGATTCTTCTTGTGGGATTGGAGGTAGGGCTGCTAGTTCTTGGAGGCCCATTGAGGAATGACTGAGGAAGGAAAGGGCTGTTAGCCAGACGTAGTGGCGTTCGATGGTTAGCGCTGTGAATTTCAGAGCGCGCTGTGGTGTCAGAACCAGGATAGAGCGGTTGAACGAGGGCGAAGAGCCGGCGGCGCCTTTGGGAATGGGGTTGTCGTCTTTGACGTCTAGGACGGATTGAATGGTGACTATAACGAGGAGAGATAACACGTTAGCCGCCACTCCCACCAACTCAAATGAGTTCCTTGAAGACTTACATTTCCGGCCACTCTTGCCGAGCAATGCAGGCCCACTCGTAGGCTGTTTACTACTCCACATAATGGAGCCCTCGTACGGGGCGAGCCAAACCCATCGCTTATGTCGCACACCACTGTTGGTGATATTCGCCGACATTTCGTCGGGGTTCTTGCCCTCCCAGCTTTCCTTGGATTCGCCCATCCCGAATGATTTATGTCGACGGACGTATTTGAACATCCACTCACCAACCATGGTCTGAGCAATGGCATCAACGACACTAGTCGGCTGCACGCCGCCGGTGGAATCGGTTCTCTCACGCTGTTCATGGTTCCAGGTTTGAGATGGAGTCGCACGGTGCGAGGGGGCGCGTTTTGGGAGCCCGTGCCGCTCACGAGGTGCTGTGATATCATCACTCGGCATCGGCGGCGGCGGCGGTCGGTATGGTCGGTATGCGGGACTCTCTGGGGAAAAGGTCGAGATCGATTGTGAGGGGGAAGAGCAAGTTTTTGGTCTCTCGATAATATCCGACTGTGGCGTTGCTGTAGCGGATCGCACTCGGCGGAGACTTGGGCGCCGGATGACGGATTGGCGACCGCGGTCTGAGAACTGTCTGCCGGCTGAGCGAGTAGGACTTGGAGGTCCATCGCCACCGCTACCACTGAGCGGGAGGATGCGTGAGCTTAGACGGATGGGCACAGGGAATGGCGGTGCGATGCTTGAGCCTGCACTGCCGCTGTCGGGGCTTGGCTCGCTGGGACTACGGGCACGGGGCTTCTGGTGCGCGGCGCTTCCACAGGAGATCATGGCCATTTTGCGCATGCCGGAATGGCGAATACTCGAGGACGCCGTGCTAGACCGTTGGGAAACCCGAGAACGGCCGATGTCGGGCGGTCTTGACTCCGGGGAAGACAGCTGCTCGTCGACTTCAGGCAGCGGCATGTCGTCCAAGCTAGGTCTTGATTTCGCAGTGATGAGCTTGCCACGGCTGACAGTGTATATAGCAAATGGGCGGTTGAGGAGCTCATCGTCGGTGAAGACATCACGTTCGTTATGGGGGGCTTCGTCGTCGCTGTTCTGTTCAAATCCAGCGAAGAGACTACTAGACCGTAATGGTCGTCGAATATTGGACATTGCATCATCTGAGAGCGGACCATTATCGTTGTTACCGGGGTAGGCCTGCACATGATCTGGACCGGATGCTCTAGGAGGCTTCACGGGACCATCTGTCGAGCGATTTGTTACCAGAGGTCTCAGCTTTCGTTTTTCAGACCGTGGCGGAAGTGGTGGCACAGTGTAAGACTCGAGGCTAGGCTCCTGAGGTTCAGGGCGAGGTATTGTATCTTGGATAGCAGAAGGAAGAAGACTAGCGGGAAGTTTGACAGGGCGTTGATCAATACGGATCTCCTCGGTTTGGATGGCGACGGATCGGCAGTCAGCAATTGGCCGGAAGTTGGCCTGACAAGCGATATTTTTGGTTTGAGGTGGAAGAACGACACTGTTCCGAGGCGAGGATGGCTCTGAGCCTGGTGGATGGATAGCGATCATTGGAACATCCATTTTCGATGGGGCATCATTCGGGGACAAGGTGACACGATTCTCGCTTTGAACAACATCTGGTTCCGAGACGACATCAGTCTGAGTGGACGCCGACGTCATTCGCACCGGCTCTTGGGTGGATTCGACAGGTTGAGGCGACTCAGCCGCATTGGGCGTCCATGCAGGACTTGGGGGCTCATCCACCGTCTGACAAGAAGTAGAAACCATCTGAGGCACAACGGGGAGCGCGGCGTTGTCCTTTGTTCCAGGCATGTTCGTATCCACGTCGTCCTCCTTCTCGGGCTCTGAAGCTATTTCCGTGGACTCAGTAACAATTTCGTGTACAGCCTTCACTTCAATCGTGGGCGACGGAGGAGGTGAGTACTGGATGCCGATGTCGTGGTACTCGACCGCCGAGTCAAGTTTCACTGGGCTAGCAAGCCCGGGTTCCCGGGTACGGAACTCCATGAGAGTGGGCGAGTTTAACCCCGAGCTCCGAATAGACAGACCCAGGATCTTCCTGGCCTTGTCAGAGATAATATGTGACCCCTGTGAGTGAACTGACATCGGGCGTTCCATTGGGCGTTCTTCGGGGAGCGCCTCCGGAGAGGCGGGCAGTTCATCTTCATCGTCAGATAGAACAAACTCGTCCTCTTCGTCGAAGTCGAGTTCTTCCGCCAGGTTCAGCCCTGAACTCATCTTGGCTCTAGGCGCAGTACTCATAATCGAGTACCGCACGTCATGGAAAATGACCGCCTCTTCAACTTCTTCCGAGCTCATGCTGGTCACGCTCGTACGTCGGCGGCCTAGGCTACTAGATGCCACGCTAGCCGAGTCACTTTCTTTATTCTTGTCATGAACAAGGTCTCCACTCTCACTTGGCCGGGAATGCGAGTGAAGAGTCGCCACTTCCTGGGTGGCTGCAATCTCATTCAAAACGGTCTTCAGGCGGCCCTCTACTACGTGAACCTTGCGTTCCAGGATTCGGCGTTCATTGGCCCAGGATTCTTGATCGCGGTTCCAGAGTAATTGGGTCCGTTCGACTTCCTCCTCCCGGCTCCGAGCTTTCTTCTGCACCTGCTCGAGTTTTTTGCGAACGTCGCCGATGTTCTCGACCGCCTCATCGCGCTCCCGAGCTAGCTCGGTCATCGCAGATGACGTCCCACCTTCCAGTAGTTTGATTTGGTGTTTCAACGAGCGACCTTCCCAGGTCGCCTGGGATAGATTTGCGGTCAATGTTTCATTTTCCGTTCTTGATTCGTTCAAGCTCTCTTCCAATCCGTCAATGGCCTTGGTTTTATTCTCTATCTCCCGCCGCAGCGAGAGAATCTCCGAAACGAGAGATGCATGGAGAGTAGGTGTGATCCTGCGCGCGTCGAAAGGTGATAAGTTATCCTCGGTGATGTCGATGTCATCATCGTCTGTTTGCCCGTCGGGGGAGAATGCGGGGGTTGGGAGGCTAGGTGGAGAGGAAGATGGCGAGGAAGAATCTCGCCGGCGCAAAGTCGGTCTTGATCTTGATCCTTTGGATGGAGCTCGAGATCTGGAGAATGGTGCCGGGGACGGGTGAGCCATGAAGGCCGGGTTTTGTAAATCGGCCATATCTCTTTGCGCATGTGCCGGATGAAAAGCCTCAAACCATCGGGGCTTTGCTCCTTGGGCTAGCCAGAGCACGTCACGTACTGGATCCCATCAAAAGACTACCGTAGTTCAACCATCCGATTGTTAACGGTTTCGAAGCCGGTGCTAATTTGCCTCCAAGACAGGTTTCACCTGGTGCAATCGACTAGTCAAACGAGGGATCGAACGCGGAATGGAGGACAATTGAAGTAGATTGCGGGACTTTGGAACTTGGTGGAACGAAGAGGTCAGCCACAGTTACAACGTAGATGTGTGGGATGCACACTTGAGCGACCCAATGCCGATATTTGGATATGCACGGGGGGGGAGAGAGGCCTAAGTATACTTACAGTGACAAACAGGTCCGTTTTAGCTTAAGAGACAAGTAAGATGTCAACCCGAGAGTTGTATGGTCGATCCCGGCGGGGGGCGGAAATAGATCAATCCGAAGGAGGGCCGATCGCGATTAGAGAATCTCTCAAGATCCCTGGGGCCAGTAGAGATACGAAGGCAATTCGAGAGGAGTTGGGGCTTAGACCGTAGATTACAGAAAAGTCCTGGGGAATTAGATCAGCCTTGCGGCACACCTGCACATATCGGAATCACCGCCGGACGCGAGGAGAGCCTTGGACTTTACATCAAAAAAGAAAAGAAAAGAAAAGTCCCAGGGGCGTTCGTTAGGGGGTGACATATGGGGAAAGGAAAGAATCCACCCGATTAGCCAGGATTGAGACTCCACTGCAGCTGCCAGACACTATATAGTATGTTGTAAAACGGATGAGCTCCAATCATCCGAATGTGTCTCACGTATAAAAACCCCTTTCGAGGTCTGTTCGCGCCAGATAATCTTAGACCAGAGTCTATACTTCGTATTGTAGATCTTAAAGACCACTTAAAGACCACAGAGAAGCTGATTATCTGGAAACAAAGAAACAAAGAAAGGTAAAAGAAGACTAAGATGGAGCCGTAATTTCCAGAGAGCGAGCTAGTATTGATCAAATAGTCGGAAAGCCCACTGGAAAAGGAAAATGAGCGTATTAAGATCCTTTAATTAACTGGCTCGGGGAAGGAGTTCACGGTAAATCTCCACCGCGCATCTGGATCATGAAGCTCAAGGGCTTTTTGAGCTGGGAAGATCACCCCTTATTTTCTTTTTGGGCAGACAAATCACAGAAAAGAAGAAAAGCCTGTGCAATGACTAATAGTGTCGACTCCGAAGACACTAAAATAGCGATGGCTAGCGTGTTTGAGAATATAATTAAATGGCTGAGTTGGCGGCCGACTCGTATGTTGTAGCTTGTTTTGGTGACGATCGCCATGGATAATTTCGCATGAGAGCTTGGGGTCTGGTTTCAGAATTCACAGAGTGCATATGTTGCATGTTACATGTTGCATGGCATTTGATTGACGCCTCTTTATGATGCTTCTGCCGAGGGAGACAGTCAAATCGTCAATTAGTCAAATCATCCACGGACAGTGCGGATCAGGGGTAAAACCAGACCCATCCAAGGTCTCCACCGAGAGCTTTGAGGAACGAGGAACCCACATCCGCCGAAATGAAGAACCATACTTCCATTGTGGTGTGAATCCTGGTACGGAATACGGAGTATGAAGTACATACATCGTACGCGCGCACACGCGCACTCCATGGCCTCGGTTTGGATTGCTCTTCTCTTGCAATTGTCTATTCAAGTGCCGGTCGCACAGTTGAACGTTGGAGAGGTGGCGTATGAAAATCGCCAATGATTGGCAATAAATGCTTTATTATCGGACCTGAAGTACGGAGTACGGAGTACGGAGTACCACGTATAGAGTCTGTCATGTCTAGACTCCAAGTTGTACCAAGTCAAGCCCCCAAATTGCCATTGGAATTCGGACTAGCAACGGGGAAGAAGGAGTAAGGAACCTCCACGAATCATCGCCACCCATTTGCCCCACTGGCCTCAGGGGACATGGGTACTTTTGACTTGGACGCGAGGCGTTGATAAGTCGATATTTGCTGACATTTCATACTGCTCAGCTTCTTTGTTTCTCTGACAGTGCTGGTGATGAGTGTAGCTTGGAGGCGCAGGCGATACTGCACCGGAGAAGGGGCTGAAGTTGTGTACCAAGGATGTACACCATATACAGGGCCATGATTAATGGAAGATCGTCAAATTGACAATGGACATTGGCCATGATATCTGTATGAGGTGAGAAGGTTGAGAAAGTTGAGAGAAGGCGGGAAAAAGAACAGGCAGAATATTCTGCACATTCCTTACGACTCAGCCCAAACACTACATATATACTTATTACAATGGGTGCTGGTGCTTGTGCTTCCCAGTTTCTATGCCAAAACCAATCGGCTAATTGTTCCCTTTCTCTTTCACAAATCCCAAATCCCGTCAGAATAATCAGAGTTGGATCTGCCGATTAACCGAACGGACTACTGACTAAGCATGTTTGCGTCACTCCTAGGTTCCATATGCCCAAGTAGTATATATGAATAGACTCCTCGATTTCACTCTGACCTACATACACATCTAGCTGGGATCTCAACTTGGTGAATATCCCATGGCAAAGCTCGGAAACCGACATAATCTCGAAAGTGCGGGGTAAACCTGCATATCAACATCCCCACTCCAACTATACCAACACCAACTACTCAAAATGTCGGCAGAGCACCCACCTGAGATGTTATTTTTTGATACCTTTGGCACAGTCGTTTCGTGGCGTACATGTGTTGCCGAAGAGCTGAGCGCAGCCGCTCTACATGCTGTGAACCCTCCCCGCGATGGCTTTTCAGCCGACTTGCGGGACCGCGCTGCAGCCATGACCTGGGATGACTGGCTAGTATTTGCTGCAGAATGGCGGCGAACTTATAATGTATTTACCAGTACATTTCATTCATCTAAAGAGTTTGTGTCCGTCGATCAGCACCACTACAATGCCCTTCAGGACCTCTTGCGGCAGCGCGGTCTAGATGGCCTATTCACTGATGAGAAACTGTGGGAACTCGCTTTCGCCTGGCACCGGCTCAACCCGTGGCCGGATAGTGTCCCGGGACTTGATTTGTTGAACCGTCGGTTTGCCACTTCTACTCTGTCAAATGGGAATATCTCTTTACTGCAGGATCTCCAGCGACATGGATCACTACCTTTCACACATCTTGTTAGTGCAGAGAATTTCGGGGCCTACAAGCCTTCTCCCCTGGTTTATAATGGTGCGGCCAAGAAGTTTGGACTGGAGCCAGGCCAGTGCGGACTGGTTGCGGCGCATCTGCGCGATTTGAAGGCTGCCAAGAGCTGTGGGTTTCAGACTATCTATGTTGAGCGTGAGCTGGAGGAAGAAATGTCAAAGGAGGAGGCCGAGAAGGCCAAGACTGAAGGTTGGGTGGACATGTGGGTTGATCTTGAGTCTGATGGCTTCCGAGAGGTGGCTAGGCGAATTGGGATTGAGTAAGACCGTTATGCCCTCTGGTGGTAGAGGCTGAGACTTTCTCCGCTGGACAACGTGTACATTTGAAGAATTTAAATAAGACTCGAAATAGGATCGGTCCATTTGGCTCTGATTCTATTGAAACATGGCTATTCCTTCTCCTAAACCTCCATTTCGAATCCCCCAAAATCAAGCCCAAAGGACATTCAATCTTCGCCATCCAGTTTCCGGAGATGGGATGGGCTCCGGGTTTTCATTCGCGATGCGAATGAACTCCTGGATTGGAATTTCTTCCAGCGGAACAAGCCGGGTCTTTCGCCAAAGTTTGTACCCAAAATATAAGACAAATATGAGCGGAATATTGAAGTATGACGATACAAATGTTTGAAGATTCCAATTGCCCTCAATAAAGACGTAGAATCCGCCAGTAAGGAGAATGATACTGAACGAAACCAGAGAAATCCACGCTGCGTAAGGTTGAAAGGGGCTTTTCCAAGGAAGTCCAGTGCGGCTGATCTTTTGCTTCTTGCAGCCATAAAAGAACCTCAAGTAGATAACCTCTATATTGATCCAATGCACTAACGAGGCTGCCGAGACCAATTGCTGAAGCCAATCAAACACAACAGAAGCTGCAGATGACAGCGTCATATACCCCAAGACAAGAAAAGATCCGACTGCAGCAACTGAAATCCAGGGAACCCCGAAGCGATTGATGCGAGTGAATAGCTTTGGGGCATGCCCCTCTTGAGCGAGACCGTACAGCGTTCTGGTTCCAACGAGCATTGCTATCTTCTGGTTAGCAGAAGTCTAGTGGCAGACACAAAATCTATGCTCACCCGAGTTACCAGCGCTCCATGCACTTGTGACAACGACGGCATTGATGATCGAAGGTACCACTTTGATCCCGACATTGGTGGCAGCAATCGCAAATGGAGACGCTCCAGCATCCCCGGAATTTGACAATAGCCCCTTATCGTTGGAGGCAACAATAAGGCCCATCATGAAAATTGTGATCAGATAAAATATCAAAATTCTCCAGAACACACGTTTGGCGGCTTTGGGGATGTTATGGCGAGGATTTTGCGTCTCAGCTGCTGCAACCGATATGTTCTCAACATTTGAAAATGCATAGGCTGCACTGCTGAGAACACGCCAAAACCCAAGGAACCGTCCCCAGGAGCCATCGATCCCAAGAAACTGCACAAAAGGCCCAGGGTCTCGCCAAAATCGGAACCCCATGGGGTAGCCCTGTGGGCCTGCACCTGAAGTGATGCAGATACTCTATGAAAATTAGTCCGTAACCAACCAGAAGATTCTTTGCGCGGCGAAATTTGCTCACCATTATGTTCACTCCAACAATCAGAGCAATCTTTAACATTGCAAAAACAAACTCCAACTCGCCGTAAATACTGACCAATAGCATATTGCTAATGATGAGCAGCGCACCAAGGATGGTAATCCATACCGCATGGTTAACATCAGACCAAAAGTCGATAATAACAGCACAAGCCACCATCTCAGCCGGTAGCAGTATAGCATTTGCATAAACACTATTCCAGCCTTGCGCAAACGCCAGCGCAGGGTCAACGAACCATTCTGCGTGTCGTATAATACCACCAGAAAGAGGCGCCAGAGCACTGAGCTCCGCTACGGAAAAAACCACGCAGCAGATAAGCATGCCCACAATGCAATATGCGAGCAACATGCTGAGTGGTCCACCCCTTGCTAGGGATTTCCCGGTCGCTAGGAAGAGGCCTGTACCAATCGTTCCGGCCAGGGCTATCATTTGAATGTGACGTTGTTTCAGCCCTCGTCTTGTTTTAACAAGCTCGGAAATGACTGCCCGTGTTTTGACGTTGTCTTCGCCCGCGATGGTACGTTTGATGATAGGACTGGTCTCATTTTCGCGCGCAGTGATCTCTTCATTTTGCTCTGCGTCTTGGAGATCACTATTCATAGCAAATTGGAAGATGCGAGTGCAAAATAAACAAATGAATAAAAGAGGACAACTAAAATGGTGAGGGGGCGGGGCTAAATTGAGATGCTCCCCAGATATGTGCCTATTTGTGGTAGATTAAGAAGACTTTCTACGTTCATATCCAGACAAAACAAAAGTAACAAACTCACCGGAGAGGGTGATCAAAAAGAGAACGTCTCTTATTGGTTCTCGAGTGCATAATCTCCTATCGGACATCAGAATATGCACCCCTCCTCGCTGGTGGCCGAGATAAAGGCTAAGCCTCTTCTACAGTAGGTAAGAAAGCGGTCACACCTGAGTTTACTTGTGCGAAACGGGGTACCTAAGAAGTGATAGAAAGGCAGGTAGTAGCCTAGTATAGTTCATGATTTAACACTGTGTGAATATTATATCTTTTTTGGTGACTTTTTTGAGTGCTTCTTTTAGTGCTTTCTAAAGTGCTTTTTGATAAATTTTATACTTTATAAAAAAGGTTTAGCCTGTTTTAATATCATAAATCGATTACCATAAGGCATTTACCTGTAAAGTATCAATTGAAGTCACTTACAACTTAGAGAGTATACATGTAGCAGGTAAGTTGATACAATTGTGGAGGTAGTTAAAAAGACTACACACTGTAGATTCAACATTGTACGTGTAAAGTGAGAGTGGATCTAAATTACTGGCAATATAAAACCAATGAGAGAGTTATGTGCCGGATGGCATACTTAGTCGTCCGTACCTTCGGTTGATGCCAAGATGGAGTGTCAAGGGGGTATTTATCAAAGTTTATGTTTTGAGGTTATCTATCCTATTTCTTATCCCACTTCTATAATCACTTTAGATCTTCGGCCGTATCTAGGTCAAGATGATATAAAGAGGCCTCTCGTACGTCCCGTGCGCCTAGGCGTAATCTTTTTTGCCTAGTTGGCAACTCGCCAGTCCAGGGGCAGGTTGTAACAGAACACACCTATAGATATGTCCCCTTTCTGCCATTGGAAGAGCGGCTGAAGGAATAGGGTATTACTCTCGTCTGGGGCCTACTTAACAACGAGATCGGAAGGGTCACCAGAATAGCTGCTACTTGTGAGATTTGATCTTCACTTCTTGTAAATTTGTACAATGCCAAAAGATCGAGCATAAAAGGCCAACTGTGAGTATTTTAGTGAAGTGTAACGTGTTGGATCTATCTAATAAGTGAGTAGATGGAAGGAGAGCTCAACGTCTGATATGTCCCAAGAAGTAGAGTCGTTGAAACCAACATCGACCTATGACGGGCGAAGTTGTCACGCAAACAGCATCAAAACCATTCTCTATACCTTGCCAAATATGGTCACACCCAGGCAGGACACATTAAAGCCTTGAGTGAGAGCAGGGTGGCTCTGCTGGTAAAATGTCAAATATACTAGACGGGTCCTCGACAATTCTTTAATTGGTCTTGGGAGCAATAAAAACGTACAAAGACCGTATCCTGACAGCTTTAATGCTATGGGGTGTCGGCTTAAAATTGTTTACGGTCATTGGGCTGAGAACAATGTCAAATTTCGCTCTTGCCTCGCGATATAGGTTGTTTGGACTATCTGATCTCATGCAGTGGCTTTCCAGATCCCCAACCAAGTTCGACATTCCTAGGTCAGCGTCACTCTCGCTTTCCAACACTTCTTTTTCACGCCTTCAACACTTAACTATCACACAGCCATTCCTGCATCGCTCAGTCATCAAGTCCGTACTGCGAGGCCACTAGGCACGTAAATCATCCCATTTATCCGATTGATTCGATTGATACTCCCCCTCCCCACAGAGCACATCAGACCAAAGTGGCTAACAAATGTCTTGTTTCAAACAGGATGACATCCGAGCCTCAGGACCTGCCCTCGACGAATTCCTGGATCAGTAGCGATGGCAGCCCGCTCCGGGGGCTCTACTGGGTGAGAGTCGACCCAAAAGTGCAACCTAACTATTGGGTGTAAGCATCTTTCCCCCAGTCCCTTTGGTTGATATTAACTGACGCGCAAATTCTGGAGCCAACGCAAGAAGGTGTGTGGATGCCGACAGCACTCCCCAACCCAGTGGCCGGTTGACCATGTGGTGATCGTGAGTATTCCAAATCAAGTTACCCCGAGAGGTAATATTCAAGACGTGACTAACTCTTGACGGTCTTCCAAAGCAAATCCCCACATGTGCCTTCAGGTGCCCATATTGCACGGCTCTCGACAACTCGGAGAAAGAGGCCCGACCTTGCCCGACACGGGTGAAAAGGCATATTTCGGCAGCGCACATCGTGAGTACAACAGTATACATACCCACACTGGTAGCCTCGGAATGACGCTCACATCTTTTAGAGAAGGCAAGGAGACTTCTATGTGGGATTGCAGATTTCCTGTAAGTGCACCCAAAAGCCGAAAGAGATCTACGCATACTAACCTTTGCTAGCTGTGTTGCCAAGTTTCCCCTGATCTGTTGCCGTTTCGTCTCACAGTGGGATAAAGCCCCGTCCGCGAGCCCACGGCTGCAGTGTACACAAGAACAGCTCAGCATAGCTATCTTGTGGACCGACTCAAAGAAAACATATGAGAAATGAAAATTTGAACTCTCAATCAAACGCAATATCTAGACCTCGATAGAAAAACTTGTTTTCATCAACGTGATCCTGGCTCTCACGACGGCAACAAGTGCAATGAGTGAATAGGGGCGCATGGTAATGGGAAAACCCTCTTTCCGATCACTTGGATAACTTCAGTTGACTAGCCATCCTCACTGGGTTGCTCCATTTCAGTGATATCACTTGAGTTATTGTCGACTTTTGTATAACTAGTCAGTGCTAAGGTCCTGCAACAGAACAAGATCAGCGTTAGGCCTGTTTTTGGGCCATAATCTCGTTCTGATGCCCTTCTTTCACACCCATCGCGCATCACGATATTTTTTATCATCCTTCCTGGTGCTAGAAAGACGATATGAAATTGAAATTATGGTTCTCCCTTCGGAGCAGCGCCTAACCACCGTGAGAATTTCCTTCTCACTCCGGGTGCTGAGGGAATCTGTAGCTTCGTCGAGGATCAAGACCTTGGGATCTTTAACTAGAGCACGCAACCCGCTGCTTTCAGTCGCCTCTCAACGAGGCTCCGTTGGAAGTTAGTTCATGATAGATACGCAGGGATAATGGTAGATACCTTAGGTCTTATTATTTTCATCTTCTGACTCGCATTGGTTGAGAGTTGATATTGAAAGTCAGACTCCGGTGTCGGAAACTGTTGGTGTAATACCAATAATACACGCTAGTAATATATTTCCAAGCCCTAACTCCGATCTTACCGGTTTTCGCGAAACCCGTACCGGAATAGATCCGTTGCAGCTCCTTATCTGATGTCTCTTATCTGATCTGACGCACATTGTCGAATCAATCTGCTGGTGTATTAGTACCACCTGCAGCACACAATATCTCACAATGCAGCTCAAGCTCCTTACCTCACTGGCCCAGGGACAGCCCGGTGTGCTACACCACTGCGTACACCACCCGCCCCCGCAGCCCAGACATTCACACCGCTAACACCACCTCGCAGACCGAAACCCTCGTCGCCTTCGAATACACTCGCAGCCATGTACCCAAGCCACACACACTTATTTTCGTCGGTGGGCTAGGTGATAGTCTTGGTTCAGTCGACTATTTGAACGACGTGGTCCGGGCGCTAGACCCATCCCAATGGAGCGTATTCTCGCTGATCCTCTCCTGCGCCGGCGGGGGTTGGGGCATGGGACGACTGGGAAAAGACATCGACGAGCTATCGCAGTGTGTCTCATACGTCCGAAACTATAAGGAGCCACAGTTTGGCGCCGGAAAGGTGGTCATCATGGGCCATTCGACGGGCAGCCAGGACGTGATGCACTATATCAACTGTCCCAACCCACGACCGGCACACCCTGTCTTCGACCGCCACTGCAAGCCGATTGTGCGGGCGCCAGTCGACGGAGCGATTATGCAAGCGCCTGTTTCTGACCGCGAGGGCATATTGTGGGTGGTGAAGTGTGGCACTGCGCGTGATAGCCCGGCCACGATGCGCGCGATATACAATAAGGCTGTTGCCGATGCGCGGCGGATGACGTATGAGGATCACGATCTTGTTGATACGGTTGTGCCGTTGTCTGTGACGTCGCGGATTGGGTATCCGCCCACTGCGCCGGTTAGCAGTCGGCGGTTCTTGAGTCTGGTTAGCCCGGATAGTCCGGAGAATCCGTCTGAGGATGATTTGTTTAGTTCCGATTTGAGTGACGAGCAGTTCCGTGGGACGTTTGGGATGATTCGGGAGAGGGGTTTGCTGAAGCAGAAAATGTTGGTGTTGTACTCTGGGAGGGATCAGTCGGTTCCACCATGGGTTAATAAGGAGGCTCTCTTGAAACGGTGGCAGATTGCTGCCGATGGGAGTGGACGGCAGATCTGGGATTCAAGGAGTATGGTCATTCCTAATGCATCGCACGCGCTAAGTGATAGCGATCAAGCGGAGCCGCGGCGGATTTTGGTGGAGAGGGTGACGGCTTATTTGAATGATCTTCAGCGAGGGTGATGTACAATGAATCAGTAAGGTTCTACGTTGTTTCGGGTTGTAATTATCTTTAGTTTATAGCGCAAAGAGGTCATTGTAATGTTCAAGATTGTACGAGTTGAACGATCTATGTCACTGAGATATGAAACTTGGAGGTCTTTTACATCTTCATTGTGGCGTCATTCCAACGAAACCGTCTCTTAATATGCAAATTTTACTCGAGCGTTCAATGGACAAAAAAGGATGCGACTGTTCGCAGTAATTCTGTCGTGTTTGAATGAATTAGACCGGCGGATTTTTGGTTATTAAAACCTAAAAATGGCTATATGCTCGATGAAACGACACTGGGGTACGTTTAATCCACTCACGGCATATATTGACACGGGATTAATCTTGACATCAAGGCAAGGCGCAACTATGTTGTATAATTTAACCCTGAAATAAGATATCCGATTACGCTAATTACATAGTCGTGTCGTATATTTATTGTTCTACCTTGAAACCCGCGCTGCCTCATTGCGACTACAAATGTACCCAACCATGTCCACTTTTTTGAATGTCATTTAAAACTATGCCATATTAATGTCCACTTCTCCGTAGATCCGAAAGACTGGATAGTACCCCCTATCGCAGCTCAAATGGAAATATCATTTTATTTCTATTCCAAAATTGCCATGGTAGCCTACCGAGACACAAGTGCAGGCGATGAGTCCAAAGACCGGCAATAAAGTTGCTAAAGTTGCAAAAATGCTAGATCATACTAATAGCTTAAGCATTTTGGCCACATGGCTTCCTCCCCTTTCTCCACAAATGATTATCCCAATGTTTTATTATTGAGCTTGGACACGCTCACCTGACGTTGAACTAGTCCCACCGGAATTGTTGATCCAATCAATAGCGTAACGGGAGGATCCCATTATTGATCCCAACACGCTTTCAAGGCATATCATCGGGGGTCCTTCGGGATCTTGGCTTGGGACCAACCTCTACTTTGTCTACAATATACAGTGTAGAATCGCAGAATCCCATGTGATCTGTATCTTGCATATATCCGAGGGACAAACCTGGGTAATTTCCCAGAGTTGTATCCAAGCCACAGATCAATAATGAAGATCCCCAAGTCAAGATCCACTCTGCTGGGAACAGCACTGTCGATCGGATGCCCGACACAGCATGGATGCACATATCCACAAACCGATGGCAGATGTATCACGGATTCACGGGAGATGACAAGAGCCGTTGCATCATGCACGTCAGAATAAGGCAGGTGCATACCGAATCCTGTTAGCGGTACTCCATAGCCGATGGAAACACTCGAGATTAGAATCCTAGACTAGGGTACCATAGCGGACCGTTGAACGGTACGAATTCAACATTACCCATATAACGGCGAGACGGGAGGATCCGTTGACCAACCCCTGCCATTTGAATCAAATGCACGGCCACAGCATTGGTGACGCGGAAAGAGCTCCCCCTTACGGAGTATGCTGGGACAGGATGAAACTATCCTGGCTTCGGGTCTTTAGAAGTCGGCTACTCCGTACAGCATACCGAGTTGAATATGCCGAGACACAAATTAAGGGAACCAACAAAGAGGCTTTAATCCATATCACTACTCCGTATACGGAGTATACAACAAGTTTGGGGATCTCTTTAAAATTGACTAGAAAAGCCCCAGTCAATTAAAATGGGTTCTTCCTTTGTCCATAAAAAAAAAAGAGAAAGAAAAGGAATTCCGTTGGGGCCCGGGCCATCACATTTAGTTTCCCCGATACAACCCCCCTGGCCCGCTGCCACAGAACTGGGACGGGAACCGGAGCCATCCCGGACCCCATTGGGTTGATGCCCAACCAGTTACTGTACTATGGAAATTGAGTGGAGTAGTTATCCTGTTATGGAAGGGGATTAAAGAAAGGGGGAAGTATGGAGTACTCCGTACTCCGTACTACAAAGCAAAATGGCAAAAAAGGAGCTCATATGGAGCATAGGGAGTACCATACCCACCTTCCGAACTTCCTCCCGCTGTTCACCTTTGTAGCAAACACGCTCTAGGACGATCTATGTTTCAACAGGGATTATTTTTTTTTTAACGCACCGTTCCGCGGGGGGGACATTGCATTCACATGAGAGGCTTTTGACATTTATCGGTAATTTTAGGCTATGTACAACTTAAATCTACTACGGTCTCGCTAGGCATCATGCTAGATGCATGCGCAGAAGCGTGCTAGGGATAGAGAGACTCGGGGGCCGGGAAAATGCAAGTGGCAGGGGCAGAAGAATGAGCAGGGGTATAACGTGGAAGGCGATAACGAGAGCCAATCTAAGGTGGCCAAGGATCGATCCTAAACTAGTTCGAGGTTGGCGTCGAACCTTTAAAGAGAAAGAGGAAACGTTCCGGGATCCCCAAAAGTACAAGATGTGATTAGGACCCATCGCATTCATTTTGACTTGCGCTCTTCGGGGTAGCGTCTCCCAGGGCCATGGAGGGAGAGCTACCTGCCTATTACTGATCTCGGGAGGACGTTGGGAGTAAGTCATCCGAGTTTCCCCAAGCCACGAAGGCTTGGAGATGGTGTTATACCACCATTGACACTCATTTAATTTATTCTATTAATTCTATTAATTCCAGGACTTGATAACCAAAAGAACCCTGCTGTGTATTATACATGATCCATCTTCATACTTTATACTCCAGAGGCTGATAGGGCGTAAAAGCATAGATTGTGTCTTCCACGTGTAGACTGGGGTAGACACTGTCTCACTTTGAGAAATTTGTGGATTTGTGGATAATTTTGAGGAACAAGTTCTCGGTTAACCGAAATTTGAATTAATCAAAAGAGAAAAGAGGAATAAGAAGCCCAGCTTCTCCAAGGAAATGAGCTTTAGCCAAGTGTGTCCGGGACTATCCACTGTGCCCTGTGCGTTTCTCCTTTTTACTGTGGACCTTCGGGACCTGGACTTTTCTTTTTCTTTTTCATTTTTCTTTTGTTTTGGGTATATCTTTTTCATTTTCTACTTGCTAGATTGTCGGATCTGGTGTCTAGTGGAATGAACTTTTTCAGAGAACTTTGGATTGACTTGGGGAGTAAATGAAGAAGGGTAAACATAAGCTACAGAAATATAAGAACATCAATCTCAGCACAGCCCTATGTTGTAGAGAGACCTGCAATGTGGATATTTGGGAAATGTACGGAGTAAAAAAAAAAATGTATGACTTCATGGAAAAGTTGGCTTTTCTCCCCAATTATAAGATTCTTACCAGTCAGAATGCATATAGATGTCTCTTTATTTGCTCTTTTAAGAGGTTTGACTTTGGTTGATTTTTTTTTTCTACATCCGAAACGGTCTCGGAGTTGGTAAAAGTGTAGTATGTACGGAGTACGGAGTAGAGAAAGTCGAGAGAGTTATAAGAGAACAGGGATAGGGAATCTCGGAAAAAGTACGAAATTCATCTGTTCCCTTTGATTTTGGATCTTCTACTTTGTAGATTGTATTTCTATAGGTTAACGTCTATATCCTAGATTTTCTGATATTCCCAACATCTCCCTTATATTCCCTCTTGAACCCCTCTCTCCACTTCGTTCCAGCCCCCCGGACCAGACTTCGCACACTGATCCTCCCCCTCTCTCTTCTCTCCTCATCTCTTTTTTTTTTTTTCTTCCCCCTAATTCTCTTGGCCTCCCTTCTCCCTTCCCATATCTCCCTTTTGCGTCATTCTTCCACAATTGGGGGTTGCTGTGAATCGCGTGGAAGCTTCCGCTTTTCTTTTTCGCCCCCCGCCTGGAACGTGGGCCACTTCACACCTTTCCCCCCCCCTCCTTGCGACTTCGAACTTTCCCCCTCTTTCCCCTGAAATAGTTATAGGTATGTTATCTGCAAGCGACAGTGCTAGATGAAAATGCTGACTCGTCTAGGTTCATTGTCTTCACTGCTTCTTCTCGATCTGTTCTCAATTCCAGTTGCCCGCCATGGCTGGAAAAATGACGTTGTACAAGCTGGTGGTGTTGGGAGACGGAGGTGTGGGAAAGACCGCCCTTACCATTCAGGTTGGTCCTAAACCCTTGATATTTGGGGCAAGAAATCTTACTAAAACTGTACCTGTACTTCTAGTTGTGTCTTAATCACTTCGTCGAAACATACGATCCAACCATTGAGGATTCATATCGCAAACAAGTCGTGATCGATCAACAATCGTGTATGCTCGAGGTGCTGGACACAGCGGGCCAGGAAGAATATACCGCGCTACGAGACCAGTGGATTCGGGATGGCGAGGGCTTCGTCTTGGTGTACAGCATCACATCACGCGCCTCCTTCTCCCGCATCACAAAATTCTACAACCAAATTAAGATGGTCAAGGAATCGTCAAGCTCCGGTTCCCCTTCCGGTCCCAGCTATTTGAACTCGCCCATGAGCGCCTCATCTGGTCCCGCAATGCCCGTCCCCGTCATGCTCGTCGGCAATAAGAGCGACAAGGCCGTCGAGCGCGCAGTCTCAGCACAGGAAGGTCAAGCATTGGCCAAGGAACTGGGATGTGAATTTGTCGAGGCATCCGCGAAGAACTGTATCAATGTGGAGAAGGCCTTCTATGACGTTGTCCGCATGCTGCGCCAGCAGCGACAACAGGCGGCAGGTGGTCGTGGCGCAGACCGTCGTCCGGCAGGCTTCGGATCGGGCCACCGCGATCGCGACGCAGGCCCCGAATATCCCAAGTCCTTCCGGCCCGACCGCTCGCGACATCGCAGTCGGCTCCAGTGTACTATTTTGTGATCGGCTGGGTCCGTCCGCGAGGCGTTGGATTTCTTGCTCCCTGCAAGAATAGCTGTTTTCCTTTTTTCTCTCTTCCTCTCTTTCTTTTGGTCCTGGATGCATCTGGGGGGCGGTTCTGTCTTTTGGTTACCTCGTTCGGCGTCGGTGGTCCTTGCCATGCTGCATCTTTTGTGCTCGCATTCCGAATAACTTGAGAATGGGCCTGGGGACTGAGACCAGTGCCTGCAAGCCTGGAGCGCAAAATCTTTTTCTTTTTTTGTTTTGGCTTTTGTTTTGCTCTTTGGAAATGCGCCAAGGCATGCAGACTGGCTGTCTAGATTTCCACAAGCTCTCCTTACATTTCTTTCCTTGACGATCGTCTCTCTTCTTCGGTCTCTGCTTATTTGATAAGTCGCGATCGGAGGAATTCTTCGGACACGCCTCGGAGCAGCCCGAAAGAAACTCTCTCAAAAACCTCAGGCGACGAAGCCGGAAGATCGCAGTCGCGCATTAGCAGGCATTTCGATATGATACCCTACGACTGAGCTTGTTTTATTTGATTCATTTTTCAGCCATTTATGCGATATAGACAATTGATAAAGGTGTTTTTCTTTTTACTTAATAACTTGGAAGATTCGAAAAAAAGTACCAAGGTACAAGTGCGGTACTTCCATCCAGCCCGAACTTGATACTGAACCTGAAGTATACTCTAGGTACACTCGAAGCATCTATCTCCGAAGAAAGTGCGGGGGAAAAGCACGGACTGACCTCGGCTGCATTTGGGGATCTCACTTCTTCACCTCTCTTTCTCCGCAAATGGCAAACGCCTAGTCTTGTCGATCAGAAATGGTCTTAACTTCCATCTTCCCGTACCAATTGGAACCGAAAGACCTCGGGTAGAAGCGCTGCATATCAGAGCTCTAGAGTATATTCTTTGTGTGTAACCGGCTTCTCTCTTAGCTTCTCCATTAAATCTGAATCAGAATCAGAATCCTGGCTTTACATTCGCCACTTCCCCTATCATATCCGAATCCGAATTCGAATTCTATCCAACATGTCTCCGCACCCTCAAGCGACAACCCACTCTCACTCCCTTGGCGACCCCGAAACCTTTTGGTCTCATCACGCGGCCAGACTCCACTGGCACCGCAAGCCTTCACGTGCCCTAACACTGCAGACAAAGTCTCTACCAAGTGGAACCGAGCACGAGCACTGGTCATGGTTCGCTGACGGCGAGATCTCCACAACCTACAATTGTGTCGACCGACATGTGCTCACGGGACACGGTGAAAATGTTGCGATTGTATGGGAATCACCAGTCACCGATATTACGGAGAAGTATACCTATGCCCGCCTACTTGATGAGGTGGAGGTTCTTGCCGGTGTACTTAGGGAGGAAGGGGTACAGAAAGGCGATGTTGTCATCATTTACAGTAGGCCAACCGACAACTTCGTGATCACACAAGTGAGGAATGGATTAAAAACAGGAATCCAAAACTGACCACGTATCGTATCTAGTGCCAATGATCCCCGCAGCCCTAATAGCTGCATTGGCAATAACCCGCCTAGGCGCAATCCACGCTGCAGTCTTCGGCGGCTTCGCCCCGCAAGCTCTATCACAGCGTATCGAGGCCGCGCGCCCGAGAGCTATAATGACGGCATCATGCGGAATAGAGGGGTCCAAGGGACCCATTTCCTACCGACCACTCGTCGAGGGCGCCGTCAAGGCAAGCAACTTCAAGCCGAGCAGGGTCATTGTCTGGCAGCGTGACCAGCTGCGCTGGAACCAGCCTGATAAGCGCAGCGGACAGCGTAATTGGCAGAGACTCGTGAAGAGTGCACGGTTTCGTGGGGTGAAGGCTGGACCTGTTCCTATTAAGAGTACGGACGCGCTTTATATTATCTACACAAGTGGTGAGTGAATGTCGGAACCGGAACTGGTTCCTGATCTGCTCACTTCATACTCACATGTTTCCACAGGAACAACCGGTCTCCCCAAAGGCGTCCTCCGCGAAGCAGGTGGGCACGCCGTGAGTCTGGAACTCTCAATAAAATCCCTATTCGGGATAAAAGGCCCCGGTGACACGATATTCTGCGCATCAGATATAGGCTGGGTCGTTGGACATTCGTACATCCTCTATGCGCCGCTAATAGTCGGCGCCACAACCGTTTTATTTGAAGGCAAGCCCGTCGGTACGCCGGACGCAGGGACAATCTGGCGCATCGTCGAGAAACACCATGTAAATGCGCTCTTCACGGCGCCAACTGCCATGCGAGCTATCCGGAAAGATGACCCAGACGATCAGCTTATCGGCGAGGTCGGGAAGCGCGGCGGGCTGAAATCTCTCCGTGCGCTTTTCCTCGCCGGTGAGCGTAGCGAGCCGAGTATTGTCAGCGCATACCAAGATCTGCTTGGTAAGTATGCAGCGGACGGTGCGCTTGTGGTCGATAACTGGTGGTCATCTGAATCCGGATCCCCGATTACTGGTGTCGCGTTGAATGGGAGTGCTGCCCTTGCTAGTCTGGCATCCGGGCCAGATCATCCTCCCCTCACGACCCGTCCCGGCTCAGCAGGCTTCCCAATGCCCGGATTTGACGTCCGTGTCGTCGATGACGAAGGATGTGAAGTCCCGCGCGGCACAATGGGCAATCTCGTTGTGGCGCCGCCGCTCGCTCCGTCGGCATTCACGACCCTCTTCGAGGACGAGGAGCGGTTTTACCGTGGTTATCTCAAGCGGTTTAATGGCCGCTGGGTCGATACTGGTGATGCGGGGATGGTTGATAATGATGGCTACGTGCATGTTATGTCGCGAAGTGACGATATCATCAATGTTGCCGCGCATCGGTTCAGTGCCGGTAAGGAATCTTTTTTTTTTGGCATTTCCCTGCGCCATGAGCTGAGGACACATGACCTGACTCATCCCTACAGGGTCCATTGAACAGGCAATTCTCTCACATCCATCAATCAGCGAAGCAAGCGTCGTTGGTATACCCGACCCATTGAAAGGCCATCTTCCCTTCGCATTCATCCAGCCCAAAGCCAGTGCGATCCCTGGAGAATCCGGGCCTCTTCCAGCAACACCAAGCCCGCAATTATTTTCCGAGGTTAACGCGCTGGTCCGCGAACAGATTGGGGCTATTGCGTCGCTAGGCGGGATTATCCAGGGTCGAGGGATGATTCCTAAGACGCGGAGTGGGAAGACGCTTAGACGCGTTCTTCGAGAGCTTGTTGAGATTGGGGTGAAGGGAGAGTATGCGGCGGAGGTTAGTGTGCCGCCTACTGTTGAGGATGCAGAGGTTGTTTCTGTTGCAAGGGAGAGGGTTAGAGAGTATTTCGAGACGGCCAAGGCGAATGGGGTCGGGAAGGCGAAGCTTTAGATAGATGCTTGGACATGATTACGGCCACAGATGTTAATCGCGTCGTGACCTAAGCCGTTCAGAAGCTCTGCTTCACATTCGACGGGAATACGCACATGGGGTCACCCTATTATACCGGCGCTCTACATTCATGTGGGCGCATAGAATTGTCAACAGACCGCAATTTGCGTGAGACCCAATTGGGGCCCAAATAAATTTCCTGGATTTTCTCTATCCTCTTTCTTGTCTCTTGTTTTCCCCTGCTTCCCAAGTGAATCTATGTATACACAAGCACAGGATAGTGATAGCAGAGCTTTAAGCCCGCATTTTTCAAAAATAAATTGTGTTCAATTTGGAAAAAAAAACTTGGTGGGCCATTTAACATCTCCCCGCTGGGTTTTAGGGCCGCTTTAGCGCATCATCACGATCCGTTGCCCAGGCGATCGTGTCTACATTGATGACTGGCTTAGGATGCTGTAGAGGTCAAAATCCCACATCAAACATATGTACAACTACTATTTCGGGGTCTTTGCAAAATCCAGTATTTCTGACTGCTCCATCAAAATTCGCTAGCAGTCACGTATTTGCCGTTTGGCCATACCCAGACGTTGTAGGGCTGCAACGTCAAATTGCTACGGTTTTCCTGATCCCTTCAAGGCTGCTTCAGCGCTGATCTTGTCGCTATCAAATTGTTCATATTCGCTGTATAGGCAAGATCTGGCGCATCGTCGGAAATCTAGACGCGAAGAGGCAAGGCACATCAACCGATTTACTTGTATTGCTCTTCTAGACCACCTGTTTCATGATCTCTGTCCTTCTATCACCCACCGAAAACGAAAAAACATGCTTTTTCGATCTATTCTTCTCGCAGCCTTGTCTGGGGTTCCCCTCGTTGCCCCAGCTGCCCTTCCAAAGCGCGGCAGCTCCTTGGAACTTGTCGACGGTCCCTTCTTCACCTTTCACTATAAAACCGATCGACCCTCGGAGAATAATTGGATTGGCATCTACAGCATCTATGGCGAGGGCCCTGGCAAAGAAGACTCTATATATTGGGACTGGATGCGTGAGTCTGAAGAAACCAAACGAATTAATGACGCCCACTTCAACTGGGGCGCCTATAAAGCATACTTGCTAGCCGGCAGTGGGGACACGGTGCTTGCTGGTCCCATTGACATTTTCCTTTCCGGCGAGGGACCTATCTCATTTAATGTTGAGAGATTTACGACTAAGAATGCCCGTGAGGCAGAGAAGTTTGAAGCTCGTGTGAGCGGCCTTTTACACCACGCCCCTGACCCGAACACCAAATACAGCAAGGAAAGCTCCGACGCCGACTGGGTCAGTGTATCCGAAGATGGTATCATCTCTGGAATCCCCAGCGGCAGTGGAAGCTCTAAAATTACCATTAGGGCTACTGCTTCCGACAGATCTACTGCCACCGTCGACGTCACTGTTCCAGTAGTTGCCTCTGGCAAACCCCTTGTCACTGAGCTCAAAGTTCTGTCCCTGAATCTTTGGTATGGAGGCACTAAGGTCAATGACTACAACCGCAAACAAATCTCAGCGATTGCCAACTCTGGTGCTGACATCGTCGGTCTCCAAGAAAGCACCCATGGCCACGCCACTCAGATTGCGGACGCGCTTGGTTGGCAATCGTGGCAGGGTGGAGACTCCAGCATCATCAGCCGGTATCCCATATCCGAAAAGTATGGCGCCGTCACCAAAACCAGTGTCGCTGTGTGAGTCGCTCTCGACGGTGACAACAACCAGGTCATCCTCCACAACTGCCACCCTTACGCCTACCCCTATGGGCCTTATGATCCTTGCTTTGACAGAAAGGATGCCGACGCTATAATGGACACCGAGAGGAGGGCTAGCCGTGTGCGCCAGATTCAAGAAATTGTCGGCGCTATGGCGGATGCCCTAAACAACGCCGACAAAGTCCCCGTGCTTCTTACCGGCGACTTCAACGCGCCCTCTCACCTCGACTGGACCGATGCGACAAGTTCCTCTCACTGCGGAATTGGGCAGTTTGACTGGCCCACCTCCAAGGTGCCTATTGACGCCGGCTTGACCGACGCCTACCGCGAGCTCCATCCAGATCCTGCCGCTGACCCCGCCAACACTTGGTCTCCCATCTACCTTAACAATGACGATTACAATGGCCGTAAGGAGCCCATGGATCGCATCGATTTTGTCTACTATAAGGGAAACCTGACTCCCAAGAAGTCTGAGACCTACATGGTGGGCAACCCTAAGCCTGAGCCGGACCATTCCGACAACGAGTGGCCCACCGACCACAAGGGCGTCCTTGTCACGTTTAAGATTTCACCTCCGCCTAACATCCAAATACATGGTGTTTTAAGTCGTCCCAGACCTCCCTCTTTTTGAGATTTTGGTATTAGAAACCCGAAATCTCACTTCATGTCCTTCTTGCGCAAAGAGAGGGCTATCTTGCAACACGTCAATAGCCCAGCTTCACCTGAAGAGCTGTACATATAGAGATTGAGAAATCAAAAGAAAGAAAGCAGATCGAATAATGTTTTTCGGTTATGTTCGGCCAATTCTTCTGTCAAAGGTTATATGTAGAAAAGTCTGCGGTCTATCTATGAAACTGACAAGGGGGACAAAATATCTAGTTAGTTACAGGAAAAAGACATGTAGAAAGACAAAATAGTTGGCTCCTGGTCTACTAATCTTGCTCAGAAAAATGGGTATCGGATTCGGGCCTGATTACTTTGATCGGAGATGCTGTACATCCTTTCCTGCCTTCCTCGATGCAAGGTGCTGGCTAGGCAATGGCGGTGCAATACTCGGTCTTTGTCTTGCTGGGGCTGGAAAGGGTGCTGTCAAAACCCGGAAGTTTTGTGTACGATTGTGTATATATTGTTGAGGAAAGTTGGGAGACTTGTCTCAGCCCAAGTGGCTGCAGAGTTGTCCCCTTCATCCCTGGACAATCCTGCTCGGGCCAAGCCCACTTCGGCCTGAGTTAATCGCGTCCCGGGAATGGCCAAACCTCTTAGCACATGAGTCTCCGCAGATAGTCTGGTCATTTAATCTAACTAAATAGATACTATGGGGAGAAGTAAGATGCGACGATTTTATTTGCTATCTCTTTTCGCGAGACTAAATCAAGACCGGTAGGAGAAGGGCTTGGTGCGGCTGGCCTAAGGTTCATAAAACGAAGAACTCAACAGGCTCAACAGAGCGATTAGTACTAGTCACCCTTGTTACTTCCCAACAGATTCATCCATCCATGACAGCCTTCGCCCGACTAACCTTGCCCCCCTCCCCCTCCTTCACGACCATTGCCTAGCACAATGATCGAGAATCCAGACAAGGACAAAATCGCGATGGGGAAATCCCTCCCTCCCCTCCCAAAAGAGCGACTATCCTTCCTCCACCGTTTAAATTGTTTCCTCCAACTCTGGCTGTTCAAAGCCCTCGCCGCCCTCTACTTCCTCTACCTCCGCCTCGTCAACCCCCCTCAACCAGGTACCCAACCAACCCTCACCAAGCGCTACGCCTGCCGCCCAACCCTAGAAACCCGCATCTTCTACCCGCGCTCCTACAACCCCGCCCAGCGCCAACTGCTCCCACTCTACCTGAACATCCACGGCGGCGGCTTCGCGCTAGGCGACGCCACCGGCGACGACCCCTTCTGCAGCGCCTGGGCCAACCGCACCGGAATGCTAGTGGTCAGCCTCAACTACCGCAAGGCGCCGCTCCACCCCTTCCCAACAGCCACCTTCGACGTTGCCGAAGTAGCCAAATGCGTGGTAGCAGATGACTCCCTCCCAATTGACCAGTCGCGCATTGCCATCGGCGGCTTCAGCGCAGGCGGCAACCTCGCGCTGTCTGCGTCGCAATTACCTGGTCTGAAAGGCCTGATCAAAGCAGCGGTGATATACTACCCCATTGTGGATTTCGGCCACCCACCCAATGAAAAGCTGGATTCGAGACCGTACAAAGGTGGTCCGAAGGAGACGCTGGAGAGCACCGCCTGGCTGCTGGATTGGGGGTATGTGAGTGTAGGGCAGAATCGGAGGGATCCACTACTTAGTCCGATGTATGCGGGGAGGGGTGAGCTGCCGCCGTGGATTTATATGATTGGGGCGCAGTGGGATATGCTCCGGTTGGAGACGCAGCAGATGATTCATGGGTTGGCTGGGTTAGAGGATAGAGTTGGGGTTCAGCAGGAGGAGGACTTTGAGGTGGGTAGGTATAAATGGACGTTGGCGAGGGGGTGTCCGCATGGGTTTACCCATGCGTCGCCGGGACGGAAGAAGGGGGGTGTTAGTAGGAGGAAGAGGGAGGAGGTTGCGCAGGGGATTTATGAGGAGGCGCATGAGTGGTTGAAAAAGTCTCAGGTTCTTTCTTAGGTGCTGGACCTACGTGGGCTTTTTCAAAAGCTTTGCTCGTATGGTTTAGTTGGAGGTATTTTCAAGGAGGTAGTTGTCATGGCTGACCAACAAAAAGGGCTGTACGGGTCGGATTTCAAGACCGACCCAAATTGGCCAGTAGCGAATACCTAAGTAGGTAGTAACATGCCCTAATATTGATCAACTTGAAAGGTGCTTATATGAGGTCCCTTAAGAGTTAGGCTGAGTCAGATTTCATCCGGGGCCTCGGGGTCCGCTTAGTCAAACATTGGGGGTAGATTAACCGTAATAGGTATAGCGTGGGTCTAAAGAGCAACAACACGCATAAAGTAGTTATGTTGTGCATGCATATGTAACTAGACATTGAATTATGGGGCAATCAGCTATCAATGAACCTGGGGAGTATAGGAGATGTTGTGGAATATAGCAGACCAACCATTACTAATCCTGGAAGGAAGATTACGCAGTCTTTTCCCCAACATTCAATTTCCATTTTGGGACGTGAGTGGGATAAGCCTCGGGATAGGAACCCGAGGGGATATCTGATTAACCAAACGGGGAACACTAACCCGGAGACATAATACGAAAATTACGTGGATAGCAACCATCCGAGCCGAATGTTCCGATCAGTTTGTCTGGATAGGTTTCTCAACCCGAGATAGGATCACTAGAGCTTCGAACAAAAGCCTCGGTCATTAAGGAAATGTCCAATATGGGACACCCCACCCCAGGGCTATTCGGACGCTCCATCCGAGTTTCAAATGCAAGGACTAAAGTTAAATTCAGCATCAGGCTGTCTATATAATCATCAATCCGATGCATTTTCCGTAAACACGACCCTGACAACGACAGCAGATCATCATCCAGCATTACATACTCATTTGTATTCCCTTGTCTAGCCAGTCTGTCTCCACGAATCTTCTTTCCAATTAGTGATACTTCTAGAATCATGGCCCCCTCAGCAATGATGCCTGTTTCCGCACCACCTCCTGTGGTTGGCCCTACATCCAAAAGAGCAACCCGGCCAACCAGCAAGCTCCCACAAGATCTGATCGACGCAGCCAGAGTTGCCAAGAAAGAGCACTTTGATGCGAACAGACATATGAACTACCAGACACCTAGCAAGGTCTACACTATGGAGGAGATCGGTCTCGCCGGTCAAGGAATTTCTCCAATTGCAGTCACGGCACCGTTCCAGCTCTTCACTCGAGAGGCTATCATGCAGATGAGAGCTGAAATCTTCAGTGAACCAGTCCTAAAGGACTGTCAGTATATGTCGGACTTTGTGAAGAACACAATTCGAGGGATGGGCCCTGCGTGCGTGAAATCAAGTTCTGACCCCCTTTTGTAAGAACCATGGATCTAATTCTTTTATTAGACGAGCCCCATTTACCTGCGACGCATGGCGCTCACCTGAAGTTCTTTCCGCAATTTCGGAAGTGGCTGGGATCGATCTCATTCCTGCTATGGACTGCGAGATTGCGGCGATCAATATTTCAATCAGTGGTGAAACCACTACTATTGTGAAGAACGACGACGAGCTACCTGCGTTTGCATGGCATCGCGATAGCTATCCATTTGTCTGTGTCACAATGCTCTCCGATTGCACCGGGATGACTGGCGGTGAGACTGCGCTGAAGACTGCATCTGGGGAAATCATGAAAGTGCGGGGACCTGCTATGGTATGTTGCTCACCAGAAGAAATAGTTCCACCGCTAACGTACATCCAGGGCACTGCGGTGGTTATGCAAGGCAGATACATCGAGCATCAAGCCCTGAAGGCGTTCGGAGGCCGCGAACGTATTAGCATGGTGACCTCGTTCCGAGCCAAGTCACCGCATGTGAGAGACGAAACCGTTCTCACCGGTGTCCGGCCTATCTGCGATTTATCCGAGCTCTATACCCAGTACACTGAGTACAGACTCGAAATTCTGGAGGAGAGAATCCGGGCCAAGCTGCAACAGGAACGGCAACGGGAAAGGGCAAATCGTCCTTTCGAAATTGTTGAAATGCGGAACTTTTTGGCTGAGCAGGCCCGGTTTTTGGAGGCGATGACCAGAGAGTTGATTGAGTAATTCTCGCTATAAGCAATTTGTATTTATTTCGAAACGGACGATAATGAACTTGTGACGAGTGTGAATGATTTCAGGAATTTGGGTGCAAGATTATAAGTTTCGCAGATTGAAAGGTAGAGGACTTGAGAATCTACTAGCGGGAGAGAATATCAACCCCCGTCGTTTCTAGGCCCGTAATCCAACACGCCATACGAAGCATCTAGGTTGCCAATTTGATCCACAATAGACAAAAAGTCAGCCGAGGAGATACCGATATTGGAGAGTAGTTCAACGCTCGGTACCTCCATATCAGCTGGACAAAGCGCTTGGGAGTCAGAGGCAGAATAGCTCATCCACAAAGGATCATCTAGAGATATCGGGCCTTCCATTTCATCCAGCAACGCTCCATTCCGATCATCAGTGCGGTCCTCGGTCGTAGTCTCAGCATCATCCGGGGTGTCTAAAGTAAGAGGCTGCAGACCTTGTGACACCGCGCGAGAGGAGAGTTCCTGAAACAGATTCTCCAGATACATCAGCTCCTCCCTTCGTGCCTCGGCTATTTGGTTGCCATTGGTGATCATTCTGTCTAGAATCGAGTGTGATTGCTGGATGAAACATTGTTCATTGTCCACCTCTGGAAAAAGCGCATTTGCCATAGCTAACTGGATCGCAGCGGCATATGCAAATTCCAAGTTATAGAGAAGGAAGAACTCTAAGATTTGGTAAATCAAGTGTCGCAGGTTGCTCAAAGGGGCTTGAAAGCTTACCAACAAGACCATCGTCCCCTGAAAGAATTTGTAGTGTCTTGGCAGCCGATTTTATGCCAGTAGAGATCAAAGTCTTTGTAAGAGCCAAAAATTCCTGCCAATCTTCTCTCTCATTGTCAAGGTTTTCTAGACGCTCCATGAGAGCGGAAAGAAGTAACGGACGGGTGGCGACAATCACACACTATGCGAGAGTTGTTAGAATACCGATGTGTGAGCCAGCTAGCGCAGTATAAGGAAACATATTTCAACAGACCTGGTGATATAATAAGGTAATATGCTGTGTACCACTAGGCATGGTGTCCACGGAATTTCGAAACTTGAGATGGATGATATTTTCGACTTCTTGGGCATATCCTGCGAGTGTCTCCAAGATTGATCTTGTTGTGTCCAGAAATGCACCGAGTGTTGCTCGCTCGGATTTGTATACAGCTGTATGACAAATTTATAAGAATACCCTGGACATAGCGGAAACGTAATTGGGAAAACTTACAGGTTAGAATGAAAGACATCAAGCGCGATAGCTTTGCTTGGAGCGTAAGAGCGACATCCTCAGTCAAGCACGTACTTGGCGGGTCGATCGAAGCGCTGATCTCACTGTCGGTAGTGGTCATTGGCAACCCGACAGAGTACGAGAAGTGTCTGTCCATTATGTAGAGTGTCCACCACAGATTTCGACAGCGAGCCACCACTTCTAGACCTAGCTGTTCTTCCGGTAATTGGGTATGTAAGCCCTCAAACTGGGCTATTCGAATCGCTTGTCCAAGCTATCAGAAAGCAAGAGTTAGTAAACGACCTTGAGCCATTTGTGCCTGACATACATAGATGTAAGCCGACTCCCTTTGGTCAATCGAGTATAGATATAGCGCAGCAATAGCCAGAACCTCAATAGCTAGCAAGCTATCTCTCCAAAGTGACGCGTGATCTGGCATCAATGACATGGCACGAACGAAAAACTTTGATCCGGGGGGCTGATCACTTTTCGATCGCGAAAGCAACGCTGTACCAATGGATACCATCAGCAGGAATTGAACAAACCACAATCGATCTTGGTTCACGATCAACGACGGATCACCATGGTAGAAGTCTCGTAATCGCTTAAGAAACTGATTCTTGTCGAAAAGCCGATAGCTCTGGCCTAAATGAAATTCGACAGTGCTAAAGAGGTACACAGAATAGTCAAAAGAAGGGAGGCCACTTATGTCCGGCGTTGATGTCGTCGAGGTATCCCATCGCAGTGGATATATCTCCTTTTCTTCTAGGGTAGGGGCGTTGTGAGGATATACGTGATGTAATTTTTCCGACATTAGTATCGTTAGTCTGGTGGTAAAAGACCACATTGATGATGGCGCCAGCCATACTTCAATTCCAGTCTTGTCAGCTCTGGATGAAAAAAGAAAAAGTGATGCAAAATGACTCACTCCAGTTGCGATTATTCTGCTTTGTGTTCCTGATGGTGGTTGATGGCAAGGAGAAAGGAGAAGTCCATATATCACGTCTATGACTTGTGGTTGGGGATGACACCTCAGCTGTGAGCACAGAAGTGTCTGGGGTTACGAGCGAGGCTTCCACTGAACGCCTGTTTTGCGGAGAGCAGTTCCTCTCCGGAGAGCCCAGTTGATTTCGGACCTGGGCCTCTAGTTGTTGAAGATACCTGTTTCACGGCCTGAATTATTCGACTGTCAAGATTGCATAGAGGGAATCACTTTACCAACCTCTTTGATACCGTTACTTTTGCTATTCCTTCGGCAAAGCGACACTGAACCTCACGGCGTTGACAGTTTAGACAGGGTTCATGGCCAGAACACTTTATTTTGCTCTGGCGACATGCCACGCATCTGTCGAAATATTCAGTCGACTTTCTTAAACTTATCGGACGCTCCTTACGCGTTGGTGGTTCTGCGCGCTTTACGATGTACGTGCATTTTGATCACCACGGGGGAACTTGTTTAGGAACTTGTTTAGGAACTTGTTTAAGAAATTGAAACTTGATTAACAGATCTTGAAACCCCCGCCTTTGGCCTAGTTACTGGTAATTTTGTGAAGCCTCGAAGTCGAGTCCTATCTTTTCCCCTCTTTTGCCCTTCGCTCCTCTTTTGGAAACGGAATCCGCAAGATGCGGGTTTTATTACCGCAACTGGAAGTCTTCGGAATGATTGATTGGTCGTTCTCATTTTATCGCGATAATTTGTTAGTTGAAGAAGTTAATCTTCAGTCATGCGTGAGTCTCACTACCTAAAGAAACTCAATCGAACTGAAAACAAGCCATGGGGGCACATTTTCCAAGAGCCGCATCAAGGAAATCACTGACAGACTCCAGCTACTTGACTAGGTTCACATTCGAAAGCTAATGGTGAAGTCATGCCATTGCAAATGCTCGCGTTGCGGGGGCTCTATTGCCTGGAATGAGGTGGTTCAGAAACCCCGTAAGGAGATCCTCCAGTACTTTACGATCTGTGTTTGGACTGTATGAAGCTCCAAAGATTCGAAGTACTGGAAACGTGAGAGTCACCAGGATGGTTATAACAAAGATTGCCGTATTGATATTGGCGTGAAAAGCTGGTATTGTAGCTCCATGAGGAAACATTAGCACGGAGAGAGAAGGAAGAGTTTGAGAGAGGTTGCAGAATGGGATGGGTTGTCCCTTTTGAAGTGCAACCTTTGAAGTTTTCGCACTATTTTCATCGTTTATTTATGATAGAACTAAAAACTTGGAACGAGAAACCTCAAAGTAATTTGAATCAGGTACAGAATGTATAGAATCGATCCTTTTGACTCGAAGTGTTTGCCATATAATTCTGGTCTTCACCTTGAACCTCTCCCAATTAGCGCCAGAAAGCTGTTCTTTCGACCTGCTTCTTCTTCTTCTTCTTCTTCTTCTTCTTCTTCTTCTTCTTCTTCTTCCTCCTCCTCCTCCTCCTAACACTGTCATATCTCAGTCCTTAACATGTCTGATCCCCTCTATCCTCACTCCATTCAGTCCCTTCCATCCACCTAAAATGAAGCCAACCAAGCTCCCAAAAAGACCCACGCTTCGATGGGACCAACACAAGCGACAGGTACTTTGTTGTTTGTATCGATTCTTTGTTTGCAATAAAAAGGAAACCCAAGAGATATTCTCTTACATTTTTCGGGATCATCTAAACCAGCGCGGCATTCAGGGATTTGTTCCATTTGCCACCCTCAACACACAGTGGGTTTGGATGAAGAACAGGCGTGACCCGGTTTGGTCCCATGTGCATCTCAATACCGCATTTGAAACCGATGGCGAGTGGAAGGTTGTGATTACAAAAATCAAATCTACAGCCGAAACTTTGCGCTTCGAAATCTGTGAGAGAATGGAGGACGACAGTAACACATCGCATTCGAGTCCCTCGGTGTCCGATGATGAACGGGGCACTACATTCGTTAGTTGATCTTGGGCTCATCTGGTCTACTATTGCGAGCTAATGGTTGATTCTCTTAGAATGAACCTGCCGCAGCAATGCGTCCGCACTCATTTTCTACCCCAGAAACTGTCAGCCCGATGGGATTGTTATTTCCTAGACGGGATCACGTTTTGAATGGAAGCTCCAGAGACAACGAAAGCATCGACCAGAGCATCGACCACAATAACCTCCATAATGACCCCCACAAAGGCATCCTCAATAGACTCCCTGGATCTACTGAGCCGGTCGTCACGAGCCAGGGAAAGCTCTGCCTCTGGTGTGAACATGAAGGAGCCAGCTACGATTCCGAGGACATCCAGAAACCGCAAGGCGGAGACCACAACTACGACAGTGGATACGAGTATCACAGTCATGGGAACCAGAATAATAACCGACGAGATAATCCTACTACGAGAGAGTACGCACAAGGACTCGAGCAGCTTATGAGGGAGCTAGACGGAGAATTTCCTCATTTGGACGAAGACTGTTCTGATTCAGAGAGCGAGTCCCTAATGACAACCCAAGAAATCCCAAAAGGGAGCCTATTTTGCAACCTTCGCATACCCTTACCTTCAGACAGAGAACAAGAGCTTCTAAATTCCGAGGATAGTTCAGATTTGTGCGCTGACAGAGGAAGCCCAGCTAATTTGCCTGATTTTGGGACTACTTCGATCTCAATGGAAGACCGGAGCGGTGCCCTTGAGGATGATCGAGTTTTCACACGAAAGTCTCTGTCCAAGTACCGTTTCCCCCACAATCGCACGATTCACGATAATGCCCCTGACTGTGGTTTGGGTGGCCAAAGGGCGTTCCAGTATGGGTGGCCCTCAGATGATGAAACGAGAGTAGAAACCCTGCGCCAGATGTCCGCGGAAGCTCTCCGCCAGGTTGAAAACCAGTCAACCACTCATTTTTCTGACCAGGGAGATATGGATGTCTTGATGTATGACGGCAATACTTGGAACCAGGTGTAGGAAGAGTGAGATGGATATTACATAGCAATGTCTGGAGTCAAGTGTCTGATAGTTGACATCAATGCATCAATCCAAATTTGTGTTAATCAGATACCCGGGTCAACAGTGGGCTATTCTGCTGTAGGCCTATATGAATAAACATCCCTGGAACTTTTTATCTAGATGCTGACCTGAACTTTCTCCCCTATTAATATCACACAAAACCTTGGCGAAGTCGCCTGACAGGAAGGCCGACTGCTCACATTTCCTAACATCGTCCAACCCCGAGTTTCCTCATTCATGCTGGCTGGCCGATTCAAACCTGGCCAGCGTAAGATCCTCGCATTATATTCGGTGGCTTCCCATCGGCGAGTTATCTCCTCTGCCAACATGCCTCCGCAGAGGGAGGACTGGGGTGGCGAGAGGCAGCAGCTTGTGAATCAAGTGCTGTCAAGACTACCGTTGAAATTGCAGTACATTGTTGAGAGCTAGCTCAGATCGGAGAGACTTTAACCAAATGTTTGAGATGGGTGACTACCGCCTTGGATAGGGGAACCTAAAAAGGAGTTCAACTTGAAATACAACAGAGAACAATAGAGAACAAATAGCATTAAATACGTGATTCCTAGAAGTAACCCGGCACGCATGCGAACCAGAAAGAGAGCTAAATAATATCTAAACAAGAAACCCATAAACCTCAATGTTAACCCGATCCACCAACGGGCCATCTTGCTCAACTCGTCATATTATCGACTTCCCCGATGGGATATCCGGGTTAAATTGAGGATGATTCCCAACGCCCTCAAATTTACGTGCAGTCGGCAACGGCCTATCCAATTGTGCCTGAGTCGCGGTAGGAAGTCTCGTACCACGCATGAGGGGATTGGTGGGATTGTAGTCGTATATCCACAGACGATTCGAATTATCGGGTGCTGTTCCTGTGTAGAACTTCCAACGCATCCAAGGACCATTCAGACGTTTTGTTCCACGTCCAGGAAGGACGACAACCGGTATCGAGTCCCAACTGGCTGCCATATATTGCTTCTCTTGCTCATTCCACATGTTAACCTCCAATTCTCTTACCAGCATGGCTTTCTTGCTCCCATCGCCCAACGTTACAACTAGTACACCCAAGAGTCGAGGTAGGGGGTACATAACGCCATTGGCTTGTAGATTGGTCCTTAGTCGGGTCACGTCCTCGTCATAAAGGACCATATAATCGGCCCCGGTGTCATCCTTGAACTGGAATTCAAAAGGCCCAGGTTGTGTTTTCCCGCCTGTCATGGGGATCCGAAGAGCAATTGGCGTCTAGGGAAATGTTAGAACCTGCATTTAGCATTAGAGGATTGCATGGAAATACCTCGGCTGCCCATCTTCTGGACCCCGTTCCGCATTCAATCACTGCCTGTTGGCTGCTAGGTCCAGGCCCATCTATCTAAATAATTCAGGTCAGCATACTCGTTCATCCAATATACGAGCTTGAATAACAGGACTTACACCTTCGATCCAGAATCCCGTCTCATTTCCCTTGTGTTCGTCATAGAGATATTGGAACTCATTCCACTTGAAGGGCCTTGGCGCACAGAGCTGAGCTCCATTGTGCCAATAGGTGACAAATCCATGACACCAGTTCAAGACACCCGATCGGTAGGCCAGTATAACATTTTGGATGTTGCTAGCGATCTTGTATTTGTCCTTGATGTCATTGCTCTGTGTCCATTCCAAGATAGATTTCAGATTCTCCAAGCGGTGTACAACGGGCCAATTTAGCCCATGCTCTGCAGCCATTTTCATACTAAATAGGATTAAACAGATTAGCAATTGTCTATGTATTCATATCGAGTTGTGCTGACTGACTCGCGTTCCTTCTGCTCCACCAGGAACTCTTCCAGTTTATGTTCATAGACATGAGGCATTATGTTCTCCTTAATCCGCTCACGACATCTTGTTATTTGAGACTCAAGATCACTAACCACCTCATGTTAGTACTTGTACTTTCGTCATCAAGTAATTCGAGCTCACTCGTTAATCAGATCAGGCTCTCTTGGATTCCAGCCTTTGGGTGCCTTCGCCCGATCTGTAATGGCAGTCTTCACTGGACGCCATTTCTGCTTGGGGGGTTTTGGTGGCATATTATCAAGCTTCTTTTTGGAGTAGTCGGTTTTCAGATCAGCCAAAAAAGCTTTCACATCCAGTGGTTTTGGTCTGGGGGTCTCTTTCTTTTGTCTCTTTTTTACGGAGCCTGACTCTTCCAAATCATCTGGAGCTGCCCTTTTGTCCTTTGGTCGTAGAGGGAGGTCAACTTCAAGCTGGCTTCTAGCTACTTCATTGCGCTGTTCTTGCTGTTTTTCACTAAAGAAACCCTGGGGTTTTCGGGCCCGCCGGGGGGGTTTGCCATCGCCCGGTTTATCAGACATTTTGAAACAGAGAGCAGTGTTACAAGATGGATTATATCTTGAGAGATATGAAGGATGAAGCAAGATTCAGACACCCAAGAGCGCGAATGATATTTCAAGCTACTTTGTATGGAATAGTTGGCTTTCTTTGATGAGATTCGTTCGAGATGCTTCCTCGGTCTTTCTTTGTGCATCCGCTACTTGAAAGGTTGTGGACTTGCAATCAGCATACCAAGCTCGAATCTCGATTCTTTGGATCTATAAAAAGCATTTCTGCTTGCACCAATCCCCAATCTTTGTCGCTGTCGGACCAGACACCAGCGCGCGCGTAAGGCACACTTCGAAGCTAGAAACCCAGATGTTATATCGCCATGTTTAGCGTAGTATCACCACGTCGGCTTTTAACATATACATACATACGTATTCTGCTCCAATTCCGGTCACCCAATGCAATTTTGGTTGATGATCTATCAACGGCCTACATTTGGCAAATATTTACTTCCCCCCAACCTAGCGAATTTTTACGCTGCGGAAAACCTCCACACGCAAAAATTGACAAGGATAGCGGGAAGAGGAGTGAGAAAAAAAAAAGAACAAAAAAGAATATGATACGACGGCTGCATGATTCGAACATGCGCCCGCGAACGGAATTGATTTCTAGTCAATCGCCTTAGACCACTCGGCCAAACCGCCATGGAGGAATTTAGTCGAAAATGGCTTTATAAGCCGAAGGCTGTGGGTGAGTCGTTATCGAAAGGAATTCAAATGAGTTCAAAGGAGTGTCACTGCGAGTATAATCCGAGTGGCGCATAACGTTCCCTCGGGGAGTTGGGGGGATTTTGTTCGGCTCCGCAAGAGCCAGGATCCGCCTGGCACTTTTTGGAAGTCCAAAGAAACACTCACGGTGTCATGCGGGTTCCAGGGAGGCTTTTGATGTTGAGGCCCTTGACATCGATATACGTGGATAATGTTGGGCTGCACCGGGACTAGGTATCTGGCTCTCCTTCTGGGTTTGCCGACATTTCTTGATCCGCTTTTCGGGTATCCTTATGCTGGGTGAACAGGGCGGATAAACTTGGCCTGGTGGTCCGTTGTCCATCGCAGAGCCAGTTGCACGAAGTTGCCATTTCACATAGGGTTGAGATGTCTGCAGGAAGAAGCCTGAGGGATGGGAATTGGGGGAGGGATCAAAGGAAGGTAGGTATGACTGGTGGGGAGAAGAGGTCATAGAGACTTTGCTGCCTTAGGCCACAATGCATATTCAATGACAAAATAAAAGTCAAACTGGACATTACCGAGTTTCTAGACATTCAAAGGTTAAAGATGAAAAGCGTAACCTTGGTATTTTGAAGTATGCATTTATGTTTCGTGTCTTGTTCATTAAGAGGTGCCCACCAACGCAAAGATATATCTTGCCATAGTTGGAGGGAAGCTCTCGTACAACATCACGTACGGGCGACTAAGTGTGTCACCCGGCACATAACCCTATAATGCCTTGCCTCTATCGCCACAATAGGTAGCCTATTTCTCGCTGGGGGCCGAGGTAAAGGCCAAGCCTCTTCTACAGCAGGTAAGAAAGCGGTCACACCTGAGTTAACAATAATCTCTAGTACTACGTACTTGTGCGAAACGGGGTGCCTAAGAAGTGATAGAAAGGCAGGTAGTAGCCTAGTATAGTTCATGGTTTAACACTGTGTGAATATTATATCTTTTTTCGGTGTCTTTTTCGGTGTCTTTTGGATAAATTTTGTAGTTTCTAAAAAAGGTTTAAACTAATTTAAAATCTTAGATTGATTACCATGAAGCATATACCTATAAAGTATCAATTGAATTCACTTACAACTTAGAGAGTATGCACATGGCAGGTAAATTGATACAATTGTGGAGGTAGTTTAAAAGACTACACACTGTAGATTCAACATTGTACTTGTAAAGTGAGGGTGGATCTGAATTACTGGCAATATAAAACCAATGAGATAATTATGTGTCGGATGGCATACTTAATCGCCCGTACTATGGCTTAAGACTCTAGCTTAGAGGTATAGGGCTCTACGCGAGCGGCCGTAATAAAATTCGAGGACAATATTAAGGGACTTACTAGTTTACTAGGCTAAGTAGGGTGACAAGCCACTCTCTAGGAATGAGATCTTCTATCTTCTGCTCCCAACACGATATGCAGCATAACAAACAAGCCATCATAGGTAAGAAAGTGAACACCTTATCTATTCATTCGCAGACAAGCCACCAGACTCACCAGAGCAAGCTCGTTCACCAGAGCCCACAAAAAGCGCACAATCATCCTCCTCACTCAATTCCAACGGATTCTCAGGACCACCACCCTTAGACGCACCGGAAGACTCCCCAGCCTCAAGATAATAACCACCAGCACCCTCTAAATCATCACCAGCCTCCAAGTCATCACTTGCCTCTCCCTTCTGCAGCATCACCGTGATCCCACGCATGATTTTTTCAATGCGAGTAGAGATATCGTCCAACTCATCATACATCTGGCGCGCCAGCCATCTCTCACACTTGCCCCCACGCTGGCTCGAGATACGCTGTTTGTACTGCGACACCGCGCGCAAAACCGGGGTGTACGGAGTGGGGACTTCATTGTGCCGCTCGAGCAGGGAGTCGGAGACTGGCTCGTAGGAAGTCTCCCTCTCGTCAGACGAGCAGTCAAATAGACCCAAATCCAACTCGCGGGGGAAGATGAACTCCGAAGGCGGAAAATTTAGAAGTTCAAGTGGGTTTGTGGACTCGGTAGAAGCGGAATCCTTCACGGCCATCGGCTCTGATGATGCCTTGAGTAAGATTTCGGGCCGAGGGCGCTCGGGCGACTCGAACTGTTTCAATCCCCGCGACATGACAGACTTGGTCGCACTCTCGTCTCTCTTGGGATCCTTGTTAAGTGAGGTCTTGAAGTCAGTCGACTCTGGGGATATGGTCTCCATTGAGGAACTCATCCTTCGGCGCTTTTTAGATCCACTTCCCCTCTTGCGCTTTTTGGTCGCATTCAACTCAGATGAGTTGACATTGAGGAGATCCTACAGCGCATATGTTTGTTAGCATCGTTGGTATCATCCGCAGGTTGTCGGGTTAGGGCATTCAACAGGGAGGACAATAGCTGATGTAAGTAATGTAATCGTGTGAGCCATGAAACCAGACCTTCATCTGTTTAGCCTGGATGGGATCTTTGAGGCGGGCTGAAACCTGGACCTTTTCCTTTGGAGTAGCCGACATCATTCTGGTCGGATTGGTGATGAAAGAGATATCAAAGGCTTCTATTGTGCAGAGGGAATAATGATACACAGATGGCGAGGGATGGTGAATCGTTGTGCAGACAAAGTTTTGGCATCAATTTATAGATGCACATGGCTGAGAACGACAAACGAGAACGACAAATAAGGCCCACAGATATCCCAATATCAAACTTGATAAAGTTTCAGATGCATGTGCAAATAAGATGGCGATGTGTGAAGATGAAAGTGATGGTTGATGTGACGTCGAATGCATAGAATTCAATGACCATCTACAGATAGCTCTACATCAAAACAAGCACAACTAAAATATCGAGGTCCAATGCAAGAATAGGTAGAAAGTAAAAGACCATGCTTGATCGAAGTTAGATATGAATATAAAAAAAAAACGTTATGTCCAGGAGAATAATGCGCGAAAACCAACAAAAGATAAGCTCCACAAGAAAGGCAGACGTGAAAGGATAACCCTAGAGGGCCCATTATGTATTATCTAAGAAGACGTAGACAAGACATATACAGCGAAGAAGAACCTACAGCCGTGAACACCCGATAGCATCGTGCGGAAATCATCAAAGTGACAAGACCAGTCACGATGCTATCTCTTCATGATACCATTGACACACTCAATTGCTTTACAGCATGAGGGCAACGACACCGAAGACAGCGGCCAGACCGGCACCAGCACCGGTAGCGGCGTTGATGGCACCGGCGTTGAAGGCGGGCTGGGAGGGGGTGGCAGCGCTGGAGGGAGAGCCGGGCACGGAGCCAGCGCCGGAGGGAGAGCCGGGCACGGAGCCAGCGCCGGAGGGAGAGCTGGGCACGCCAGTGGAGCCGGCGCCGGGGACCAGAGGGGTGGAGGTGACGACGGTGGGAGCGACGGGGATGAGGGGAACGCTGCTGGCAGCCACGGAGGTGACGGCGGTGGGGGCAGAGCTGAGTAAATGTGTTAGATTGGATTGATTGGTCATGTGGGATATAGAGAAATCCCTACCAGGACTTGCACTCAGTCACGATGGAGGTCGAGACGGGACGAGTGACGGTGTAGGGACCGTGGGTCATGGTGATGTATCCAGGCTGGAATACTGTGTTAGTATGCGTGTTGCGGACTTGTTGGTAAGGTCAACATACGGTGGCGATGCTGTAGGTCTGGCTTCCGTGCACAAAGGAGGTGGCCTCAGGGCAGTAGGTGGTGTAATCGGTGACAGTCTCGGTGACAACACCGGCCATGGCACCAGTGGCACCGAGAGCGAGAGCGGCAATAGAGAAACGCATTGTGATAGAGTTGATGGAGATGATTGGAATGGTTCCAAAAATGTTCAGATATAAGGTTATATTTTAAAAGAGTGACAGGGATTCAAAAGAATGTAATCGGTTGAAAACCGGGGACTTAGAGAATGTCAGCGTGAGTGAAGAGAGAGGAAAAGAAGGGGGGGAACAGGAGAGTTTATAACCAAGTAGATTAATTAAATGAGATTCAGGTACGGAGTACCCATGCCACACACTAACCCAGGGAACTGGGTAAAACGGGAAAAGGGGCAGAGACAAAGTGTGTGGCAATAAGATGTCAGAAAAATATAAACAATCGTAGATTTAGGTCGATTGGGAGCTAAGTAGAAAAGGTACTTGATAGTGCAGCCAAATTACTATGAAGACCAAAGTCCCTTCCTCCCTAGCGTCCCTGTTCATTTTTAAGGGCACGCACTCAGGAACCGGTTCAAGGTGCGTGGCCCCGGGGAATCCTTTCCCATTTAGGCTTAGTGGCTCTGCTAGGGTTGGACCAATTTCCCTGGCCATTGTTCAGCTTTGTTGTTAAATTACTATTACTATCATTGATATTGTATGTTTTATACCTTTAATATAAGAAAATTCATCTCTTAGAGGCTGTCTTTCAATTAAACAGAATTCTCAAAAACCTTGAAAAAGGAATTGTGCTTGTTACGATTTATTGTAAATGGCCTCTTGTACTACCTTTTAAGACAAGCCTAGACTTTTATGTAATCTATTTTACATCGCTTCACCAGAGAAATATCAACAGCATCTCAAAAGAGATGCCCAGAATTGGCATTTAGGATCTTGTATCCTCTGTTATAGATGTTTTTCGAGTCGCAATTTTTCTATTCTCTGGCAGCCTGTAGATAGAAGATGTGTACACGCAAATTCAGTAACAGTTTCCTTTTCCCTCTTGAAATAGATCTTTTTGGGGCTTAATTGCTTTAATTACTTTCAAGATATGCTTAGGCAAGAATATACGTCCGGATACCCAGTACAGTACCCAGGGTAAGCGACCCGTGGACCCGTGGACCGCTTTGTTGCTTACATATATCTGGACTTTGGAACAAACCCTGCAAATATATCATGGCTGGACTTTTCGAAAGGTCGAAGGTGCATACCCGAGATCTGCCAGTTGAGAAAATCCACCTGATTTTTCAGTCCACACCCGACCAATAGGGTCTCTACAGTACCTCTGACCTACAAGCCCCAAACCTCTACCCTGGTCAACGGGTTTCTCCCTTGACTTGTGGTCTCTTAAACTCCTTTGTCGAAACATGCCGAGCCCTGTACCTGCTCCTGAACTCCCCTCTCTATCAATGGGATGCCGAGTTTTACGCCAACCGTGCCCTGCGCTGGGCAGCGAAAAAGGGTAAAGTAGCAAATACACGGCTCTCATTCAAAGCGAGGCACACAGAAGAAAAATGCCACAAAAGATGATGGTACTTGTGTGCAGCTGCATATCAAAACCACGAAGCCATCGTACTCCTTCTACTATAGCATGCTATCGATCCAAATCCGGTTGTATCAAGCGACATCGAGGTCTTTGCTTCATCATGGGGCGGTTACTGACCATCGGAAATACATAACAATGGTGGGAAACGTAGCGGGAGGGGGACGCCTTGGTATCGTTGAACTTCTTGTGGAGAATAGCTGTGGTCTTGAATCGATCGACTTATTTGAATATCGCGATACTCTATGCAGAGCAATCGAGGCAGAATCGACCAGTGTGGTCCGGTTCATACTTGAAAAAGGAGTTAGTCCGGAGACACCGAGATACAGCCACCAGGTTCGTCAACCATGGCTCTGGCTGCTTCCCCGCGCGACCCAGGGATAGTCTGAATGTTTCTTGCCTGTGGAGCGAATCTATTTCCCGAGGAACCGGCGGGCAGCTTCAATATCCTCCCACTGCTAAATGCTGCCAGTTTGAAGAACTATGCAGCGGCTCAGCTCCGTAAATCCGTCGATCTGAAGGACACGATTAGATCGAGAGGCCGGAACCAAGAATTCCTTTTGTTGGCCGCTGCTGCCTGTGGATAAAACGACGTAGTACGGCAATCCTCGACCAAGGCTGTCTGGTGGATACAAAAGCACGAAGACCATACTCTTTCCATTCAACCAGTATTCCTGACCCCGAACAAACAGCACCTCCCGGCTATATCGCTCGCGGCCGATCGAGGTCACTATACCACCGTGCAGCTACTGCTTTCCTGTAATGCAACCTACGACCCCTCCTCAAGATACGAAGAACCCTTACCACTTCTCCATGCAGTGGCCTCAGGACACATGGATATTGTGGAGCGTCTTCTCAATCACGGTGCAGACCTAAATGGTATGGGAAGATGGCATAACCCGAACAAGGAGATCGGTAATCTGCCGTGCATCTATTGGGCTGTTTCACATCCGGAACTCTCCCGTCTTCTGCTTGATCGAGGCACGGACCTATCGGTGCCAGCAGTAGAAGCCAGGATTCAGATTCGCTGGGATCAACATGAGATTGAGAGCGCCGAACGAGCACCCATGAGCAAATTTGCCATCCAAGCAGCTCTCAACAGTGGTCGTGCCGAAATAGTCGCAATCCTCCTAGAAAGAGGCATACGGTTGCAACCACATGGTCAACCTGGCTGTTGGGGTAACAAGCCCCTGCTAATGGCGGAAATCGTGTGGGGTGAAGCAATGGCAAGGCTTGTCTTCGATTATGGACTGAACGTTTCCCCAGGAAGCCTAGATGCCGAGGAAGCCCTACAATTGCTGTCACTAGAGCATATTTACCCCTGTTTAAGCTCCTGCAGGATACAGGATTGTTGAACTCTCCATCTGCTTCTCCAGGAGATCGGAACATACTGGGAATTGAGATACCCACGTCCCCGGCGCCACAGAAAGATACAAATACCGGTGCGACTACAGTGGATCTGCCAGTAGAGCACGACGCATACAGTGCACCGAGTAAATCACCTCTAGCAGAGTCGCCTTTTGATCATCTGGTCATGAGAGGGGCTACACTAGGCTCAGGAGATACGGACATTTTCGTTCAGCTTTTGTTGGAACAAGGCGCAGAACCTCTCGGAGGGTCTTCTGAGTCTATGACTTGGTTGAGAATAGTTTCAAATCGAGGATATCTTGGAATAGCTTGGCTCATGCTGAGGGTCATCGATAGACTGAGTATCACGCAGGAGGAGCTCTTGCTTAAGTTTGACGTGCTTCTCAAGTTTAGACAGTCAGAAATACAGGCTAGTCGATTACTCCGCTAAGCGGAGCAGAATCTTTCCATAAATGATTTGAAGGGTGGAAACCAGATTTTTTTCCATGACTCCTATGCCGTTTCTAGCATTGGCTATGAATCTTGTTTGAATAGATATATGTGATGTGCAATGGCCTATACTGAGTATTAATTTAGACCTACTGATGACAACATCAGGGCTTCGAGAGCAATGTGGGCTGGGATACAAAATAGGGATGAAAAGGCCAATTCAGGTTTGGACTTATCATAGTCGATACAACAGTGGATAGTTGTGTTAATTGCAATGATTACCCCCTACAATAGTACATTCAAGAAGACAACGGAGTAGTCTGCCATACGTTCTTTGGATAGTGTGTGAGCAACTTGGTCCGTTGCTGGACAGAGTGAATGGCGTCACCGTACGCGAAGGTGTGACAAGAACATTGATTGTGTGCTGCAAAACTAATATTACCAAGCTAATTGTACTCAAGAGTCACTCGGAGCATACAAGAATGGTATGTCCTCGTTGTGCTAGAGTGTCGACAATGCGACAGTGGAACTGTTGCCACGAAAGGTTCATGGAGATGTGAATGACACACAGCAAACCAATCTCAACCTTCCAAGGTTGGAGGTGAACCAACACAACAATTCCAATCCGGTGGTACTGGCCCCTTAAAGGATGGTTAAGAGGCGTGGGACCTTTCAGCAGCGCCCGTCCAGCGCCAGCTAGACCGAAGTCCAACTGTCACCGACGAGTGCTGACACAGATTAGGACGCCGTTTCTTCATCTTGGATTTAGTTGTGTGAAGAAGAAAAGAAGGAAAAGTTTTTGCCGCGCGAAGATAAACCAACAGCTGACGCACGGACCAGGCGGAGAGCTCAAACGGGAATAGTGCATTTTTCCCGCTTTCCGCGGGCAACGGAAAGGTGCCAGTGCTCGTCTGATTAGCATCAGTCGTTTAAAAGCCGTCCCTTTCCTATCGGCTAAGTAAATAATACTCTGCTTGAGAATTGACCTTCTTCAGCTTCATCATGAATTTGTCTCGCTGTGGTAGATCCGCTGCTCGCTTGCTCCCCCTTGGGAGCTCCCGGGCAGCCGTTGTCTCCGCTCGCGCCTCTATCGTGCCCAGATTGGCCCCCCAATCGCGGGGAGTAGCGTCGTCCACTCGCGATACGCAGCACAAGGTTGGTGGCCCGAATCGCTTCAATGGCAAGCGGGGCATGTAAACTGACTATTTGATAGCTGCTCGCGGCCTCTCTGAAAGAGTCCGACCCCGCCGTTTATAGCATCTTGCAGAAGGTGCGTCATCGCTGATAGAGAGCTCACCAATTGGCCGACCAGCTGCTAAAACCATTACAGGAGAAAAAACGCCAAAAGCACTTCATCAACCTGATCCCCTCCGAGAACTTCACATCGCAAGCTGTTCTCGATGCCCTCGGCAGTGTTATGCAAAGTATGTACTCCGGGTGACCGTCTCTGCTTGCCAGCCAGACCATCCTAACCGCAATTCAGACAAATATTCCGAGGGATACCCCGGTGCCCGATACTATGGAGGAAACGAACACATTGATGCCTCCGAGCGGTTGTGCCAACAGCGTGCCCTGGAGACCTTCCGTCTGGACCCGGAGGAATGGGGAGTGAACGTCCAACGTATGATCCAATCGACGTGATACAATGATATGTGCGAAGGCTAACTCATTTCAGCTCTGTCCGGCTCACCCGCTAATCTCATGGCCTACTCCGCCCTCCTCAACACCCACGACCGCCTCATGGGCTTGGACCTCCCCCACGGTGGCCACCTGTCCCACGGTTATCAGACTCCTACCAAGAAAATTTCCGCCATCTCCAAATACTTCGAGACCTTCCCTTACCGCCTCGATGAGTCGACTGGCCTGATCGACTACGATGCATTGGAGAAGTCAGCCACTCTATACCGGCCCAAGCTGATTATCGCGGGTACCTCAGCCTATAGCCGTCTGATTGACTACCCACGCATGCGCGCGATCGCCGACTCCGTGGGCGCATACTTGCTGTCAGATATGGCTCACATCTCGGGTCTTGTGGCTGCCGACGTGCTCCCATCTCCTTTCCCCTACTCAGATGTCGTGACCACCACCACTCACAAGTCTCTGCGTGGCCCGCGTGGCGCCATGATCTTCTACCGCAAGGGCGTGCGCAGCACCGACAAGAAGGGCAACCCCGTTATGTACGATCTAGAAAACCCTATCAACGCATCCGTCTTCCCCGGCCACCAGGGTGGCCCCCACAACCACACTATCACCGCGCTGTCCGTGGCCCTCAAGCAGGCTCAAACGCCCGACTTCAAGGCCTACCAGGAGACAGTGCTTCTCAACTCCTCTGCTCTAGCCGCGCGCCTAGGTGATTCCACCAGCAACGGTGGACTCGGCTACAACATTGTGTCTGGTGGCACCGACAACCACCTCGTACTAGTGGACCTGAAGAACCGCGGCGTGGACGGTGCTCGCGTTGAGCGCGTTCTCGAGCTGTGCGGTGTCGCCAGTAACAAGAACACCGTGCCCGGTGACAAGTCCGCCCTCAAGCCCGGCGGTCTGCGTCTGGGAACCCCAGCCATGACCTCCCGTGGCTTCCAGCCCGAGGACTTTACCCGCGTCGCCGATATCGTCGATCGGGCGGTAACCATCACCCAGAAGCTGGACAAGGCTGCCCGTGAGTCTGCTCAGTCCCGCGGCGTCAAGAACCCCAACACTGTCAAGGCCTTCTTGGATTACGTGGGTGAGGGTGAGGAGATCTCGGAGATTGTTGTGCTCCGCCAAGAGGTCGAGGATTGGGTTGGTACCTTCAGCTTGCCGTGGGCTGAGGAACAGTAGATATTTTCTTTTCTTTTTTGATTCCCTCTTGTATATTTCCTTGCATGATTTCGAAACGAATATGACTGAAGACCTTTTTTTTATTATTTAAGACCAGAAAAAGACAATCGAATTCTTTAGACACAAGTTCACAAATAAACTTGGCTATCAAATTTGTTATCAGGCGGATTTTACTCCGCAAAGTCTAATTCGGGACGGAACCGGGGAGCGACATCATCATCTTCCCGAGGTCTTTCCCCGAGATCGGCCTGTTGAAGCGACACTGCATCGAGATACGATCAACTGCTTTCTTTTCATCTACAGCATCTACAGCAAGCTTTCCATTTACAGCCATGAAAGTCAGCCAGGTAAGAACACGAAATTACAACGAAGACGGGAAACAGAGTACTAACCCATCGTCAGCTCTATGTCTACCCGGTTAAATCCCTCCGAGCAACAAAAATCACAGAGGGAGTCCTAACCACACGCGGCTTTCAATATGACCGCCACTTCATGCTCCTCAAAGTCATCCCAGCTGAGGATGGCTCCGGCACCACGACCCTGAAGAACATGCATGTCTCGCACTTCCCAGAGATGGCCCTCTTCCACACCGACATTGAGTATCCGCAGACAGAGAAGGACAGTGGGAAATTAATTATCACATACCACCCTCCTCTGTCAGATTCAACTTCCAAGCTACGTGAAACCAATCGACTGGAAATCCCACTCCGGCCCAACCCAAATACCCTCAACCCTCTCAAAGTCATGATGCATCAGAGCCCAACAACAGGATACAACATGGGCGCAGAGTACAACGACTGGTTCAGCGCCTGCTTCGGGTACCCTGTAGTCCTAGTCTACCTTGGACCGAACTCAAGAGAGGTGCTTGGCACACTCGCGCCGGCAAAGAAAGCCAAAAAGACCGTGCTGCGCACAATACGCGAAAGTCTAGCAAATCCCGACAGAAAATGGGAACGGGTTCTACCGGTTCTCATTGTAGCATCTGCAATCAACATTCTCCTTCAGGGTGGTACAATCGTCCGCGATGGGATAACCTCTCAAACAGTCTGGAGTCTCACGCCCACGCTCCTACTCACTGCTAGTGCGGCGGTACTATACTACTTTTATGCTCTGTACGCGCAACACGAGGACCGCATTACTTTCGCAGACTGCGCGCCTTATCTCGTTATCTCCGAGACATCCGTTGATAATGTCTCAACGCGGCTGCCGGACGGAGAAAAGATGGACCGCACAAAGTTCCGGCCTAATATTGTGATTTCAGGGGCTGGGGAGGCTTTCGAAGAGGACTTTTGGGGCGCCCTGACTGTGGGTAATGGGTTGGGGCATGATTCGAGGCTGTTGCTGACGGGGAACTGTATACGCTGTCAGAGCCTTAATGTTGATTATGAGACTGGGAAGATGGGGACTGGTGAGTCTGGTGCTGTGCTTAAGAAATTGATGAAGGACCGCAGGGTGGATTCCGGGGCAAAGTTTAGTCCCGTATTTGGTAGGTATGCTTTCTTGGAGCCGAAGGGTGAGGGGATTAGTCTGAGGGTTGGGGATGAGATTGCTGTTGCCGAGAAAGGAACTAGCAGGTCTATTTTTGGTGAGTGTTTCTCCAATTTTTTTCCCTGGCGAATTGTGAGCGTGGATGCTAACACGGTTCTTTAGATTGGCCTGGCTTGACGAATTGAACAAATGTTGTCACTAGATTTCTCTTTTAGTTGTACATCGACATCATGCTGAAGGTTGGAATTACAGTACGCAGATTTTGGGCGAAACTTTTTATCCTAGAATAAATGAAGCTTAGCTGCCAAAACGTTTGATAATGAAACAGCATAGGCTCTTAAATTTTTTTTATGCATCAAACATAGCTGAAAATCGAGTGACAAGCATAAGAAAGCAATTCAATTGGTGGAGAAGCACATAGCCACACTTACGTCATTTTCAGACACCGCCACGAGTTGCCCCAAACAGTCACCTGACATCGTTGATCCATGGAAATGCAACTGAATGTGGGACTTGTACTCGATTTCTAAGAATAACTTGCAATCACTTTGAACGACAGACGACAATTTCATTCTTCCATTGCGACTTGATTCAGTGATCTGTGCGACTCATCCTAATATTTGCGTTGTGGTCAAGCCAAGTCCAGCCTTACCGAACTATTCAGGGACTGTGGCTCAAGCCTCTCCAATCACCCATACGCCGTTGCCTATTTGGAGTCCACTAAACTGCAACTCTCACGTTGGCCTGTCACGCACCCAACCAGAGCTGCATTCGACTTGTGTTCCACCTGTGTGACGCTTTTACCTCTTTACCAAGACCTGATCGGTCAGGCGCCAACCATCCCGCGATTCGGTGCATAAGCCATCGTTGAGCCCCGCCGCGGGTAAGCTGCCTCAGCAGGGAAAAAAAGGGCAATCGTAATCTTTCCAAAACAAAACTGCTACAATCGCCATGGATACAGCCAATCTGCGCCGCAAGGACACCACCAAGGGTCCTCCGCTGCGGATCTTGTCTCTAGGTTAGTATTATCTATCTTACCGGCATATATAAGACTCAGCTGACATAAACAGATGGTGGTGGTGTTCGTGGCTACTCCATGCTTATTCTCCTCCAGGAACTTATGTACCGCACCTATGTTGAATGCGAAGGCAAGCCTCCGCGTCGCGACCAGATCCCTAAACCCTGCGATCACTTCGACTTGATCACCGGCACCGGCACTGGCGGCTTGATCGCCCTGATGCTCGGTCGCCTCCGCCTGGATCTTGAGACTTGCAAAGCAGTATATGTGCGTATGACTCGCAAAGTATTTGAGACCGACAAGACTATCGCTGGTATTCCCTACCGCTCGACTTTGTTCAAGGCCTCGAAGCTCGAGGAGGCGATCCGGGAATGTGTGCGGGAACATACAGTGTTTGAGGCGGAGGGAAATGACACGGAGAATGCCCCCAATCGTGATTCTATGGCTTCTATGGCAAGCTTGCCATACAGCCCAGCCTCTATTCCGCAACGCTCTATCAGTCGGGGCAGCTTCAGCACCGCTGCTGCTTCGCATCCAATGTCCCCGACAAGCCAAAGAGGCTCCCTTTTTCTTAATGGGTTGCGTTGGGGTAATCCAGATGCGCTGCTTTACGATAACCGAGAAAATCGGACGAAAACGTGAGTTCTACAAGGCGAAAACATGGGTCGCTGTTACTAATATGACGTATAGTGCGGTCACTGCTATGTACAAGGGCACCCCGCGCAAAGGATCGGCTGTCCTTCTCCGGTCCTACGACTCCCGCCGAGAACCTCCACCTGAATTTGACTGTACTATCTGGCAAGCAGGACGTGCGACATCTGCAACGGGGCTTGCTTTCAAGCCTATCCAGATTGGTCAACACCATTTTGTTGATGAGGGTCACGGCACATTCAATCCCGCGCCGCTGGTCCTTGATGAGGCTGTTGTTAATGAGTGGCCAGGTCGGGAAGTAGGGGTCTTCGTTAGTGTGGGAACTGGAAAGCGGCCAGCTGGAACCAATAATCGACAGCATGAATGGTGGGAGGGCTTCTTCGGCGACTCGTTCGGCACCTTTGCCGAAGCGCGGCGTCGACTGATGACGAAGATTGAGGGCTGCGAGGATATCCACAATGACATGCTTCGAGAACATCTCGCCAAACGCAATGTCAGCAAAGACAATTATTTCCGCCTCAACGTCGAGGTGGGCGTTGGCGAGTTTGGCATGAACGAATGGAACCGGCTAGCCGATATCAGCACCAACACACGGCAGTATCTGGCCAGGCCTGAAGTCAAGAAGATGATTCTACAAGCAGGTGTGAGATTTGCTAAGATTGATCGCATGAACCGCCGTCTGGCGAGCCACGCCGCAGCCGGCGGAGACCGTGACGACCTGTCTTTTGATCTTGAGACCGAAGAGATTTTGATTTCTTCTCCCGTTCAATCACATATTCCACCCCCTGCGCACTTCGCCGTCGAACTACCTGCGGAAATACCTGCTGAGTTTATCCACCATTCTCCACTTTCACACACACCTCAAGATAGCATATCTACTTCCCCGCCTTGGCAATCCGGTAGTGATCATCATCAAAACCACGAGCTTGCAAGCCGACCAAGCTCAAGCTTGCAACAACAGAGCCCGCCCTCCCGCAGTGATGAGTATTTTACAACCTTCAATGGCATAGCACCACCAGTGCCGCCCAAGACACCCATCCCATACCCATCTCAAGAAGACGATGGCGGCGTGTCTATGCCCGCACCGCTCTTCTCCCAAGCATCTTCGTCTACTTCGAACGGCAACGTCCGACCTCCTTACCCAGTTGATGAGCCGCCCCCAACGGTGAACAGGCAACGGAAGCCCAGCTACCACGTGCGGTGATCCCTTCTCACACGCCTTCATCTCGAGACCTTTTTTCCCTTTTCTTACATGTGCAATACGTTGTTTTTGTGTCTTTCCTGCTGAATACCCCTCTGTTGAGACGGTTGATTGAGGCTGAGGGGGCGTCCTGGGAGCATGCAATTCTATTTATGGGTTTTTTATTTTAGTTGACCCACTACGAATGATGGCTAGTGCCTCGTTGGGCATACAAAATAATGAATGATGACATTTACGAGACACCAAAAGTGGGAACTGATGGTCTGTGTAGGAATTGAGACAAACTGACATGGCACGATCATCTAAATTAGGCATGCATGGTGCACTATGTTGTACTGTTGAGCTCCTTAGGGCCAAATCGACCTGTTGATCTTTAAATATCTTGGGCTAATGCACTCCATAAACCAAAATATAAAATACTCCGAGATTTCAAAAGGGCTAGAAGGTACTGAGTACACCTGCCGACCGCAGTCCAGTCCGCCTTGTTCAGATGTGTACCTGCTTTTCCCCAGCCTCTTTGTTTTGATCCCTTTCCCTTTCTTCCTCCATTTTTGTTCCTTTTCTTAATTGTATTTTCCAATTCTTCACGCCTGAATATTTGTCTTAAGTACAATCTACATCCTTGATACCCTTAAAAACGCATCTTTGCTATCCGAGTGCCACCGAGAGTCATAGCGCCAACGGCTGAGCCCCCCTTGCGGAATCCCACATTTTTCCTCTCCTCGTGGACTTGTTTTTCCAGAAGCATTCTCAGATCACCGATATTCCAAATCACAATTATTTTCCTATCACAAAGGTCGTAGCGACAGTCCGACTCGAAACCGTTGTTGACGCAGGCCCCTCGTTGATAGTCGCCCCGGCGATACGCCCAGTCTTTATCGATATCGTGGCAGGGCGGTGTTTCAAATAGTCGCTGAGCCTCGTCTTTGGACGACTCTCTGTCCCCGCGACACCAAAACTCCCCGCCTCTCCCCGCTGCTGGTCAGTGTGGTCCTGATCTCCAACCTCCACAATCATGGACCCCAATTCCGCCTTATCACATGCGAACAATCTCCTCGCCCGCGCAGAATCCTCGGGTCGCCCGCCGGTGTACAAGGCTGTCGGTATTTCGCTAGCTGTCGCATCGGGTGTTTTCATCGGTATCTCGTTTGTGATTAAGAAAATCGGACTGCTGAAGGCGAACGTGAAGTACAATGAGGAGGCTGGTGAGGGATATGGATATCTGAAGAACTTTTGGTGGTGGACTGGTATGACGCTGATGATTGTTGGAGAGCTCTGCAATTTTGTGGCGTATGCGTTCGTCGATGCGATCTTGGTTACGCCGCTTGGTGCGCTTTCGGTTGTGATTACGACGATTCTATCGGCGATTTTCCTCAAGGAAAGGCTCAGTTTCGTGGGGAAGGTTGGCTGTTTCTGTTGTATTATTGGATCGGTGACGATTGCTATGAATGCGCCGGAGCAGTCGTCTGTTGAGGATATTCAGGGTATGCAGCATTTTGTTATTCAGCCTGGGTTTCTGGTCTATACTGGTGTGATCATCGTTGGAGCTGCCTTTACGGCTCTTTGGGCTGGTCCACGTTATGGAAAGTCGAGCATGTTTGTTTATATCAGTATTTGCAGCATGGTTGGTGGGCTGAGTGTCGTGGCCACCCAGGGCTTGGGCTCTGCTATTCTCGCTCAGATTAATGGCGAGGAGCAGTTCAAGCATTGGTTCCTATACGTCTTGCTTGTGTTTGTTGTTGGGACACTGCTGACTGAGATTATTTATCTCAATGTACGTCTTTACCCCGTTCGTATCTTATGGCTTTGCTAACCCTACTATACAGAAAGCGCTTAATCTTTTCAATGCCGCTCTGGTCACCCCGACTTACTACGTGATGTTCACTAGCGCCACCATCATCACTTCCGCCATTTTGTTCAAGGGCTTTAAAGGTACAGCAATTCAGATTGCAACTGTGATCATTGGGTTCATGCAAATTTGCGCCGGTGTGGTATTACTGCAGCTATCCAAGTCCGCCAAGGACGTCCCCGATGCTGCTATTTTCAAGGGCGATCTGGATCAGATTCGAGAGGTTGCCGCGGTACAAGAGCCCGAGTCTGAGCCCAAGGCAGACTCCATTCGTGGCGCAGCCTCTATCATTCGTCGCATTTCAACTGCTCGCCGGACTATGGAATCAGATGAAGCCCGCCGTTTCTTCCATGACAAGCATGAGGATACCCTGAACGTGCCAGGCGCGAATGAGATAATTGAATGGGATGGCCTGCGCCGACGCAAGACTGTCATTGGCGAGGGACCAACTATGACACGACCAATCACTCCGCGAACACCCTCAGTCAGACAACAACATCCACCGTGGGGCATGTCCCGGTTGCCCATTGATGAGAATGAGGAGGATCACCCACCTAGCACCAATCAAACCGGCCATTCTTTCATGGGTAATATTCTGTCTCGGGCTACCAGCGTGCTTCATCCTTCCCAGTGGAAGGCTGTAAATACTGAAGACGAGAAATTATCTGATGTCAACGCACAATCGGTGGGAATGACAGACCTGATACACCAAAGGGGCAATGCTGACACCGAGTATCATGGTGCCGGCATGGCTGGAGGTTTGGAGGCTCCGTTCAACGAAAACTATCCGCGTAGTGATACACCACGGTCTATATCATGGGCAGACAAAAAGCCTGAAACTCTGGCACCCGAACCTCTCGCCAGCACTACCCGCCGCCAGTTCTCATTCAACTCCATGATAGGCCGTACGAAGACAGACAGCGAATCTTCCGTTAAACCTACACCGGGTTCGCCCCGTGGAATCCTACGCCGAACACATCTGGTGGCCGATATGCGCAAATCCGCAACTGAGGAAGAATCACTCGGTCTCGTCCACGGCGATTCACGTCACTCACTACCCGAAGAAGAACCCCTGAACGAAGAGCTCGACCGTTGGTCGAGCGCCGAGTCAGATCTTGGCGAGGTCCAGCTCATGTTCGCAGGCCGATCACACGGCAACTCCGTGTCCAGCAACACCTCCGCCGCATTCCCCGCCTACGAGGATACTCATCACGACTACATCCAGTCCAATAACCCCTACTACCTCCCACACAACCGAGAAGTCACCTCATCTCCAGAACCCCTCTCGCACGAAGAAGACAGCTGGAGACACCCTGGATCGAGGGACAGCGGCAGCAGAACTCGCGCACGGACAACATCTTCTGCACATGCCCATTCTCGCGCCCCACCTCCCGCCCAATCCTCCTTCTCTACCCATCGCCATCCAAACCCCCTCCCTCCACTCCCTGATATCACGCCCACCACCACCCTCGATCTCATGCCCACCGCAACGGATGCATCGAACCTGAAATCAGTCTCTTCGGACTCTGATGTGGTAACGACCCTCTTTAACGAGACAGGCGACCACAACGAGCCCCCGCCTGTCCCGACTCGCCAACAGAGCGGCTGGCGCCGGCACTTGTCTGACAACAGCAGCCATGATGGCGAGACATATGCCGCACGCGGAGGTAGGGGAAGTTCATTCAGGCGAATGTGAGAAAGCTTCATGATCTACTTGGCTTATATAGCCACCTTGGGATTCTGATTTCTGAACGCAAATATCTTGTTTTTTTTTTCCCATGTTATTTTGCATGGCTATGGCGTTATTTGGAGGAATTTGTTGATTTTGTTGTTCTTTTCTGTGGATTTTTGACTGTTTTGTGGTCCGTGGTCATACCCGGCTTTATCGCCGGTCTGTACATCTACATGTACATGTGATTTTGATTTTGATTTTGTATATAACGGATGTTATGATGACGGTGCACGATTGTTAACGAAATGAGAACTTCAAGTACAAGTGTCAAGTCGAAACTAGAGTACCAAAGTCAACATCCATCACAAGTTGTATTAGATTAGCAACGGTGGTGCATTAGTCAATTGAACGAGAGGAATCCTACAGCAGATATTTCGTAGACAATCATATTAGATTTGATGTGATCATAGATCATTGAGCATCATAAGTGCACGTGGTTAGAAAATTCTCCATCCCCAACCCGAACGATTGACAGAAACCCCAGAACACCATCCTGGCAAATGCCATATGCAATGCAATGCAACCCAGAAAAAAGCAAGTCGCTAAATGTCAACCATAACCATACCAAAGAAAGATCACTTCTTCGGACCCTGCACACCAAACATCCCAGCAATACTCCGCTGCCCCTTGGCCGCAACATGCATACCAGGGAACCGGGACTCAGCAAGACGGCGCCCAGCTTTGATACTCTCGACAGCCCTAGTGATAACAAGTTTCAACGTCAGAAATCATCACTCGTCGGTCATTCAACAGCATGATGATAGTACATACCAGTCCACACTAACAACCTTCACACCTTTCCATCCCCCACGGGCAATTTCCTGCTGGAGCTTGCCTGCAGCAAGACCTCCGCCAGCACCAGACACAGCTGTCCCACTTCCACACCCAGCCCCGGTATTGGGTTTTCCAATAAGAACATGCGTCACGGTCTTCCGGGCCATGTAGATAGAAGTCCTAGCCCCGTTCGACGCAAGTAGGTGTTTGAGTTTGTGCTCGGAGATCTGGGGGAGCGTGGAACCGTTAATGAAGATGGTAACCCCGGCGAAGATACGGGAAGTGGATTTAAGATCGAGGCTGGCGCCCGAGCGGGAGTCGGATTGGGGCTTGTCTTCTAATTGAGACTGTTCCGTTTCCTTTGCATCTCGAGCCGAGCTCAAACTCCAGTCCCCTCCCCCAGTCCTCATCATCTTCTTCTTCGTCTCCACCTTAACGTCCTTCTCAAGCTCATCCACAGCCTTCCTCTTGCTGACACCCATAAACGACCGAATATCCCGAACGCCGAGTTCATTCCGCGTCGCCACATCCCCAGCTACCAGAGCCCATTCACCGGACGCGGGTATTCTAGGCGGCGTCTGCGATGCGCATTTTCCATCAAACGCACCGGGTACCAGCGTCGGCTCTTGTGTTGCTTTCTGCCCCACTCCTAGTTGCGCTCCCTTCCGCTGTCCTGGAAGACAATCTCCGCTTTGATACTGCATGGTCAGTTTCGCCGAGCGCGAATCTCGCCATGATGTCGAGCCCAGGAAACCGCCGTCTTCGGCTGCCTGCTGGTGGCCTGTTGAGGCTGACTGCCAGGTATCGAAATAGAGGTGGTTTCGGGGTTCTGGGGGTTGTGGGTTTGCGGGTCGGTTTGGTCGTTCGCTGGTCATTGTTGGGTCTTGCGGTTTTGTAGCAGGGCGGGGTTCCTTTCGTTATTTAAAGGTCATGTTGGATCGGGATGAGGTGTTATGCGATGTGGTTATGTTTGAGTTGAAATTTGGCGAGAAGTCCTCGTGGCGTCAAGTGGAATGAACCATGGTTCGAATGTGTTTTGATTTTGCTGTTTTGGGACAGATAGGGTCGATCTGGTCACGTGGTGATAAGTGAGTATAATGAAGCCTTCTGCAATTTACACATACTCTATTCGGCCCTCTTGGAGATATTGATACTAAGATACCAAGTGGGCACATGAAAATCAGTGTCAATGAATGAAACATAGGAACTAAATCTACCATACAAACAGGCCTAACATCCAATGGCTGAATGAACTGTCCCCGACCTACACAGCATCAAGTCGACAAAGACGAGGCTCAGTGAGCTACAGTCTACAATTACATCCACAAACTATAGAAAAGCACCAAAAGTGGGAAGAAGAACGATCCATTTAGATCGGACAAAACCAACGTTGTATGTCGCTAAAGGCATGCGGACCCAGAGTTCATAACCGTTCATTACCATGATAATCATCTCTCTAGTAGAGTGGCAGTAGCAATAGCAAAAGCAAAAGCAGCGCAGTGAAGTAGAGAGGGGAGTAAAACCAAAGCCAAGGCCATGCCACAAAGAGTATCCTTTTCAAAACCCTGAACGCGCATAAATGATAAAGCATCAATGACAAAAAAAAGAAATCGAGAAAAGAAAAACAACTCGTTAATGAAGATGGCTCGTGGTCAAGTCATCACACAAAGAAAATTCGTTCATAAGAGATTCGTCACATCGTAGTCATCGAGGTTTCGCAATCACCATCCAAGTCTTCAACAAGTGACAAGTCTTTCAACATGGGAAGGATCAAGAAATGTTGCTCTAGTGTTGGACTGTGAACAGATCCTGCGCCTAGTTCTTCCACTCCTCCCCACACAAGTTAGATATTCTTGATAAATAGTCAAGATTTCTTCAACTTGAACACATAAACAAACGCAGAGAGACAAATGAGCTTCGTTTCGTTTCGACACCGCCGGATCTGTCGGTCTCCACAGTGTTCGTGGTAAGACGCAGACAAGACCGTGGCGCGCCATGCGGGTTGTGCATGCGCAGTCTATCATGAAAAAACAAACTCCGACCGAAAAATAGAACCAACAGAAAGAGCCAAAAAAAATTTCAATCCGGCAAAAACCAATCAAAGACTCGGAGAGAACCAAAAAAACAAGTACCAGAACCACAAGATCAAAGCTAGCTAGGAGCCACAATTGAATCACACAAACTCACCGATGGCGAGCCATGACCGCGCTGGGCTTCATCGGCTGAAGAATAGGCGGGCCTCCGACCGGACCACCAAGGGTGGTATCGGTGATTGTCTTGCGACGCTTGGACGTCTCGTATTCAGCGGTACTCTCGGGGCGGATATCATCATCATCCCGCATGCGCTTGCTACCCGCACTCAGCGAGCCATTCCCAGTCGCGTAGACAGGGGCGGTGGTCGAGGCCATGGAGTAAGGATCCGAAGCACCGTTCGCTGGGGTACCGCGCGTGTCGCTGACAGCGTTGTACAGGGTAGCGGCGGCGGCGGGACGAGGAGGGGTGTTATACCCCGAAGCCCAGTGAGGAGGGGGGCCGGCGCCCGTGCGCGGAGTCATGCGACCGGAGTTGTTTTGCTGGCTTGGGGAGCTAGTCATCTCCGGGGTGAGTTGGGAGTGCTCACCGGCCAGGGAGCTGACGGAGGGGTTTGTCGTGTAGGTGTAGGAGCCGCGGTTGGAGTTGTAGCCGGCGTTGTGGTCTGGGATGTACTCCTGCTCGTGCTCCGGGACGGTCTCGCCAGGCCCATTGCTTTGGCTGTAGCGATTAGGGTCGCGCTCGGAGGTTTCGGGCTCTGAGGCGCCGAGGCGTGGGTTTGGTGGCGCCATCTCGCTTTTCATGTATCCGCCGGGCAGGGGTTGGCCGTAGTTAGACATCCCGGAGTGAGTCAACGGGGTGTGCGGCGCGTATTGCGCGTGGGTTTGTGGTGCCGCAGAGTAGTAAGGCTTGGAGCTGTCGTAGCCTTGGCTAGGGTAGGCTGGCAAGCCGTGCATGTTGTTACCCGGTGGGGTGGTTGCGGGGGTGGTTGGCATTGAGCGCTGGTTGCTCAATGTGGTGTCGATGGACAAGGGCTGTGTGTGTGGCACTTGTCCACCCCATTCGTATGAACTGCCTTGATTGGTAACGCCCATCAGGCTGGATGCGCTGGCTGGCGGTGTGGGGAATGTGTTGGCACGCTCAAGGCCTGGTCTGGACCCAGGCTGGCCATTCATTGGGCCTTGGGACATGTGAGAGGACATGGGCGTCTGGAGGGAGGGGTGGTGGTGATGAATCCGGGGTTGTTGAGGGCCAGATGGCGTGCGCTGGGGATCCGACGGAGGGCCTTCCATACGTCGCAGGTGCGAGTCTCGGACTATCGACTCAGTCCGAGTCTGGTTGGCCGGGTGGTATAGAAGACCACCGATATTATGCACAAAGAGTGGGTACAAAAGATCGGTGATCTTCTCCTTGTTGGCAAACTCCAGGGCACGCTCGAATGGGATCCTGAAGAATGAAGAGTTAGCGGATATTGCGCATGCTCTGAGGAATCGATATACATACCAGACACCTTTCAAATGCATTGGTCCAATTTTCACAACGTGGCGGAGCTTTTCGCTTTTGAGGATTCCATCACGTCGACCACGGGTCATACCAGCAACATTGAGCAGTTTTGTACCATTGATCATGTGGTTATCTGCGAATCAATTTAAGTCAGTCAACGATATTCTCAATTGAGCTTTTGCCATAGAATCAACGTACCCTCTCGCCGAGCTACACACACTCCCTTCGCTTCCACCTGGTAGCAGAGACTCCCCTCATCTTCCCATAATGTAGCTGTCACTCGCGGTTTCGCTCCCGGTGGAGCAACCTGACCGGTACCATCAAAGACGAAGCCTTGTAGCGGGGCACCGGTATTGTTCCCATATCCACTCGGAGGGGCCACGGCGTGATTGCTCACTTGATAACGATCAGAAAAATCATCGATCACATTCTGGCTTTGAAGCTTACCAGGCAACGGCAACAACTGGGCCGGCATCTGGCCACCCATTGAGCTTGGTGGGTGTCCCGTCGGGGGTGAAGTAACGCCAGGGGCGTATCCATATTGGGGGTAACCAGCCGGGGCGTAAGAAGACCCGGGCTGCATCACAGGGGGTTGCCCGTGATACTGATAGTGGGACATTGCGCCTGCGGTAGCGCCTTGAGGAGCGTATGACTGAGCAGAAGACATGTGGTGGACATCCATGTAAGGCTGGGTCTGGTTCATGCTGCCGAGAGACGTCGGGCTCGGATAGTACCCTTCGTTGACCGAGGGCGGAATACTGTATTCAGTCGGGGCGGAAGAATCTAAGGAAAGTCGACCCTGGGTCCCAGACAGGTCCGTAGAGGACGGGGGACTCCTAGGTTCGTTGACAGGCACCGAGGCACCGGAGAGACTTGTGCGAGCGCTGGAGTTGGAGGAATTGGTCCCGGATGTATCGTGGTAGGCGGTCCGGGAGAGGCCCTGGGTGGCTGTCGGTAGGCTGAGAGCGGGGAGTTTGTCGCCGGGCAATAACGGTCGTTCGGCCGCGTGATGGTTGTACCAGGGGATGTCAGCAGGACCGCGGGTATGGACCTGCGAGATCGATGGCAGCTCCAGCTTTTCGGTTGCACGGATAAACGGTTTAAAATAGAAGGAAGAAGCGAGCAGCGGACGTAAATGTCGTCCGGCGTGCTATCAATATAGGCTGCAGAATCCTTGGAAAACCACAGGTCCTTGCGAAGGTTGCACGGGAAGAAAAAAGAAAGAGAAAGAGTTGCAAACGAAATATTCAGCGGGGCTTTCAGGATCAAACGTTCAAAAAAACAACAAATTGTATGGCAAAGTGATGCAAGATGCAGGCAATGCAGGGGCGTGCGATAGCGTAGTGAAGCTTCGTAGTAAGTCGTAAACCTTTTGTCAAGACTCGGAAGGCCTAGACAGAAGCACAATAAGGATTTTTTTCTTCAAAAGTCGACGAATTCAGAGAAGCACAATGGTCATCAGAATCATTAACAATCATCAATCGAACACATCCAAGTTCGGTGGAAGCTTCAATGTAGAACTAAATAAAAAATAGGCGTAAGTTTTGGGGTCGTTTCAAGGTCATGCAGGATTCATGTCATTGAAGAAAAAAAAACTCTCAAATTGGAGAGCGCATTGAATGATAAAATAAGGCCGAAGCCGGATGAAGGTAGGGGGGGGAAGAAAGTTCAGAGTCTCAGACAGTCGAGGGATGGGGGGGTTGAGAAGAGAAGAAGCTAGACGTACAGAAAGGTGGAGGCTGGGGTGGTGCAGCAAACGCATCCCTATGCAGGCTGGATAGATGGCGTTTGAAAAAGAAAGAATAAAAGCCCAAACAGAATATAAAACGTGAAAACAGAAAACAGAAAACACAAAATTAAAAGGCAAAAGCGAGGTTTAAAATAAACAAGGAAATCGTACAGTGAAACTTAGCAAGCGGTTAAGAGAGGGGAAAAGAGGTGAAGCGAAATGACGCTGAGCCGCAGCGGGAAAGTCGATCAGTGGAGGATAAGAAGAAGATGACTAAGTTTTTGAAGAGAAGAAAGAGAAGAATTGTCTGCAGAAATCCCGGCTGGCCCCGTCTTTTGAGGGAGAGAAGAAGAGAGAAAATGGAAAAGAAGAGAGAGAGCCCATCGAATCAATCACAGTGGACCCGGTGGAGAGAGAGAGAGAGAGAGAGAGAGGTGACTACCAGAACCGTGCGTTCAGATCATCCTTCTCTAGACTCGATGCTGTTTTTATTTTTTTATTTCCCTTTTCTTTTCTTTTTTTTTAGATTTTAGATTTTCTGTTTTCTATTTTTCTATTTTTCTATTATCTTAGTATCTTGCTTTTTTTAGGGGGAAAAGATTATTATGATTATTCTACGCCACCAAGTAAGGACCATTCAGATCAGCAAGAGTTAAGCGTGAGAGGTAAACGATCCCCCATTATGAAGAAAGTATTAACTAACATTTCCGTAGTTTACCTAGAAAACTGCAGGGACAAGTCAAAGAGAAAAGATTCCCAGCTGAGGATCCTGGTCTGTGTGACAGACAGAGCAACTCGCTGATCGGCCGGGATAGGCCCGCTGGATCTGGGAGTTGATTCCCTTAGTGGAGTCACCGATCAGATTCAATTAATTTATTACTTCTCCTTTTGAGGAGGTTACTCCGGACTCTTGAGTACCATCCTGCTGGCTGGGCACTGCAAGATTAGAACGCCCACTTGTGTTTAACCATTTAAAAATATGGTATTCATCTTAGATACCAGCCCTGAATGTTTCATAACATGCAACAGGCACGGAAATAGCTAAGACGGTTCGTCTCCACGCGCGCGGGTCCCACTCAAAGTGAACCATGGACGGGCAACCGGGGAGGAGAACGGGGAAAATCGATCCCACGGTTGAAACTGACGTGAATGGTTGAAACCAGGGTCAAGTTACTAAATTACCCCTAGAATACTACCATATCAAAAATGAAATCCTCTCCTCTAGATATCTCTTTCATCCAAGACATCTGTCAGCGGCTGCAGAGAGGGGAGAAGGTAAGAAAAAAAAAAAGAAAGGCCCGGCAATGCGCGGCGGCTGCACCGTCGATTGCGGATTGCACTCTCCCGCTGGAGTCAGCGCTTGCACCATTTCCCCTCTATTTGGGGTACAGATGGTACAAGCTAACAGCTGCAAGGTCCGTCTTAAAGAAACGGATAAAATCCATCCCAGCGCCAAAATCTTTCACCAAATCATTCACCAAATCATTCACCGGACATCGGCCGAGCCTTGTCCCCTTTCGGATACTCTTCACTATTAGAGGTGGTCGTCGGTGATCGCCCGGGGTCCTCATTCTCTCCATTCAAAGTCCAGGGCTATAGCCAACTCCCAGTGGACCATTGGACCGCGATCTACAATTATTTCCTAAGCCAAGAACCTTTTTAATACCAAGGCCTTTGTGGGCTGTTTTTTTCCTTTTTTTATGGTTCGGGACGATCTGGGCGTTAAGACGGGCCGTGAGTAACAGTGGGGAGAGAAAGAGGAAAGAAGCACGTCACACCTAGGGATGCAGAGGGGAAAATCAGTGGCTCAGAAGAAACCACGAAACACGGGTGGCTTGAAGGTGATCAAGGGTCTGTTCTCTTCCCAATGCCAAGAGAGACCAGTCAGAGAGGCCAGGCGGTTACCGAAAGAGTCAGTTAAAGAGAAATGAGAGAAAACTAGAGAAAAAGTAGGGGGGAAAAATGAAATTCAAATGAAAAAAAGGAAAAAAGAAAGAAAAAAGAAAGAAAAAAGAAAGAGCATTTAGGTCCAGAATTTGTCCACCCAATTTTAGCCCGAATTGAAATGAGATGCTCACACGTAGCATCGTAATCTCAACTCAGAGACCCCGTGATGCATCCAGAAACTCCTCTATATTATGATTTTCTTTTTTCTTGCTATCTTGTAGATATACATGCCCAGGTGGGTGTAGATCTTACATAAGCCTGGAAAGGATCCATGATCATAGGTCTACAATCTATGTACTCCATACTACATACACAACACCGATCCCAATCGTCGAGATGGGGAAATAATTCTCCACGTAGGAAAAATAATCTCAAATAACATAGATTGTATACCAGAATTTTATTTCGGTTTATTTTGTTTGATTTCTTCCCCATATTTTTTTTCAGAGCCCAACAAAAAAAAACTCCCCAGAGCCAGATCCCGGTAAGGGGGGAGAGCAAAGAGACGCTGAACATCACGCCAACTCGACCCCAGTACACCGCTAATTTATTCCTGGACAAGTGACCATAAGCTCAGGTGAAAAGGACAGGGCCAAAGTCCCCTTGCATTTTGTTCTCTCTCTCTCTTTTTTAAATTACTCTATATTATTATCTAGCACACTATATCCCAATGTATTCTCCACTAACTAGACTATTTACGGACTTGATTTCCTACCGGAAGATCTCGGTTCAGGTTGACAGATGTCAATTCCCATGCATTGCCAAAAAAGGAAAAAAAAAACACAAAACAAAAGTGACAGTTAGGGGATTCGCCTACTAATTTTTTTTTTTCCAGTCCTACCCTCTGATATGCATTGACCACCATACATGGACCTAGATTCAATGGTTAACTTCTGCGATTTCGGGGAGATCCTGATAATACGATTTCCATTTCCCAAGTATTTGCATTCTTTCTGCAAGTGGCACCGGTGACTCCCGCCACACAGACCCTTGAGAGGTCGGTGAACATGGGGCCGGGAAAAGACGGGCCTCCAGACTTGGATAACCTTCAATGACATTATTTAGATTAATCTATCTTGATCAAATTCCTTGGCCCTCAAATTCTCTCTTGTGGGCAATCATCTTCTACCAACGGGGTTTTAGATCCTGTGATCTTGCAAACGTTGGGACAAAGCAGGTCATCAATCTAGCCCAGGCCCAGAGAGCTCCGGGAAAAAAAAAAATCAAAAACAAAAAGAGAAAGAGGGGGCACTACTGACAGATCCCTGCACCGCAGCTCGCTATCGACGGCCCGATACCCGCTGCACATACAGCGTACAGTAGTTTTGGGAGGGATCCGCCTGAATCGACACACCATTTCTTTAAGTACTGGAAAAGGAAATAGCCTTCCGTGCGGAGGATTTGAGGGCTGAATGACCAAGCAAATATTGAAATGAGGGAGTGGGCCACTCGGTTGTGGCTTCTTCGACTCTTGTTCTTCTTTTTTTTCTTTTTTTTCTTTTTTTCCATTTTTTTTCTATTTTCTTCATTGTTCTTCATGATTTTGATTTTTGTCAAGTACTTTTTATTGTGTAGTTTCTCCCCGACAGAAATGAAGAAAACAAACATCAATCAAAATCAGCTCAATTGAGATCCCCTGGAAACTCCGTAATTCGGGTGTGATGCGTCGAATGGAACCGTTGAGCCGAAAATGCAAGGAGACCTGTTATGTTGAATATGATAGGTTCACCTAGGAGTAATAACGAGTATTTGAAATTTTACCTAGTAAACCCACTCTAACGTACAACATATGGAAAAAAAAAAAAACAATCAAACATAATTCATGTGTCAATTCTTTTACTGATCCTCCGGGGTTTTCCGTGCGATCAACTTGGTGGATCACTTTGTACTCCGTACATAGACTAGAGAAATCCAGTGTTTATCCATAACCAGGCCATAGCACCTCCACTTCTCCTGTTTACACCGTCAATCTCGCGTCGATCGACGGGTTCGTCCGTACCTTGCAGCGAGTTACCCTGCAGATTCTGTCCGTGCAGATTTCAGGCTTTCAGGCTGTTCTCGTGAGATAAAACCAAGGACTTTTTAATTTTACATTTTTCTTTCTTTTTTTCCCCCCCTCATATCCTGACTTTTGACCGAGTTGCACTAATTATTATACATGCGGGGCTTTTTTTGGTTTCCGTTTCTGCGCTTTAATGTTTCACCAGGGGGTTGCCATGCTTTCCCCATGCTGTACCTCACACATCACCAGAGGCAGAATATGCCCGAAGCCGTCTGGGCAGACGTTGATGCCAGATAAAGCCGTCAGACTGACGATCGGGGACACACACACAATGGGTACAAGGCCTTTGACAGAGAGTGTGTGGTACAGCATAATTAGTACGATTGTACAGCGTGAGACTCGGACACGAGGAGAATTTTGGAAAGCTGATGACTTACAGGGATATTCCCTGCAGCCTAGTGATGTGTTGTACAGAATGGGGCAAGATTGAAAAAAAAAAAAAAAAACCGCAAATCGACCGAGATATAGCCTCCGTTTAGTCCCGTCTACTGCTGTTACCATCGGTCCATAGGTAGAGGTAGAGAGGTACTTGCCCAAGTAGGTATAAACGTGGAGATGGTATATCTATAAGGTACACGGACTACGGAGTGCGGAGTACATATATCTCTCCTCCGTACACTGAACCCAATTTGGAATTGTGACTCTTTCCATGTGACTTGGGTAATTTGCTGCCAGACGCCACTTTCCCTTGGCGCGAATAACAACGCACCACGAAGCCAGGATCTGGCGTGATGGAACTAGGCTAGGGCCGTGCAACCTTGGATTTAACCTCGCATTGCATTGTCCCGGGCCAAGAGATCGACTGCACGTTCATCTTGCCTTTACACACTCTAGCGCTTGTGTAGAGAGGGGAAAGGACTTAAGAAATGGAGTATGAAGTACGGAGTAGGAGTAGGAGTAGTAGTAGTTGGGTATAAGTTGTATTATATGTTGCGCCATATAATGATCATATCCCCTCCTAGTAAATTTCCTCCAATCCCGAAAAAAAATGGGAAAAACAAAACAAAAACAAAACAAAAGTGCTTGAACAAGTCTACCGCCGTAACCGTTCGGAAGCGCCACTATTCTCGAGTCATTTCCTCCATTCGCTTTTGCTCCAGTGACCATAGTCTAGTTCAGAACCAATATAACCTGAAATTCCTCATATCTCCGAAATAGCCAGGATGGCTCAGGCCAAATGTGTAACGAGACTAAAACTTCCCCAACCAAGTTAGCGGCGCCAATGATTGGCTTCGCGCACCAGCAGCCTGCCGATCGGTGATCCGACACAACAATGACTGGCTGCGGCAACAACCACGTAGGAAGGGCTAGATCGTGTGGATTCACCGCCAGTTGCTTTCCCCCCCTTGCGTGCAGACGTGGCACAGAGCATTATCTCATACTCCGTAGCTCCATATCTGGGTATGCAGTGACCCGCTGCTGTGGAGGTTTGATGTTGGGATGTATGTTGACCGTTGTCTGGCTTGTCTGGAGTTATTGTTCCATATAGAGTACGGAGTATAGGTACAAATCTCATCACAGAATTTAAGATGAATGTTTGTTTTTTTTTTCTTGTGAAGGGAAATGTCCTAAATGTCCTCAAACTTGCCGATGTCGGGCTGTTTCGGCCGATCGGCGCAACGTCAGATAAGGAAATGTAGAAATCGTAAAGGTTCAACTTGGATGTACGACATAGTCGAAACATGCCACTCTTGTGAGATCGAAACTTGCTTTCGATGTTGTACAAAATGTATAGAGTACCGCTATATTTACATGTTTGAAAAGAATGTCTACCAGCTTCCGCATTACACCAACATTTCAGTTACAAGTCAATGTTGTAGATCATGAACCTCTCTGCGAAGCCCATGTGATACTAGCATTGTATCAAAAATAACCAACAATCCCCTGTGTCGCTATGTCATCCCTGATAATGACAATGATAATGCAGGAAGAAAACCCCCCCACAAATCTAGAACAAGGAGATCCTAGTCTTGGAACACCAGACCTAATCCCAATTGACAGAATGCGAGAGCGAGATCCAACAAAAATCGAAACAAGCCCAAATAAGCCCAAATAAGCCCCGATGAGGAAATGAGTAGTCCACTCACCGTCTCTTCGCAGTCTCAGCTCACATTTCATAGTATGTATACTATGCATCTGACACCCAAAACACCCGCCTGTCCACGCTTCTATCTCCCCGGGGGAGGCGTCGCTAGTCGATCGAAGAATGCAAACACCATGCAGCGTGCAGCCCCAATCTGCAAATATATCATGTACGATGGACCAGCGCCAGAGTGACAAGCTAGCTATGCCAAGTGCCAGCGCAGGGCCAAGAGCAAAAGCGTGTTAGTGCAAAGTGTCCAAGTGCCGCCCACAGACTGGGTTGCTGTGCATGAGATAATGCACATGCACATACAACATAGAACTAGTTCAATAGAACCCCAGCCTAATTACCGTCTATGTGGTGGGGGTGCAAATCATTCCCGGCTTGTAGGCTGGCGCGCGTGGGGATGTCCACATTCTCGAAGCATGTCTGCCATTCAGATTGTGCATGAAGGGGTGCATAGGGGGGGATGGTGTGGATGAGTGGATATTGTGTCTTGGGTTTGTCCGAGACTTGTTCGATTTGACTTTGTATGTTTTGTTTTTTTTTGGGGGAGAAATGGTCAATTATTTGCTCTGGTTATTGCGGCTTGGGGAATGTCTGGTGGGGGGGGGATGGTGTGGTGGATGGGGAAATGGGGGGTGGCAGCAGGAATTTTCCAAGGTTGTTGTGTGTTCAGGCCTCACTTCGTAGACGTATTCACCGCTGGTTGAGGACCTGCATTGACTGCAAGTCTCGTTTCTGTCAAGGGATTATTCGTGGAATTATTCATGGAATTATTCGTGTTTGTAGTGAGCTGGTATTGGCGGTGGGAGGTTGGTATATCCCTTGATTGGGGATTGCAATGGCGGGATTGGATTGTTGCAGCTTGTCTTTGTAGACCGATTGTTTCCCGTGGAAAAATCGGGTGAACAAGTTCGAAAGTGGTCTCGACGTTTTTGCTAGGACGATTGATAGAAGCTTGGATTTTATGCTTATTCTTTGCTTTGTTCTTGTGCTTATGTAGTTGTGCTTTGTTCTCGATCTGATAGGAGTGGCGATGATAATGCAATCCTTTGCGCGCGGCGGATCAGTGCTGACGGCGTCGGTGCATTGACTCGACGGGACGGACATTTCTGCAGTGCTCTGTGCTATGTACAAAGTAGACCTGAACGCGCTTCTAGAAGGCGTGGTTGATGCAGTATGCTGTCTCCCGTCGTTCATGTAGGGATACTACCGTTCCTGCTGATAGATCGCCGGGGTCATGTTTGTACTTTTTCCTCGGTAGAATATACAAGCCAAGGTGTGCGAGGTGAGTCTTAGGCTTCGATCAGTGGGTTTGGTGATAGATTCGGTAAATATGTCTTGAGACAAGGTGCATCTCTCTAATATATATCTACTCCCTAAGCTAGGGATATGAGTGATATAGCTAGCACGGACTACCGTTTCTAGATGATAAATGGAAAAATCACAAGAAAAAGATATACAGATACACCACATGAAGAAACTGTAGCATAATTTGAACGAAAAGAGAGTGTTTGTCCATTGAAGTAACTCTAAAGCTAACAATATTCCGACAAAGTTCTATACCCGACCCAACCATATTCATCATGATTTTTTACATGCATATCTCATCAAAGGCCTGGAGCATAACCACACGCCAGGGCTGGTATATTCATCGCTTACCAGCCTGAGCAAAGATCTGTTGCCAAATGTCGATCCACTGCTGATGCTTGTATGACAATGGACGGTGGGGGTTGCGGAAAGTGTTCGAAAGGATCTCGCGCAGGCGGCTGTTCAGGGTCTTCAAGGCTAGCATAGACTTCCAGTCTCGAACAGCGAATCGAATACGGTTTGCGTCAATGGAGACGACACCAGAATACATCTATTTTGGCGGGGAGTTAGATCATTGCCAAAAGAAAGGGGAAAGGAAACGCGAAAAAAAGATCCCTGTCGTACCTTGAACTCAGCATCACCACATAGCAACGCTATAGCAAAGTCGTCCACTGCACTGGTATCGTGCGCGTTAAGGTTTCGGGCACGTGCCATGATGCTATAGTATGATAGCCACTTGACGGACGAGTCCGCCCTCTTGTTGACAGAAACAGCGGGTAGTGTGACTGTCTGGTTGTTGCCGACGTTGCGCCAGCCCTTGCCTTCACGCGTCAGAAGCTTAGGGTAGAAACTCCAGGCGATGACCGAGTTGATCACAATATCGTTGTTGCTGTTGATGTCGAAATCTTCGGGGATGATGAAGAACTGGCGGTTTCGACTGTTGGAGCGTGCACTGTAGGATTAATTAGCAGTTGTCACGCTGAGATGTGACAGTTAGACGGAATGGTCTCTTACCGGTTGAGGGCCGCTTTCTGTGATGCATCTAGGGTCAGAAGACCTGCGTCCGCGATTGAGACCACCAGTTGCATCTTTATGTCCTCGATCGCCAGCAATGTCTGCGCGCTGAGGAAGTTCTTCCGACAGAAAGCATACTCGTTGGACCCCGGTGTGCTTCTTATGCGTCTCCAGCTGCAATAGGCGTTGTATACAGTCAAGAGATCCGAGTCACCTGGTATCTGTTAGTTATAAACTGTGGATCGATGTGTCGGGACATACCTCTTCGGAAAGACGCCCGTGCGCCATCGCGTTGTGAGTTCGATCCGATTGTGTTCACAAATGGCGACTTGGAAGAAAGGATAGCAGCAATGCTGACAGTCGCATCTAAGCACCGGAAGAAGGCTCCATGAATGATCATCTTGCCGAGGAAGACATCCAGTGGCAACTTGGCTAATTGTGTGCCGAGAGAGGTTAAACTCTCGTTGCTCGTCAGGGCTTTGACCTCCTTCAGTGAATCAATGGCGCGGCGAATGTTTTTAGAGGACGGCGGGTCAAGAGCTTCCAGGAGTGTCTGCTCCACTTCTCCCAATTTGCAGATCTTCACACGAAGCACCAAATCCTGTAAAGAAAGGCGCAGCAATTCAGGGGTTTGCTGTTCAGAAAGCAACTTTTCGTGACGGTGTTTAGTGAACAGGTGGAAGCAGATACCATTCTGGACACGTCCAGCACGACCGCGACGCTGTTTAGCGTTTGCACGCGAGATGAATGACTCAACCAGACGGGACAATTGACGTCTCTCATCGAAGCGCATGATCTTCTCCTTTCCTGCGTCGACCACGGCCGTGATGTCCGGGATGGTGATACCTGTTTCCGCAATGTTTGTTGCAATGACAATTTTTCTTGTGCCTTCCGGGGGTACATTGAAAGCCTTTTCTTGGTCTTCACTGGCAATCGAGGAGTGAAGTGTATGCACAATCCAACCCCTCTGGAACATAGGCTCGGACAGGATCTCGTCATTTAGGCGACGGATTTCCGCCAGTCCAGGCATGAAGATCAGGATCGCCTTGCTGTAGTGAGCCATTTCCGGGGCTGTAGCAATCTTGAGAAGCAATCTCTTGATCAAGTCATAGTCTAGTCTATATTCGTCGATGTTGATAACAGTCTCCTTGGTCTGTCTAGAGTATCCATCAAGACTGGCTTGGAGACCTCCTGTGGTGTCGGCATCTGTGGGTGGGTCATCCATATCATCGTCGAGAACTGTGTGCTGGGCATCCTCCGACAAACGATAGTTGGTCATCTCGACCGCATCCTCTAGATACTTCATTTCCACAGGGAAAGTTCGCCCGGGGATGTTCAGAACTGGCACCCCGCCGAGATAGTTCGAGAAACGTTGTGCATCAAGGGTGGCTGACATGAGGATTAGTTTTAGGTCGGGTCGCTTCTCCATGAGTCGTCGGAGCACGATCAGAAGGAAGTCACTGTCGATAGTGCGCTCGTGAACTTCGTCGAGAACCACATGAGTAATGTCTTGGAAATCATCGGGCCGTTCGAGCATTCGTACAACCACTCCCGTGGTTCTAGAAAGTATCAGTTGAGCGACCACGAGGCAAAACCGAGAGGGAACTAATAACTTACGCATAGATCAATGGCGTGGATTGAGTAAACTTGCTCTCCAACCGCACCGCAAATCCAATGAGCGATCTACTCGTGCCCACGTCGTTCTTGCTCTCTCCAAGCTCCTCGCTGACACGTCGAGCAAGCGAGATTGCAGAGATACGGCGGGGCTCGGTCACATAGATCTTGCATGGTCGGCCTTGGATCATCTCATGCTCGAGAATGAATGACGGAATCTGTGTACTCTTTCCGCTACCTGTTTCACTGCAAATGATAAGAGCTTGGTGATCATCGAGCGTACCCAAAATCTCATCTTTAAACCCCCAGATTGGGAGGTTCATTCTCCCCTGCATCATGCGGTGATAGGAGGGCGTTGAGGATTTAGCAATCCATGCTTCTTTCAAACGGTCATGAATACCCGCAGAATTGTCACGCGCAGATCCCTTCATCGGGGTACCCGGCTTGCTACCAACGCCGTTTCTCTTTCGGAAGTTGTCAGATAACACAACATCATCTTCGAAGGTGCCTTGGTTCTCTTGGATTAGACGCTTCAACTCCTTCACAGTGGTTTTGTCGACTTCATCCTGTTGAATCTTCTGCAGTGTAGCAAACTCAGTCCAGAGTTCTCTCCAAACCGCTGGCAACCGCAGGTAGGCCTTGCCTTCCTTGGAATTTTGGGGGAACAAAATGAACAAAGCCAGAGTCGAGACGTACCCCTCAGCCTGCTGCGCATTCGGCGTTGCAAGGGAATCCATTGACACAAAAGTAGCCAGGGCATTTGACTTGTGTGTAATCGATTCCACTGCTAACGGGAATGGGGCTTCTTGGGGCTTCGACCATCGCACCTCGAGAGCCTTTCTGTTTGAATGACTTGAAGAGGAAAAATCTTGGTAGACAACCACGGAAGATGAGTCTCTTGCTTTGCAGGTCTCTTCCAAGACTCGCCGTGGGCTCAGGCCCGTCGATTTTCCAAAGTCGCGGAGCGTAAATGAGGTCTGGGTCTCAGGGGAAGGAATACCTAAAATCGAGCCTGAATCTTCAGCTTCACCTTGGAACAAGTCCCCAAGGGCATCCTCCATTCCGTCGATCGCAAGGAGGGCCGGGTCTAGCTCTTCGTCAATCTCGGGCTTTGGCTGATCTGCTGCATCGGTCGGAGACTTTTTCTTTCTGTCCACCGGGCGCCGAATAAATGAAGCATCCTTTCTGAGCTCATCAAGCTTTTGCTCCCATATGTACTCTGCTTCTCGGCGTTCGAAAAGGACATCACGTTCGATCTTGGCAATCTTCCGCTGCAGTTTCGAGGTTTCAGGGTCATCTGACAGATTTACAGCGCCGGCGCGACCTTTCTTGCCCTTTCCGGGGCGATCGAAGAGATCTGGCTCTAGGCTGTAAAGTTGAGTTTGCAGCTCCAGCCATTCGGGAACCATGATATCTGGGTCGACTGAGCTGTCCGAGTCGTATGAAATAGGAGGGGCGACCTTTGCTGCCTTCCAATCATCCTTCCTCTTTCCTTGCTTGCTTCGATTTTGGGATGAAACAGGAGTCGAAGTCCCTGAAGCTTTCGATTCTGCCAAGAGTCAGCACGATATCCTTATGGAAAACTTCAAGCCATGGAGAGGTTTACCTGTCATCCATGAAGTGACACTATCCGTATCTTTGAGCTGGCGAGTATTTGTCTGTGTATAAGAGGGTAGTTCATTCTTATCACTGTGCGTAGCCAACCATTCAATTGCTTCATCAAGGTTCCACACAACATCCCGACCGGCATTGGTTGAGTTGCCAGCAAAATATTGCAAAACATGCTTCAGTGCATCATCGACGCGGTTTTCTGGGAAGTTGAGTTTGAGCAGCGTTTCCTTTAAGGTCCAAAGCTTGTTGTATAGATCCTCCTCAGAGCCAGCCTGTTTTGAACTTGCGGTCCGTCCACTTGCTATAAGATAGTCATGTTCTTCGGTACCAGCCAGTTCGAGAATAATGTCTTGGATATCTGTCGGTAGCCACTCCAGAAGGCTCAATGTTACTGATTGCTGTCGGAAAACGCGGCGTTCGTTGTCCAGCTTGGTGGCCTGGCGCGCAGCGTCATTTTTACACTTGGCAGCGTATTTATCAACCAGAATCTGAAGCTCTGCTTCTTCAAGATGTTTTTCCAATTCCTCCGGTGTGTAGTCTTGTAAAGAGGAGGTTGCTTGTGGTGTAGCGGCATCTGCAGTGCGTACGGCAGTGCGTTCAGGTTGCGGCTCGGTTTCCGGCGTGGGTTTGAATTCTTCGGTGGCTGAAGACGGTGTTGATATTGCCTCCGGCTTAGGCTTTGAGGGCATAGAGACAGTTGCAAAGCCTCGAGCCGGGTTGGAGGCGGGCTTCTTCTTTTTCTTGCTGCTCGGTGGCATTATGGCTGAAGTATTAGCGGGCCTGGTGGAAGTGTCTTCAAAGCACGCTGAAAGTCAGCGGTCAAAGACCAATGATTTTGGCCTATAAAACACTGTCAAATATGGTGTGCAATATTCCCAAAAAGCGTGCTGAATTGTGTAAAGAACGAAGAGTCGGCCATGGCTGTTTAATGGCGGGATGGAATCCAGCTCCCCACACAAAACTCTTATGACAGCATTCCCAGCCCACTTCACCAACTTCAACACTCTCTGAACCACCCCCTTCTCTCTCCATTCCCCCGTATTGACCGCCGATCATGGATGGAATTCCATGGGATCAGGTCAAGGCCGGGGATCTGGATGCCTTGCAGGTCGTTCTCCTCTCGAGTTCGACCTCGCGCAGGCTCCGGGCCCTCCAAGAACTCCGCGACAAGAATGGTAGCGTGACAATCCACGGCCTCATGACGAGCAAATTTACTGACTGTTCATTGAATAGGGTCTGAAATATCACCAGAAACCCATCACGATTTACTAGAGTTGCTCTTCCGTACCTATCCTCTCTATGTCGATCGATCCTCCCGACAGGCGGTCCAACAATGCCTCCGCTCTCTCCTCCGCGGGCCGAATGCGACCGAAGAATTAAAATTCCTAACGCAAAAATTGCAAATAGAGGCATCAAGACCAGGTCTGGCTTCTTCGTTTGCATTTGTCCTGTTGGAATGGTGCTGTATTCTGTTGCAGCAGGCCAGCGAGGACAAGGACACACCGTTGGCCACTGTGCTGGACCTGATCGCGGTTGATGCCAAGGCCCTGGAAAATTGTCTTTCCCACAATCCCAAGCCTGCAGTAAAGCAGTCAGCTCTCCGAGTAACAAGGCGTGCTTTGCGCGCCGTGTTTTCGTCTGAGGCATGGGGTGCTGATGCAGTGCGGCAGTCTGTCAGTCGACTGACTACAGACTCTACCGCAGGGAACAAGAATGTACCTCTGCTTGGTGTCGTTTGTGGAGTCTGTGCACGTCTAGCAGACAAAACTCCAATTCTTGAAGAGTCGAAGAAAGAGATTTTGGCTTTCTACATCAAGGAGGTCGTGAGCTCAAAGTCTGCTGTGCCTGCACATGTCGCCAATGGCATGTCTGACTTCTTTACTTCCTTTGTGACATATGAAGATGTCGCTACTGAGTTGGTACCTCCCATGGAAAAGTCTATGCTACGAGCACCAGAGGTGGTTCTCGGCGGCGTGATTCCTCCTCTCTGTGCCTCTTTGCCGGAAGAGATTGATCTCTCGGAATTGGTGCAAACACGTCTTTCCAAGCATCTTTTGACTAGCATGAAATCAAACAACCCATCAATCCGTCAAGGAGCATCTGACTCTTTTGCATCCTTGCTCTCTCGATGCAGAAGCGATCCCTTGGTCTTGAAGATCACATCTGAAATCGTCAATCCTCTGAAAACCCAGAAAATTACTACTCCTGAGCATCGCCTGGCTTATGCCCAAGCCATTGCGGCTATCTCATCATCGGCGGATGTCTCGAAAGAGATTGTTCAAGGGTTCTGCCCTGTCTTTTCACGGGAGTCAAATGAAGCTGCTCTGGAAGAGGAGATCAAATCCTTTAGCAAACACCTTACCTACCTCGTTCAATCTAAGCTCAAGGTTAGCGATGATGTTATCAGCACTATCGTCAAGGGTGTATCCGATAAGCGAATTCCATTCCGGAAGATCTGGCAAGCAAGTGTGGGAGAAGTCCTATGGAAGTCTGATCCAGAGGATTTGAAGACTCCTGAAATTGAACCACTTGTCACTAAGTTCCTCTCTAAAATGAAGGATTTGTTTGGTGAGGTTGCTTCCAACCCGCTTCCCTCGGCCCAAAGCGGTGCTCTATCTTCGGCTTATGTCTTCCTGGCTCTGTTCCATCGAGTTTCTGATGTTCAAGGGTCTGCCAAGTCCGCTTGGGAGGAGAATGTAAGCCAATCGATGACATTGAGCCCCAAACCTTCTTTCCTCCTCAACCCCAAGGCATACTCAAAGTTGAGTTCCAAGGAAGAGGTCCAGTGGCTTGTCAGGGCTCTGGCCGCTGTTACCTCCGGATCCAAGTTTGCTAGCTCTGAAGACGCATCCAAGACGGCTTGGGCTCAGACTTTTATCTATGCGATCGCCGCGCCTGCTATTTCCTCAAATATTCGCGAGAACTCCGCAGAGACCTTGTCCCGAGTTTATCTAGCGGATGTAGCCTCTTTTGGGCGCATTGTTCTCAATGCACTGTGGGCCTGGGTATTTTCATTCCGGACCGCGGAGAAGGAATCAGCAGCCGTTTCTGCTGGACCAGAGAGCGAACGCCTGCTTCACATGGTCTTGAAGGCTCTCTGCCCAACAAAGGCTGTCATAGAAACCTCTGGAATTTCCTCATCCGATCTAGAGGCCCTGCTCATTGAAATGCTGATTCTGGGTCGGCCTGAGTTGATTCCGAATACCTCTTGGATTGATTTGTGCTTGAGGACCGGCACGGACCCTGGAGATCTTGTGCGCGCACACGCTCCCAATTGTATTGAGCAGTTGGTTCGCGTAAATGCAGACCCTGTGCAATCAGCGGTGCCGAACGTTAACCTCGCTGTCTGGAGCGCAGGGGCTGAATTGGCGTTTGTTGCACCTGATGTAATGATTCCTCTTTTGGTCGATCAGATTAAATATGATCTGGACGGCACTCGCCTATCTAAGTTCACTGCCACTGATGCTGCCATTTCACGCACCCCCGAAGGAACCGCTTTTGTCGATGTGCTCAGCAGCAAGTCAAAGCAGCCTGCCTTTGATAAGAACACTAAGGACTATGATACCCTGAAGTGGGAAGAAGAGCTCCGTGCACAATTAGCCGAAAAGAAGGGCCAAAGTCAAAAGAAGCTGACGTCTGAGGAAAATTCCAAGGTCAAGGCCCAGCTTGCCAAGGAGGCCAAGATCCGTCAAGATGTTTTAGAAGAAGTCAAGCGGATCGAAAGAGGAGCGGGCCTTATCCAAGGCCTCGCAACAGGTCCCGCTAATGACGTCGAGGGGTGGATCAACGCTGCCGTCAGCTCTTTGCTATCGCTTGCTCAGGCTGGCGCGGGTCTTTTTGTCGGTGATGTTGTCTCCCGGGCTTTCATCACTTGCGCCGACGAGGTGTCCACCCGCCTCGGTCCTCTGCGTTCTTTCGTCGGTATCGCAACACTGCGCGCCATCGGCAACACCAACCTCCCCTCCGATATGGAATTGGAGCCCCTCGGAGAACTCGTGACAAGAATTCTCTACCGATTGCGCTTCGCTTCTGAGCAGCGTCCTTTCGATACCACATCTCTCGCCTACGTCCTCCCGCTCATCTCTCTGGTTTTGACCCAAAACGGCATCGAAGAAGCGAAGGGAGAAGAAGAAGGCACTCAAGTTCTGCTTGCTCTTGAGTTCCTGTCCTTCCACTCCAGCTCTTGCAAGTCCCCCTAATATACTAGTTTCAAGCCAACTGCTAATACCGTTATTTAGTCACCGACACTCGTCTTCCTCGCGTCGAGGTTCTACGTCAACTTCTATCTGCCATGCAGAAATACACCCAGCACTACAAGCTGGTCAAGGATACCTTGTTCGACTTCTGCCGATGCATCTCGCCCAACATCAACAGCGAGGAGCTAGATACGCTTTTGCAGGGAACCATCGTCGCCGAGGCCTCTGTCCGAACAACTGTGCTTCAGGTCATTGAGGCTGAGATCGATTTGACTGACCTCGATTTCTCGGAGCACATCTGGCTTGGCTGCCACGACCTGGTGGAGGAGAATGCCGAGATTGCAGACACGATCTGGGAAGACAATGCGCTGGAGGTGGACGACACCTCGTTCAGCAAGATCATGAAATACTTGGACTCCAAGGACTACCAGCTTAGAGGCGCTGCTGCTCGCGCTTTAGCACATGCCATTGAGTTTGATAAGAGCAAGTTTGCGGGCATTCTGTCCGAATTGCAATCCAAATATGTGGAAGAAATCAAACCCAAGGCACCCGAAAAGGACGCCTACGGAATGCCCAAGAAGATAGACATCTCAGACCACTGGGAGGCTCGCAGTGGTATTGCGCTGGCTTTCAGTGCCATGACGAATGGATTCGATGGTGACGAGAGTGTCTCCTTCTTACGATTCCTAATTGAAAAGGGTCCCCTGCTCGATGGAAACTCCCGGGTCCGTGGCCAGATGACAGAAAGTGGTAAATCCGTTATCATTTTGCGAGGAGAGTCAAAGGTTGAGGAGATGATGCAATTGCTCCAAACCACACTGGAAACCTCGGATAAAGACACGAAGTCCTCTGACCTGCTGAACGAGGCTGTCATCGTGTTATATGGATCTGTGGCCACACATCTCAAGGCTGATGACCCTCGCTTGCAAACTGTTATCAGTGAACTACTCGTGGCCCTCGATACGCCTTCAGAGTCTGTGCAGCACGCTGTGTCCGAGTGTCTGCCACCGCTGATCAGATCGTCTGGTTCCAAGACGGCAGAGTATGTGGAAAACCTACTCTACCGACTCCTCAATGCCCCTGACTATCCTCGCCAACGCGGTGCTGCTTACGGTCTTGCTGCAGTCGTGTGTGGCCGGGGTGTTGCAACCTTGCGGGAGTACCGAATCATGAGCCAGCTCAAGGAGGCCGCCGAGAACAAGAGAGAAAAGGATCACCGCCGGGGCGCTTTGTTAGCTTATGAGCTTTTCGCCCTAGTTCTGGGCCGGACGTTTGAGCCTTATGTGATTCATCTCGTACCCCAGCTTCTGGCAGGATTTGGTGATACCAGCATTAGCGTCCGTGATACTTGTCTGGAGGCTTCAAGGGCTTGCTTCCAAAACCTCAGCTCTTACGGTGTTAAGGAGATTCTCCCTACCCTGCTTGACGGCTTGGATGATACGCAATGGCGTAGTCAGAAGGGTGCTTGCGATCTGCTTGGTGCCATGGCCTACCTGGACCCGCAGCAGCTTGCAGCCAGTTTGCCTGATATCATTCCACCTTTGACGATTGTGCTAAATGACACCCACAAAGAAGTCCGTAGCGCAGCGAACCGCAGTCTTCAGCGCTTCGGCGAGGTTATCAGCAACCCCGAAGTGAAGAGCTTGGTTGGCGTGCTTCTGAAGGCTTTGAGTGATCCAACTAAGCACACAGATGAGGCGCTGGATTCCTTGATCAAGGTTTCTTTCGCACACTACCTCGATGCCCCCTCCCTGGCCCTTGTTGTGCGCATTCTAGAGCGTGGTCTCAGCGACCGATCTAACACTAAGCGGAAGTCGGCACAGATTATTGGCAGCTTGGCCCATCTTACAGAGCGCAAAGACCTTATCTCCCACTTGCCTATCATTGTGGCCGGTCTCAACTTGGCTATTGTTGATCCAGTTCCCACAACCCGTGCCACTGCCTCCAAGGCCCTTGGTTCGCTCATCGAGAAACTCGGAGAGGACGCTCTGCCAGAGCTTATCCCCAACCTTATGGCTACTCTCAAATCCGATACTGGTGCTGGTGACAGACTTGGATCTGCTCAAGCTCTTTCGGAGGTCCTTGCAGGCCTCGGTACGACCAGACTCGAGGAGACATTGCCAACTATTCTCCAGAACGTTTCCAGTGCCAAGCCTGCTGTTCGTGAAGGCTTTATGACCCTCTTCATCTTCTTGCCTGCTTGCTTCGGTAACAGCTTCGCCAACTACCTCAGCAAGATTATCCCCCCTATTCTTGCTGGTCTGGCTGATGATATTGAGGCTATTCGCGAGACCGCTCTCCGGGCTGGTCGTCTGCTTGTCAAGAACTTCGCCCACAAGTCCATTGATCTCTTGCTTCCCGAGTTGGAGCGTGGTCTTGCGGACGACAGCTACCGCATCCGTTTGAGTTCCGTCGAGCTTGTCGGTGATCTCCTCTTCAGTCTTACTGGTATCTCTGGCAAGGTCGAGGGAGATGAAGAAGAGGAGGAAGCTACTCAAGCTGGCCAATCCTTGTTGGAGGTTCTCGGAGCCGAGCGCAGGGACAAAGTTCTTTCGGCTCTGTACATCTGTCGCTGCGATACCTCGGGCCAGGTCAAGAGTGCGGCCTTGGGTGTCTGGAAGGCGCTTGTCGCCTCCCCGAGAACGCTCAAGGACATGGTTCCTACTCTGTCTCAGCTCATTATTCGCCGCCTCGGATCCAGCAACATGGAGCAGAAGGTCATTGCCAGTAACGCTCTTGGAGACCTTATCAAGAAGGCTGGAGAGTCTGTTCTCAGCACCTTGCTTCCCTTGCTTCAAGATGGTCTTCAGACTTCGCCTGATGTGGAGGTCAAACAAGGTATTTGTATTGCCCTCCGCGAGCTTATCAATGCCGCTTCCCCCGATGCCCTGGAGGACTTTGAGGATATTCTCATCGCCACCGTGCGCGTGGCTCTGGTCGACAACGACGATGATGTGCGAGAAGCTGCTGCTGAGGCCTTCGATTCACTGCAGCAGATTATGGGCAAGCGGGTCGTGGACCAGGTCCTGCCTTACCTTCTCCACTTGTTGAGAAACGACGAGGATGCCGAGCAGGCATTGTCGGCTCTGTTGACACTTCTCACGGAGCAGACTCGTGCCAATATTATCCTCCCCAACCTCATTCCCACGTTGCTCACGCCGCCAATTACTGCTTTCAATGCCAGAGCCCTTGCATCTCTGGCCGAAGTTGCCGGCTCTGCTATGACGAGGAGACTGCCGACTATTCTCAATTCGCTTATGGACGGCATCATCGAGACTACCGACGAGGAGCTTCGAACAGAGCTCAGTACTGCATTCGACACCGTCCTGGTGTCTGTAGACGAGTACGATGGCCTGAGCGCCGCCATGAATGTGATGGTCACTCTTGTCAAGCACGACGATCACCGTCGTCGCGCTGCTGCGGCCCTCCATCTGACCACGTTCTTCGCGGAAGCCGAGCTCGACTTCTCGAGGTACTACCAGGACTTGATCCGCGCCTTGCTGATTTCGTTCGACGACCCAGACAAGGATGTCGTCAAGTCGGCATGGACTGCCCTCACTGGTCTCATGTCTCACATGCGCAAGGAAGAGATGGAGAGCTTGGTTATTCCCATCCGCCAGATTCTGCGACAGGTGGGCGTGGCTGGCGCAGACCTGCCCGGCTTCAGTCTGCCCAAGGGTATCATGGCTATCTTGCCGATCTTCTTGCAAGGTCTTCTCAACGGTACTGCCGATCAGCGTACCCAGTCCGCTCTTGCAATGTCGGATATCATTGACCGGACTCGTGCCGAGTCATTGAAACCTTTCGTGACTCAGATCACCGGTCCGCTCATTCGTGTTGTGTCAGAACGTTCAGTCGATATCAAGTGTAAGTCATGCGAGGCATTAATGTGGTATCTGTTTACTGATTTATTTTGCCAGGCGCTATCTTCTATACTCTTAACAAGCTGTTGGAGAAGATCCCGTTGGCTGTCAAGCCGTTCTTGCCTCAGCTCCAGCGTACATTCGCTCGTGGTCTGGCTGACACCACAAGCGAGACTCTGCGCAACCGGGCTGCCAAGGGTCTTGGTATCTTGATTACGCTGACCCCCAGAGTTGATCCTCTTATTGCTGGTAAGTTTCAGGAAGTATTTATACATGGGATTTAGCTCATCGCTAACTTTCATCTACAGAGCTTATTGCGGGTTCGAAGACCAGCGACATTGGCGTGAAGAACGCCATGATGAAGGCTCTCCAGGAGGTGGTTGGCAAGGCTGGTGCCAACATGAGCGAGGCATCCCGGCAGGCGATCCTTGGTCTGATTGATGATGACGCTAGCGACCAGACCGGTAAGATCATTATTAACGATACCTGTGTATCACAGCTTTCTAACTTGCTCGCAGATTCCGTTTCCATTACGAACGCTCGTCTGCTCGGTGCTCTCGTGAAGGTCCTCCCTGCAGCAAGCTCGGTTCCTCTCATCAAGTATGCATATTTGTTCTCGTGGTTTGATATTGCTGGATGCTAATATATTTTCGCGTAGGAACCGTATCCTTTCTGGCTCCCTTTCTCATGCTGCGGTCCTTGGACTCAACGCTCTTTTGGCCGAATGCCCCGAGGTTTTGACGGAACACTTCTCTGTAGAGCTGCCCACCGTCATCTGCCAGGGTCTTGCAAACAAAGATGTAAGTGGAATGCTAAAACCCCTCATTATTGCTCGAAGCTGACCAAAAAAAAACAGCCCTTCGTCTCTGACAACAGCGCTCTTGCTGCAGGCAAATACCTCTTGTCGAATGATGGCGACCATGCTTTCGAGTCAAGCAAGACCATCTTCGAGGCCTTAGCATCTGCCATCCAGGTCGGCAACCCGGTCGACACACGGCGTTTGAGTTTGGTAGTCATCCGGACTGTCAGCCGTCTTCACCCTGAGCTGGCCCGTCCTCATCTTGCTCTACTCGCACCGCCCATCTTCGCCAGTGTCCGTGATCTGGTGATTCCTGTCAAGCTGGCTGCGGAAGCCGCGTTCTTGTCCATCTTCTCCGTGGTCGATTCTGAGAGCGAGGTGTTTGACAAGTACATGGCCGGTCCGGGTGCATCTCTCCCACCAGGCCCCAAGCGCAGCATATCCGATTACTTCAAGCGCATTGCTATTCGTTTGGCTAACCAGGCGCGTGAGCGCCGGGAGGCTGAAGGTGGTGAAGGTGGCCTGGGACTGTCGAATGACGAACTAGATGATGAGAAGGAATTGTGGAGCATTGGCAAGGTTGATCTTGGAGAGGCCTTTGGCGATGAGTGATGATATGTTTGCGCATCCAAGGAGCATCTAGATGTTTATAGAAATACCCTTGGGTTTTGTTTGTTTTGTCGTACAAAAGTTATGCACATTTATGTTTTTGTATATTTAAATTGCGTCGTTCTGTATCAATGGGATGCCATCTTCTGGTCTTATACTGCAGATCACTCTTTCCTAAATGGGATTAGCGGATCATGTGACACTGCTTGTCTTCGATGTCACGTGATTTGTTCATATTTTGCAATCTACAACGAAAGCCATGGCAAACCGCGAAAGACAAGAGAAAAGGAACCCCCAATTGCAAATATCTTATTCTTTCAGCATCTTGATTTAAACTTTTCTCAATGTAAGTACTCTTGGCTTCTTCCCCGGACTGCAAAGATCTTCAAGTTCCATCTTCCCGATTCGGACTAGCGCTAGGGTAAATACCCTGGAGCGCTCAGCCAGTTGTGGAAGGAGCACTCGCTTAGCCCTCGGCTGACCTAATCTGGCCCGCAGTGCCCTCTCAAACTCTCACCGTCGGGATTTCTCAGTGCCACGAACATCATCCGCCAACGACCGTCGATACGCCGACATCAAGATGTGAGTTCTATCTCCAAGCTGTTATTGAAGTTCTCGAATGCACTCCCGTGTGCTGTGGAAATTCATGTCCAATACCCAACTCGTGGACCCGATATTTTCGTTATAGTGGAGGAACAACTTCGTGATGTGTGCGCTATGATGCTGACCGGGTCTTTCACCACCACAGGGTCAACCTTACCACCCAGAAGCGCCTCGCCGCCTCCGTGGTCGGCTGCGGCAAGCGCAAGATTTGGCTCGACCCCAATGAGATGAACGAGATCTCCAACGCCAACTCTCGCCAGACCATCCGCAAGCTCGTCAGCGATGGCCTCATCATCCGCAAGCCCGTCACCATGCACTCCCGTGCCAGCGCCCGCGAGCTCAACGAGGCCCGCCGCAACGGCCGTCACCGCGGTCTGGGTAAGCGCAAGGGTACCAAGGATGCCCGTATGCCCAGGTATGCACACCACCACCATCGTCTTTTCTCTTCGTTCGGCCTGTCTCGGACTCGCCCGACCGAACTGGAATCAGGGCAACGTCGCTGATTTCGTTTTCCTCTGTTTAGCCAAGTCCTCTGGATGCGCCGCATGCGTGTTCTCCGTCGTCTGCTCGTCCGCTACCGCGCCGCCGGCAAGATCGACAAGCACCTTTACCACGAGCTTTACCACCTGAGCAAGGGTAACACCTTCAAGCACAAGCGTGCCCTCGTCGAGCACGTAAGTTACAACCTGGATCCACCCCACGGATGACGATCGAATATGGAAACATGAACCCTATGAAACTCGCAAAAAATCAGAATACACCCAGGCTGACTCGTTCTCTTTTTCACCGCTACAGATCCAGAAGGCTAAGGCTGAGCGTGCCCGCGACCGTGTCCTCAAGGAGGAGATGGATGCCAAGCGTGCCAAGAACAAGGCTCTCCGTGAGCGCCGGTTGGAGCGCAAGGAGGCCAAGCGCGATGCTCTGATCAACGAGGAGTAAATCTGATACAAAAAATTCAATTACCCTTCCGTTGTTTAACGCTTTTCTTGAAATTCGGCGGTCCGGAGGTTGGAAACGGTTAACTTCTGGGTTGGGTTCGGGATTCTAGGCTGTTCCCGATATCGAACTCAGGTCGGCCTTCGGCGTCTTCCTATTAGTCTAGATTCTGTTACGACTTTCTCTCCTTCCCTTTGTTTTCTCTGATAGCATGGGGTTCGTGGCCTTCTTGGATCTTTCCGGAAAATATGGGGTATGGGAAATAGGAAGATGCGATGATGATGTGATACTCAAGCTATTCTTGTTAAAATGTAACGAGAAAGCAAAAGGAAATCTTTTTTACTTCACCAAAAAAACAAAACAAAAAGCCGCACCTTCGTTCCCAGTCCATATCTACTGCGACTTTGTGGTATAAACCTGATATGCGGAGAAGCAGATCGTGTTTGATGTCTCTATAAGGCCAGTGGAGACCGTTGCCTCGATTGTCTTGCTCATAAATTCCCTAGGCTCTCGGTTTTTTATGTTAATGGTCATCACTGGATATGTTCTTGTCGCCGACCAGTCCCGGAGAGTATCATGGATGTCTATTTCATGCTTTGTGCAGACTTTATCTCAATGGTTCCTATCCCTTGGCAACTGCAGCATCGTGGATCAAACACCTCCAACGTAATTTATGGGGCTTGTGGCTACGCCATTACTATTATGGGGTTTTTGATCTAAAGTGGCCTACCCACTCACTTCTAGACTTATAAGCCCACTCAACCCAAAATCTTGACATGGACAGAATATTGAAATGTAGCATTTGGTTTTCTTAGCCTGTTTTGGAATACTTGCCAGGCAATTAATTTGGAGATCTAATCAGATCTGCGTCAAAATAGGACTACCGTTGAATATATATCTGTCACTCAACCCCACAATCTTACTAGCACAAAAGTCCACGATCAACAGCTAAACATCAGCAAAAATAATAATAATCAAAAACCCAGAGTATCTTTGGCATTCAACTATATCTGAAATATATCAATGACCCAAAGAGACAAAAATTAGGCCTCAAGCGTGGTGTCATCCGAACCGTGCAAATGTAGAACGTGCCCCATTTCAAACCACCCCCTAGAAAAAAAGAAGGAAACGAAAGCACGGTGGAAATGTATAATTTGTAGAGAGAAAATTTGAGCTCTTTAGCCCCATTTAAATAGTACATATCAATATAATCCAAATGAACAACCCAGGCCTCCAACACCGAACTCGAGATAAGATAAAAATGCATCCAACGTGAATCCCAGAAAGCAAGTAAATACAAGAATGGAAGAAAAATAAAACATGCAGACATCGCATTCGTAAGATCTTGTCGTCGTAAATCAAAGTAAAGCCAAAAATAGGCAAGTATATCCGGTTTAAACGTATAATATATGCAGGAAGCAAAACAAAAGCGGAAGAGTTCACCATCTAAAACTTGACACCCCACGTACTAGGAATCGGAGGAACAGAAGACCGATGGTGAGCATTCGGTGGAGGCTCAAGATCAAGATCGAAGGGGTCACTGCGCATGCTATCACGCATCACAGGCGTGTCCAAGTACGCATGTGGTACAGCGAGGGAACCCGCGCCCACACCCTCACGCCCACAGTCCCAGTGCGCCTGCCCTCCGATTCCAGCGCCCCGAGAAGAAGTGGAGTAGATCGAGACCGAGCGAGATGGGGCTGAGATCTCGATGACTGCGGACGGCGGGTCCGCGAAGGGGTTCTGCGGTGTTGTCTCGCCGCGCAGGTACATGGTGTCCAGGGAGAGGTCTGGATTTGAGGGCTGCTGTTGCAGCGGGATGACTGGGAGGACAGGGGATCTCGGGCCGATGTTGGCTGGGATCGAGGGGTAGCGGTGGTGGTGGTGGTTGTAGTGGCTGGTCGATGAGCTCGTTGAGTTGCCTCTTAGTAGTTCCTGTCTGATGCCTAGGCGCTCTGTTGCCATCTTTTGTCGTCGGCGACGCATGTAGAGTGCGCAGGCTAGCAGGGCGAAGATCGTGATTGCTGATCCTCCGATGATGCTCCCAACTATCGTTCCGGTTTTGGAGGATGTAGGGCTCGAATTGTTGACCTGAGATGTTTCTGAAGAGCTTGCGCTCGTGAGAGCTCCGGTGGATGGTGAGATTGTAGGTGTGTTTGTTGGTGCGGTGCTCGAGCTGGCGGGGGTATTTATGGAGCTCATAGGGCTTACGGAACTAGTGGCTGTCCCCGGCAAGACAGGCAAAGAGGATGAAATAGATGTACTCGAGCTAGTTAATGGAACCGGTAGAATCCACATGCTGCTAGGATGGTCCGATGATTCTGAAGTTGCCGAAATAGGAAAGTCCCCCGTTGAGCTTGATAGAACCGAGGTTGTTGAGGTCAAAGTCGAAGTTGAGGACTCCGATATAACTGTTGCTGTAGGGCTGGGAGTCGATATTATGGTGCCATGTTTAGTTGTCGACAGCTTAGTCGTTGTCAGAGTCACGGTGACCGCGGTTGGGCTTTGTGTTGACGATGAGAAGTCAAGCACAGTAGTTGCAGTGCTAGAATCAGGCCCTGAGCTGGATATCGTGTATACCCATGTAGGATAAACAGTCTCTGTTTGGATTGACGTGACTGTCACCAGACTGGGCGGGTTAGGGGACGATTGTGTGGACCACGTCCGGATGAAGTTGTTGAGCGGGATGGAGGCAGTATTAATAGCGGAAAAAGCACTCGACATCTCGCCGCGAGCCCGCAGGGGGCGCTGGTCGTTGAAAGACAGATCCGATGATATTGGGCGAGTCCGTATTCGGTGAATGGAACATGGAGGCGACGTAAAAGGATGGATCCCTTTGTATGAGAGTCGGACAAAGCACAAAGCGACAAAGCAACCGACAAAGCAGTGAGCTTATAAAGTTGACTCCCAAGGTTCATCCAAACCGCTTCTATTTCTTTCTTTGTTCCCTGAAGTCCTGAGACAGCCACAAACATAATCCCGTGGTTAGGGCGGGATTCCATACAGTTCACGATTCACTTTTGTAGGGGCAAAAAGTGCATCATGTCAGATACAAAGAGGTTGGAGAGTTATATGCAAGGACTCTTTCTTTTTTTTCTCCCACCGAATTTGCCAGGGGGTTTTGTCTTTCATTTGTTTGGAACCCGGCGCTTCTTCTAATGGCTGGGTGGAAGCAACTCCTGTGACAGATGAACGGCGCTTAGCCCTCGGCCCAATGAGACCCTCGGGCGGTCCACAAGTGGACGACCATCTCTAAAGAATAGGTGGTTTCCTATAATCTGATACTGACTAACTTTTTTGCATGCGCGTAATCTCGTCATTATTGTTCCTTAGGTAGGATTTGAGCGGGGAAGTGTATCATGTCTCTCGGACGAAACAGAGCAGTTTCGGGTTTGGCAAGAGATTCATTGGAATTTGGACTAGTCCAACCTGGAGGAGACTCCTAAGAGTTTCAGGTTTTGCCTATTTCAGGTGTTGGTGTCTTACAGGTGTAGTTGGGAGTATGTTGTACTGTATCCTCGAGAGGAATAGCAATGCCTCTTTTGGTAGAGTCATGTGATATCCAGATGACTATATAAGGAGTCCACATTCATCTAACATTGATGGATGATATAGAAGAATAGGAAAAGGGAAAAATGAAGAGATTACAGTAGAACAAAGTACAAAGTACGGAGTCTATGGAGTACAGAGCAAGAATATTCCCCAACCATCCCTTGACCCTAATAGTCGAATACTCTATACTCTATCAAGTACCCTAACAAGTGCACCTACATCATACGAGTCTTGTAGATCAGAGATCATAGGTCAAAGGTTATAAGACACAAAAGAATATACATCAGATTGTTGACCAGCCCTAGGGCTGAAGGGACAAATGTTCCCCCCCCAAATTCCCCACCTGCAAAAGTCCCCCGGATCCTTTCATCTTCTTCAATCTCTCTTCATCACCAAGATTGTTTCTTTTTTAATCTCAACCTCTGTTTATTTATTTACTTCACTATTTCGGTGTTTGTGTCTTTTCTCCCTTTTCTGCCCTGTTCTTCTGCCTTTCCGCCTTCCCGTTTCCCCCGTCTTGTTCCCATGTGACCTTGGGGAACTAATACTTGACGATAATCGTGCATTTTGTGCATTTGCATTTGCACTAAATCTGTGATTGGAAATGTTTGGCTGGGGTTCTGGGCTGGGTAAGCAATCTCTCTTTTGCTACCCCTCGATGTTTCCCCCTCCTTTCCCCGCCATACCCCCCTGTGGCAAGTTGAATTGTCAACAAGTTCACCGGGGCAGCTACATTGGATTGGAGCGCCCGAATCTGGCTTGAAGTTCTATGCGATCTTAGATCTGTCACTCAAACTTAGACGATGGACGATTCACATTGACAGTCTCAAAGCTAACACAACTTCGCGGTAGCCTTGCCCTCTGCCACTTCAGAGCCGGAGAAGGAACGCAGACCCCCCGCTAACCCAACCCCCCTCGATTTCCCCGTCTACAACCTATCCGATGTTCTCGAAAATGAGTCGGAGTCAAGACTCAAGGAGATGTCTGACCTCCTGGCCGATATCAAACGCCCACAGGACATCTGCGTGGAACGCTTTAAGCCGTTGAACCTGAAATTGGAGACAAACGTCGAAGTCGCCCATATGATCCCCGAAGACCTCTCGTATCCTATTGCCCCATTGCCATGGGAAGATACCACTGATTCGACCGAAGACAACCCCCGACCGTTGATGGACAACGGAGCCCCGTATCCCTCGAAGGAACGATATGAAGTCCTGGAAAAAGAGCTGGCGTTGGATAATGACGATGCGTTCCGCGAGGTGGCTCGATTGCCGCCGCGTGAGGGCCGCAGCCGGGTTCGTATATCGCAGTCGAGGAAGTTCTGGACGGGATTGGAGCACATGGCTCAATACTGGGATACTAGCCTAGACAATTATTTCGAGCGTCCGGCAACTCCCGATCCGACACCCCCATCTGAGATGGAGCAGGCAGAGGATGGCACATTGCAGGATGCTGAGGAGTCCAAGACAAGACACTCTTTGACAGACGGTGAAATGGACCTGGATGAAGCACAGACAGCCGCGCCTTCGAGCAAGGGTATTGTTGGCGAGGAGCAGCGGCCTTCTGTCTCTGTATATACGGGCCGTCGAATTGGCAACGGTGCCGAGATGCCCGATGAAGTGCGTGATGAGACAATCCGAGCCTTTGTGGAGATGGCCGCATGGCCATTCGGATGCCAGGTCACGGTCCCCACGCTCCAACCACGGTTGACCTCCAAGAACCTCCTGTTCCCCGTCCGGCAGACATTCCAGTCCTCACGGTCCCCGCGAGACCGCCAGATCGCGCGGAGCGGCATGCTCGAAGGCCCCGTTCTCATCTCACAGTGTCGACCCGAGACGTCTTTCCGCACTACGGACAAGACTCCCGGTACCGGGATTGGCGATGTAAGTGATCTATTCCGCGAAGTGGGCGGCATGCTTCTTGCGGCACAAGAGCGTGCCCGCGAAGGCGCAGTTGAGAAGCGACCCGGCGAGGGTAAGTGGTGGACCATGCAGCCTCGCTTTGGAGGCGCCCCCAACGACGGGATCCTGGATGATCTCGTTAATCACGGACACGGGATGTCCCTGCCGGACTCAATGATGGAAGAAAGCATGCCATCTGCCCAGGGAGTGGAGAGCGCTTCCAAACGTCACAAGTTTGAGCATCCATTTGTCACGTCTCTCTCCCGGAGACCGAGTGCTATGCGCAGGCTTACCACCAGCGAAAAGTGGAAGATTCTGCAGCCTGGGCCTAGTCTTTGGGATAAGCGGATGAGCTATTTGCAGATAGGCAAGGTCCAGGAGAGTCCCTTTGATGATGTATGTAAACCCTGCCGTGTTCATTAACTTTGAGTGTGCAACAGTGCTGACCATTTTTTTCTCTTTTAGATTTACATGATCTCGTCTATAAACCACCATGTCTCGATCCTCCACCTTCGCGTCCACAGGCGGTATTTGGACATCCTCACTAACGGCGAGAGCACCTTCCCAACAACCGAGGGCGAGCCGTGGCATGTGCTGAAGCTGCAGAGGACTCGTTGGTTCGACTTGTTCGACACCAACGACCGCATAGAAGCGCTGAAGGGTGTGTGGCAACTGTTCCACCACCAGCTGAGACAGACACGGCGCGAAGGCGACGTTCCAGTCCCAACAGAATTACCTCTAGAGTGTCCATTATAGAGCTTGCATGACGGTGTCCGTGGGGACATACTTTTGACTCTTTAGCCCATAGTGGGCTCTCTCAAGCGATGCATCTTGTACATACGGCGCAGCAACCTTTGGTTTTTTTTCCCCTTGCTGTGTCAACCTTCATCCTGTTCTTTTTCCCATACCCATCTTCAATGACAGATTACATAGGCCATTTACAAACTTGAATATCTTGGCACCTGACGAGCTATTTACACTGGATACTAGGGTCTCTTTTCTTTTTGGCTGAAAGGTGGTTAGATGGGTGATTTCTTGTGGTGTGCTTTGATTCACGCAACGGTTCTATGAAGATGAGTTTAGATCTTTATTTCCTTTGGCTTGCGGACAGCTTGGTTTGACATATTACCTATGGCGAGATCTTGACTTGGATGACTCGGAATTCATTTGAGAGAAACCAATTATCCTTGCGAACCATCTACACATGATTTCAAAGTATCCAGATCAGATACTTTCTTACTCGTTCAATCAACCTTTCATTCTCCACTGTGACTCGCATTCATTCCATTTCCAGCTACATGTTATAATCCACCATCTGACAATCCGCCTCCTACAACATAATTCTCAACAGTACTTTGGTCCAAGTGAGACCACCTCATTTTATACGAAACCACCAAGTTTCACACCCTCATGACCTCACACAAGTCCGATCATCGAATCTTGCCACCCAAAACGAAACAAGAACAAAAAGTGAGAGGCTTCCAGACCAGGCAAAAACCGACCAAAATGTGATATATCAACATGATCGTCCCTCTCAATCCTGCTTCTATCTGGCGTATACGGTGGCAGAGTGGAGCAGAACTAAGTTGGCCAAGGGGCGCTGAGACCCTTTTTGGTGACATTTCCCGTTCTTTTTTTTTTTTCTAGGTTTGTATTCATCCTCCATACAGCGTAGCAGGAGTAGAGTATACGATTATATGATAGATGTACCTCATAAATGAATGTCTTTCATGTGCGAACTCTAATGAGTACCCATCGTCAGGAAGGATGAAAGGAGATATGTCGGGGACTTTGGTTTTTTTCCTTGGCTTGTCTGAGCGGACAAATGATAGGCTACACGCGGAGATGAAATTATGTCGACACACGTTTTCCTATGGGGGCTGCATAGTCCGGGCTTGACAGATCCGACTTTCCCCTCCCGTAACTTTCCAGGTTACGGGGTTCGCTTACTGCGACAGGATCGGGATATGGCTGTGTATGTTGTATCCGGAGTACAATATATTGTACTCCGTATATGTACTCTGTCCTCCATGCATGGCTGTGAGCTGGCTATTGGTATCTAGGTGCAGTCGTGTGGCAATGGATCTTCATTTGGCGTGTGTTTCTACGTACTTTGTAGGGGCTGATAGGTCTTGGTGTGGTGAGGCATGAGCTGGTTGGATGTCCTTAAAAGAGGGAATTATATCAGAAGAAGCAAGAATATGCACAGGGATTTATCTATTGATGGGGGTTGGATTGATGCTGGTTTCCGTGTGTATTGCGCTTTCGAGTCGGATGATATACATCAACAGATTCTAAGATTGGGTTATGGTGATGAGATATGTGTATAAATATAGATGACTTAATATTCCAGACAGTATTCCACTCCTCTCTATGTTGTACACCGTGAACTGATGCAAACCACATCGAGGCTAATTTATTTCATACACACTCCGTATTTTACCTTTGGTCATCCAATAAAACCACCTGGGCACAAATTCACACTTCTATTTTAGCCTCGCCCAATCAAACCCTAAGAACCCCCAAACCCGGGCATTGACAACCGCCAGCTGCAAATCAAATCACATCACACATGAAAAAAAACCATCGCGCTTGGTGCGCCTGGTCAAAACAACCCCAAAGCTGGCAGGTGACCCGCTTGGCAGATTTTCAAACCCCAGCAATAATATCAGAGACATATACCCCGGCGCGAAGGACCGCTCAATGGGGACTAGCAAGGGCATAGTGTGTACCCGCTCTACTACAAAGATTATGTGGAGGCGGTGAAGAGTGGAAATTGAAGAGGCTTGGGGTCCTCGGGGAGCAAGTGAACGGATCGGGCTAGGGGTGTATCAGTGTATGATGTACCCCGTACTTTTAAATAGGAGCTGTTGCTTTGACTGGGATGCAAATGTGTGATTGAAAGGCTTGTAATCTTAATACGAATACGGAGTACATGTAGAGAGCTTTAAACTCAGTTATATTCATGGTAGTACGGAGTATAAGAAATTCGAAATGACATCAGAACATACTCCGTACTAGTAATCTAAATATCTGGTCGTTTGGTCTCACATCTTGAAAAGTATGCAAGTCGCTTCTTCGAGGTGGGGATGATGTACGTATGCCTACGTGTAGGTAAGTACCCCTGAAGGATGACAACCTCAACTTCAACCCCAGACTACTGCCTAATAGAGTAATACCTACATAGATACTCCATCCTCCACACGTAAGAAATCAAATTGGGGTATATGCAGAACCATGGATTGGGGTGTGAATGGTGTGCATAAGGTGGGTGTGATTCCAAAACGTCGGATCCAACTACAGCGGGTAGTGTGGTCATGTTTGAAATCTTCGTCCTTCACGGCAAGGTACACAACCGCGCTAAGAGGCTGTTGGCGGCCCGGTGGGTGGTTTAATTTGGTGTGGTACGAAGTACGGAGTATATGGAATTGATAGTATAGGATGGGAGGACGTTAATTAACCAATGACTTCTGACACTGCCCGGCCAGTTCAAAACCAAACCAATCTCTCCTCTCCTGCCGAAAGGGTGATTGATAGCACTGTAGCTCACGGGACCAGGGGAATTCCTGGTTGGGATCTTGACTTTCTTTGCTTTTGTGGGATGGTGCGTAAGAGCCGCTGCAGGAACACCGATCGGGATCAGGGTGCTGTTCTTGTCCTTCAGTTTTCTTGTTTTGGGTTTCCCTTGCATCTGACGAACGGACCAGTGGTTCATGTGAGCTCGGTCTGGTATTTAAGCCTCAGGTGTTTGTGCTGGATTGCTTCTCAAGGGATGATGCAGCGTAAGGAGGCTTTGCTTTTCTTATGCAACTGGCCTGATCAAGCCCTATTCTTGACGACCTTGCGGAGGGCGACAGTTTTGCGTGAGCTGGCGGGGCTGGTGTATTAGGCAGGTGAATTGCGACAGGATCTGACAAGTAGGGAGGGATAGGGGTCAGAGGGTCCATTGGGATTTGAAGATTCAACAATAGGATAGGTCAGGTTAGATCCCATCATAACCACATGGAACCAAACCCACGTGGGAACACATCCAGTCGGGCCTCAGTTGCCAGGCAAGTCAGAATTCTTGACGTATCAGTTGCACAGATCGCTGTGGCAACAGGACATGCAAAGTCGAGAAGAGATCTCAACCAACGGTGAAAGTCTGTGTTGTACAATCTGTACACATCACATTTCCCATTTGTGGAGCGTGGAGGGATGAAACCAAACTGTGTCGTGCATGCGGGGATGGTCGGAGAACGAATAACACTGGATTCCAAATCGATTGGCAAGTCGCAAATCAACCAATTTTTTTTTAAGATGAGCCCTGGCAGATTTGCGAATCTGCGTTTGCTATGCTATGCAGAGAAGCGGGAGAGCCCCGATCGTGAAGAATCATGTCGTGTCCCGCGAGATGCGGAGTTCGTTCTGAACTCCGTTTCGAATAATGCCTGCTAAGAGGCCCACGAAGCGCGTCTAGGCTACCCGCATAACTGATCATCCAATGTACAGTGACAGGATTCAAATCTCCAGTTACAATGGCAAAATGGAGGTGGTCAAATTTCAGCTGGGGCGGCACAACCGATCTGTGGCGAACGAACGAATCACGCGCTTACATCGCCGATGAAGCCCAGTAATTTTTGGAGTTCAATGATGAATGACATTATATCGCATTGTTCGTAGAATTTACTTACTAGTAATACTGTGATGTTTTCGACTTTTCATTACGTACGATGTATACAACATATACATGGATTTGGTGGATTCCAGAAATGCAAATCAGAATAGACCCCGTAGACTAGTACAAACTCACGCACTGCATTATTCGTGTGATCTGTTTCCAGAAATCCAGGAAAAATGGCAGGCTGGGGTTGCGGTTGCAATTTTTGCTCTAGAATTTGTCTTTGGCGCGTGTCAACACTCCCTTTCTAGGCTATACAAAGTACTTGCCCGTTTATGTATCTCTCGCCAGCCCTACGATGTTAAAGTTGGAGACAAGGCAATCTGCTATACTCCGTACTGTCGATGTTATCGTACCACAGCCAAGCCTATGCATCTTGTTGTATCCCTATCTAGATGCTGGAGGTATGAACTGCATCCCATTTACTGCCTACATGTGCCAATTTTTACATCAGAGTCTCAGTCCAATGCGAGGAACTCGACCTATTCCGCGATTATGCAACCTTCCGTATTACCTCCCCTCGATAGATGTGGGGATCTCAAGGGATGTGATTGCCTGCATCTTCCCCATGTGGAGCCATTCCAATAGTCTTGTGAGGGTGATCATCAGTGCTGATTGGATCTGAGCTAGCTCTGCTCCATACTTTTTCGGATTCTGGGAGTTTCCTCGGAGCCGAGCTTTTACGCAGTACATCTATTAGCAATTTGTGACCCTAATTCTAGATACAGCATAATACTTGATACTCAATTTGTAGGTGGATAGTAGTGGGACAGAATCTCGAATTTGGCGATGCGGTGTGAGCTGGATTGAGGCTCCAAGGTAGTTCAGTAGTAGTAAAGCCAAGGCTATTATATAGCATAGGTGTGTCATTTACTTATCATTGAGAAACTGGAGGTTGCGTTTCTTGACAGTGAATTATGTCATGTTCTGTGGTTGCCCCTTGCGTTCGCCATTGGATATCTAATGACTCCGGAAACTCTATTCTAGCTATCGACATGCTGCAACATGCATGGCGTGTAGTTACCACCTGCACGATGCAGGCCAGTGTTACCTTGGAGCCTAGGCTGTTTTTACGATGTATTAAGTAGTTAGGACCTTTAAGCCCGCTTACAAGAGAGGAATTGAGACTCGAGTTGTAATAGAACAACTGCTTGGTACTTTGTCCGTCATTCCTCTTTATCTACACCGAGAGCTAGAATAAATCCCACAAAGCTTTATATTAATTCCCATGATACCCACTAAAAGCAAAATTGTGACTGCGACGCGTAGCCACATCCAACGGAGAGCTGAAGATCTAAACCAACGCGTTGCCTTGAGCCCAGGGAACAGGATAGTGGAAGGGGAATGGAAACGGCAGATCGACAGGGTAGATTAAAACTAGAGCGCAGATTGGATCCTACGTCTATTTGTCGACATCAAATGCTGAGTGGAAAGGAAGGCCCGTGATTGAAATCCATGTAACCCTGAGAGCCCCTTAACGGTGGCGAGATTCGGCAGCCAAGCAGTGGAATGTCTTGGAATTCGCAACGGATCAAGAAGATACCCTACTTGCATGATTGGAAGAATGACTTTGCTGCTGAGGTTAGGTTCGGATTGTTTTTCATTCCTTTCACTCAGATCCTGTGCATACACGCCAAATCCCGTGGGCTGTCCTTGACATGGGAGAACCACTTTCCGGGGTTGAGAAGGATTTGAATTAATCCAGGAATAACCCATCAAACAAAGGAAATCCTCGCCTAGTGAAGCTTTGGATCCACGCGTACCGAGCACTATTGTACTGTAAGTAGCCCTAAAATGTGTATCCATCCATACTCCCCATACACTACCCACTACACTCGTAAACAACATACATACACGACGAATTGGTACTCCGCCACGATCCTTCAATCCTTCAGCTGGACAACAGCAGTTGAAGTGGGTGAGTACATAGAGAGGATAGAAATTAAACGGCCAAAAGAAGCAAAAAAATAAATACAAACACCAGGAATGCTGGGGCAACTCTGTGTTCTTGTGCTACTTTGAATCTGCGCGTTTGACTCGCTCAGAAGACCTCCGACTGGGGAACACCGTTGAGTCTTCTGTGGCACAGATGTCCTGAGCTGCATCCTGATCAAGCCAGGGGTAAACTGTGCAACTGCCTAAGTTGGGAAGGAAATAAGTTGCCGAACATTGATTTGAGATTCGTTTGATGACAAGCTCCGGCATGATATCACCGGACCCAAAAAAAAGGACTTGACTAAATAGGGTAACAAGTCGTTTCAATCCACTTTTGATTTTTGATAGACAAGAAGAGGTATAAGGAGTACCGTAGTTTCTGGAAGGAAAACCCCTGGGGCCCGTGGATGATTCCCGTCGTCAACCATGGACGGAAGACGGGTACCCCCGAAACCGGTTTACTTCGTTACGTATTATTTCTGGTATTTACAATCCCATTTCGCCTGTCCACTGTGGCATCCTTCATGTTCGGTATATGATTGTATTGTGTATTGTACACTATAAACATTCCAAATTCACCAAAGTGAGTCTGAATTAAACGACAGCCCAGTACACGGGGAGCAAGGTGCCCAAAGCCCTGGGCAGGTGATCAGCCCCGACAACCATCTCGCTGGGAGCCACGGGATGGATAAAGTATCCCTTCAAATGAATGACGAGTGCGCGGGGCATGGGGGCTGGAAACTTTCTTCGAACATTGCCGATCTGGAGCTATATATCTGCTGATTTGAGAATCAAATTCCAACAGAGTTTGCATTGGGTTGGTGTTTTGGAACAGCAAGCGCCCCTTGCGAGCTGTGTGTTGAAGCTTAGGTATGACCGAATCAACGGCCAGTGCGGCGTTTGTTATTGGGTGCTTAGGGCATTGAAGGGTATTTCGCTTATACACCTCCATTGCTGCATCTCAGATTGACTTTCTATGCTCTCTTGGAAGATAATCATAGATTGGATATGGATTGATCGAGATAACTTGATCTCTTGACCTAAGAGCACCCGAGTCCTAGGTACCACCAAGTAACGATCCCTGTCCAACACACGGGTCATATTAGTATAATGTGAAATGGGAAATTAGGAAAAAAAAAAGAAGCCCATCTGTCCCGAGGCCCCAAAGTTATAACTAAGGGCAGTCCAAACCAGATGCGTAACTCCCGGACGAATCGACTTGCATGGCGCATTTCCCGGCGAAGTGGTTGACCTTCGGGCGGCAAGTTCGATCCCCGTTCCACGCGGAGGATCCTAGCTTCGATCATAGCACTTACATAGTATTCTAACTAATATCTTATGGAGTATCTCTATCCCTACTCCTACTCCAGCCAAACACGCTTGTTGTATTCATACCCTAAAATGATGACGAGACTAATTTAATTTATCTTCTGCAGAGCATCTCATATTTCCCCCCAGCCGCTGGACCCACTGCTTGTTAAATTCAACAAAAAAGAAACAAAAAGCAGACCTGTCAACTGTAGGTATTGGAGTTTTATGCTTCTTTCTCAGGGGTCTAGATGTGTTATTAAATATGTGATAAATGGGTTAGAAAAAAAAAAGGCCCTTAACGCCATTCGATTTTATTTTTTTATTATTTATTTTATTTTCTAGTTCGAGGTATTTGATAGTCACCATGATTCTAAAGAGTATTTAATCCAGGGAGGGGCAAACACACCTGTTGATCCCTACAGGCGTAATTATAACAGTGAATTTAATTATGTTTTTATGTTATTTTACTTATGTTCCCCCCTCCCCTCTCCAATTTATATTATTTCTTCCCTTTTGTCTTCTTTTCCCCCTTTTCATAGTTCTCTTTTTCGACTACCGGAGACTTGATACCCTGAACTTGAACTCGCTGGACGTTGACATTGACCTTGACCTTGAAATTACTATACCTTGAATCTACATTATACAGCATACAAGGTGTACCCGAGGCTTCCCAACCACCCCACTTAGTCCACGGTATTGACTACCCACCGTCCCAAGCACAGGTACGTGGTTATATTACAGACTTACCATACGTGACTGAGGTACCAATGGCGTACCCCATGTGTATACTCTCCGTACTGGGAACCACGGCCCATTCCAACCTTGGACCTCAGATGTTTTCCCCCTCCTTGTGGCCCAACCTTAGTACTTCTGTTTGCGATCTATCTGATATATATGGGGTGGATACAACTGATCTGTTTTGCCTACCTTTCCCTTTCCTTTTCCTTGATATTTCCATGTCTCGGCCTAACGGGGGCCCCTGGTCGGATCATCGCCGTAATCTGACTATTCTTTGTCTAGCTCCACCCACTGCGAAATCATCACCGCATTTTTGCGACCTGGGAAACTCGGAGCTTTAGACACGCTGTTTGATTCGCCAGCTTCTAACGGCGCGATCTGATTTCATTGTTTCCAACTCTCGCTCCTTCGGACATCAGATCCACCACCGATCCGCCATTCATTCTTTCCCTTTTATTACATCCTACTTCCTCGACTTCAACTCAGAGCGCCATGTTGATTTAAGTTCCGATTTACCAAGCCAAATCGCTTCTCAACGGTAGATTGGCCACCAAAGATAATCCCAGTGCCAAGGACCCGGGCTAGTTGCGACACGACAAGCCGCGCCTGGCAGCTTCCAAACACCTCCGCACACCCGGACCCTCCATTTACAATGAATCGCATGCCACCCCCGGAAGGGCACCATGCGCACCCCGGTCCGCATGCGACATACGAACCCACATGGCGCCCTCCGTACCCTCCGTCGTTCGAAAACCACACCGACTCTCGCCGCTCCTCCGCAAACCCCCAGACAACCCTACCACCGCAGCCACCAGGATACCCCGTGATGCCCAACCGGGAGCTGCCACAATTAACATCGGAAGGCCCCTATGGTCGTCCGAATGGTCATGGCATGGCCCTACATGCGCCCGTACATTCCCCGCAAGATTCAATGCCCCCCCACCCAAACTTCCACCAGCCGATGAATGGCGCGCCGCACGAGGGGTCACCTGATTATCGCGCTCGCATGGGCTACCCACCCCCGGATCAGATCAACGGTGCTGAACATACACCGGTTTCGGGCGCTTTGCCTCCTGCTTCACAGTTTATGACGCCCGCTAACCAAATGGCAAGTGCTACGCCGCCTGCCGGGTATGATCAAGCATTTTACCCAAACCAGGCGTTTGGGGCACGCCAGCGTAAGGCGAATAGAGCTACGCAGGTATGTCAAGCTAGTAGAAGACTGGATCAATCCGGGGTCACTTTTTCACTAACACCTGAGCTAAATAGGCTTGTGATCAATGTCGAGCTAGGAAAGCAAAGTGTGATGAGGGACGACCGAATTGCAGCCACTGTAAAGAGAACAACCTCAATTGTGTCTACAAAGAGGTTCCGCCGCACAAACAAGAGAAGACTACCCAGCTGGTATTGGATCGGCTCTCCCAGATAGAGAACCGTATGGAGGAGCGAGACAACCGCATGGATGAGCGTTTCGAAAAGATGCAAAAGCAAATGCTAGAGCAAATGCAAGCGCAAATGCAAGCGCAAATGCAAGCGCAAATGCAAGCGCAAGTGCTCAACAAGCCGGTTAAACAGCCGACTCAGACTGTCCAAGAACGTCCGGTCCTCCCACCACCACCACTACCAGTCATCAAGCAGGATCCGCCTCTCAAAACAGAATTGCCTCAGAGCCAGGCCTCGACTCCAAATATTTTGGACCCCGGGAGTCAGGATGCAGGTGCTTCAACGAAATTTGGTCAAAATTTTGGGCCCCTGGACCCGAGGCTCGAGGATCAGAAGGAGGCCGAGGGAGAGCTCTCCATTCCAGTGGAGCACACTACTGCAGCTCACAAGCTGTTGATGTGGCCGTCAATTAAAAGGCTGCTACATTCTGCAGACTATGACGAGGATTATGTGATGCGGTTGGAAGAAGAGCGCGGTCTCATCAGCATATATGGCCAAGGCGAGATCTCATACACTGCCGATGACAGTCAATTACCAATGAATGGTGACTCCAAGGGTGGCCGACCCGATGGGGATGGCGCAGGACCGGATGCTGACGTCGACATCGACGTAGCTGGGAACTTGAAGCTGGATGCTACGACTGCTAGGCGCTACTATGCTAGCTACTTCGAGCACATGTTCAAGCTCCACCCATTCCTTATGGAGGGCGAACTCAATCTCAAGGTCGATTGCTTCATCCGATGCTATTGTCCCCTCAGCACGTCACCGAGCTCGGCTTCCAATTACACACGACTAGCTCGCGATGGCCCGCCACCAGCCAAACGGAGGCGGTCAAATGACAACTTAGGTGTGCGTGGCGAGTTCACGGAAACCATCTCTAACCCGGTACGGCCACGAGTTGGTAAAAATATTGACAATGCCATGGTCCTGCTGTGCCTGGCCCTCGGAGCTATTTGCGAAGCTCATGCCCCTCTACCTGGGCCTATCATGCAAAAGAAGATTGCCTACCGCAACCAGCCAATTCCTCAACAGCTGCCACCATTTGTCCCACCGCCGACGGTGAATGGGACATACGTTACCCATGGTGTGCTCTCCCCCGCAAACTCTGACTCGGCACCCATGCAGATTTCGCTTTCGAGTTCACTTTACTCTATGCCAACCCAGCCTCCTGGCCAATCTTTCCTAACCGCTCCAATGAACGAGCGCATAAAAGGTCTGTCAAGGAGAGATGTGACAGACGCTCAGGATGAAGAAGGGAACACGAAGAACTATCAGGCCATTCCCGGCCTGACTCTCTATGGATATGCAACCGCAATATTGGGCCATCTGCAGGGTGGAAACGAGCTCGAACATGTCCAGTGCGCCTTGCTTGCTGGCCTCTATGCCGGTCAGCTGGCCCATCCTTTCCAGAGCCACAGTTGGATTTCTCAGGCCTCAAGGGCTTGTCAGGTTCTTGTAAGAACAAAGCGATATGAGCGACTCGAAGAGGGGCCTACGCAGGACTTATACAACTTCGCGTACTGGACTTGTCTGCAATTGGAGAGTGATCTTCTCGCAGAGCTAGATATCCCAGCGAGTGGAATCTCCCGTTCTGAGGGTCGGATGGCTATTCCAAAAGGAAAATGGACAATCGTTCTACCCAACGATCTCAACGCGCCCCAAACGATGATGATGCTGTTTTATTCTGCTCAAATTCATCTACGCAAAGTCTTGAACCGAGTCCATACAGACTTGTACAAGGTCGAAAAGCAAGGCCAGACACGATGGTCATCCACCGTTCAAGAGGCCCTCAGTCTAAACCTCGACCTCTGGCGTAAAAGCCTACCACAAAGCATGCAGTGGGAGGAAAGCGATCCGCCGGCAAACGAAATCAACGCCGCTCGCATGCGTGCTAAGTATTACGGTGCCCGGTACATCATTCACCGACCTCTTCTCTACCACGCCCTACACTACGGCCACATAGGTGCCCGCGTCGGTCCGGTCGGCCAATCTTTGGTAGACTCGCCTACCTCGCAACAATTGTCCCCCACTATGCTGCATCGCGCCGCTCGGGCTCCGAAAATGGCGCGTATGTCTAGTGAGATGGGCTCTATGCCGGCCGTGGTCTCCACTGACTGGCAGCCCCCTAAAGTCCGTTTACACGATCTGCCGAAGAAGCTTAAGGCTGCCTGCGAAATATGCATTGCATCGGCTATCAAGAGCACAGAGGCTTTTGACGGTGTAGGTGGACATCGCTTGGTCGTCACCAACATTTTCGGCACTGCTCATGCGTAAGGAACCCTCTGACCCCCATATTCGCATATAGAGATAATCCTAACATTTCCTTCACAGACAATTCGGCAATATGCTTGTCCTTTCTGCAACTTTTGTGTCAAGTCTACAGGAGCTTGTCGAACCAGAGCAACTCGACCACCTCCTCGTACGCACTATAGGTTTCCTCGTCCAAAGCGAAAACATATCCCCCACCCTCCGCGCCGATGCTCGCATTCTCACTGAGATCTACGAGAAGATCTTCGATCGTCCTCCTGACTTGAGCAAAGCTACCAGCATGAGCAGCCATAGCCCAAGCCTGAACAGTCACACTCCAAGCCTGAGCAGCCAAACCACCAGCATGAGCTTCCCTTAAATGTGCATCTAGCGTCAAAGTTGTTTTTTTTTTGTCCTGTTCCTGTGGGCTTCGCAACCCAATATCTGATATCTTTTATCCTTACGAACACATCATGCATGTTCTTGTCCCTTTAAGCCCGAGCCCTTTCCGCTCGGTATCTGTCATCTGTCTGTCATCTACACCTTGTGCACTAAACGGTTCTTTTCATTGATGATTCCCCAACCCTATCCGATTCAACCCTCGGCACTCGTGCATCTGAGACAAGATCAGATTCCACGGGCTTTTACGCGGTGATTGATTGGTGTGGCTTATCTTCATACGTTGAGCAAAGCTACTTATTCTCTCATTGCCTCCCTAAGGTAATGACTGGATTGGCTTTGACTCGTTCCTTTTTTTCTCTCTCTCTTTTTCTCTCTTTTCATCTTTTGTTTTTTGGGGTCGAAAGCGGTTCGTGGCTCCGACGGTCTGTCCCTCGTGGAGATATTTCTTGGGAATGGAGTTATTGTATCTTGTGTGGCTATTTTGGCTATTTTACTTACATTGCATGCGTCCCCCGTCATACACATCTGTCGGATTTTCTTTTGGATGCTCTCACTATATGCCAAATTCTTTCTGTTGATTTGGCTGCGCCATATCTTTTTCATATTCAATGCAAAGGATTGCATTTCGTGGTTGGCTTTTGGTGTTTTGAAATATATCTCATCCTCAGTGTGGGCTCTATTTGGGATTTTGTTGTAGATTTTCTTTTAGTCGTTCATGGGATTGGACAAAACACAGAAGAAATTGAGATAAAGCCTGATATTGCTTGATCATGTTCCTGAACTGGTGAACCGAACCTTTAGGGTTTATGCACAAGCTTCCATGGTTGGAAGTGTTTTGTGGGCCCTTCTACTACTACGGTTCTGACTCCCATGGTTCCATCAGGTGCTTCCTTGGAAGGTTGCTGCTGGCCTGGAAGGTTACCCCATACCATCTAAGGTTCGAATTGTACTTGTTACCCAGCTTGACTCCTGAGGATACTCGGTCTCAACCCCATGCTTCAACCGAGACTGTTGCTGAGGAGGTTGTTAACCAGGTGCTCAAGGCTGGAAGTGAGCATGATGTTGTTCCTGTACCTGCTGGGTGAATTATGAAGCATTTTAGGGGACTGCCTGGGTGCTGACGGCATCTGTTGAGGTGTATCGGGAGTTGGAGAAGTTGATGAGAGCTGATTAGGGTTGCCGGTTTGATTGGGGTTATCATTTGTTTAATATGTACTTGAGTTGTGATGTTACGGCTATAAGTTTGTGCTATGGTTTGGTGTGCTGGTGCATATATTGTCAATAATAGGATCTTGGCTGTACTATTTTCGGTTTCTAGTGATACTACGACTAGCATGTGATTCTTGTTCTTATAGAGACAGTGAAGCGTACCCCGTCCGAGAAGTGAGATTAGATAGACTTGGTCCAAACATCCTTAATTTTGGATGTATATCTGAGGTAGTTATGGAGTACTCCGTTGTGCAGATGGCTGGGATGTGAATAAGTGACGGAATAGTCCCAGCCCCATGTTGGTCTGTGCACGATGCTTCACCGCGATTTTAATTCGCTCCACTTGTTGCACCAACAGTTCATCAGCGCTATGAATCACATTCTTCACTGTTGCGTTTTTTTCAGCAGATTGTCTGCATCTCATATAACCCCTATCACACAGATTTAATCCTATACTCGACACTAAACAAGAGAATAGGTGAGGTTAAGCGCCACAGGTTAGGCTGAGATCCACTGGGGGCCTTTCCCGGGTACAAGATCCACGGCTCAGCTCCGTTGTTTACTCCTCCCAAACAAACCCATAACATTGCATTCTCTCTGACTTACAACTAACATTTCCCCCCCCAATACCTCCCCCCCCCATTCCAATCATTACATTCCTTTCATCCCACATGGTTCGTTTTGGCTATCCAAATTAACTGCCCACCATGTTCAAAGCCCTGATGGGCGGGGGCCGCTCGTCGTCCTCATCCGACGTTCGTAGCAGCTCCAAGAGCAGCCGGCGCAAGTCCGAAAAGCCCGACAAGTCCGACACAAGATCGATCTCAAGTCGCAAGTCCTCACGGGGTGACGACCGTGACCGCGGCCTGGGTGATTTGTCGTCTTACTCACCATCGGCTTCCCGCAGTAAGCGTGGCCCACCCAGCATTGCCGGCGAATCTATCGCATCAACCTATGTGACCGCCGAGCCAGATCCCATTGATGACTCCGATCGCTACTATATTGAACGCACACCAAAACGCCGAGACAGTGAACGGGAAAGCAATCGTTCTCGTCGGCGCGAACAGGATCGATCCGAAAGTCCAGAGCGCGAGAAGAGAAGGAATCGCCGAGGAACACAAGATACCCTGGACGATGACTTGGATCGGGAGCGTGACCGTCGCGACCGTCGCCGCACACAGTCAAGGGATCCGTATGTGCCCCTGACATCCACAAACATGCCGCCTAGCGCCCCCGGCGCGCAATTTGCCGCCGAGGTTGGCGCCCCGGGATTCTCGCAATTTCCCATGCAATACGATACTGGGATGCCATCTGCAGAGCACTCCCCGGCGCATGAAGTTTCGTATGACCCGCACGTGCAGCAACAATTTCCAGGCCAGTTCCCAGAGAGAGTTGCTGCACCGTATCGGCCGCCTAACCCTGCTGGCGCTGCGGCAGACTACTATGGCGACCAAGGCCAGTCTGTTGAGCATCAGCCTGGTATTCGACCAGCCCCGCCAAGTGTGCTTCCTAACACCCAAGCACACTTGATGGCGGCATCTCCATCGGCTAACCCACCCCCAGAGCCCAGTAGCCTGGGCGAGACTGGTGCGGCGGCCGCCTATTTTGACGATGATTTCCACGTTCCAGAACAGCAAAGCCAGCCGCCGGCAGTTTCTTCATCTAGACCTCCGAAACCGTCGAAGCCTTCGAAGCCTTTTTCATCGGAAATTCTTCCTGCTGCCGCTGCTGGAGCGGCCGCTTATGGCATTGGTGGGATGATGTCTCACTCTGAGACGCATTCTCCTCCACAGAATGCTGTTTTGTACACGCCGCAGGGTCAGCCAGTGGTACAGGGCCAGGCAATGATGCATAACCAGGCAATGACACACAACCAGGCAATGGAATACGATCAGGCGATGGCAAGCAGCAGCCAAATGCCTCCCCACCAGCCGTCCCATTCTCATAGTTTCAGTGAAGGTGTCGGGATTGCGGCTGCAGGTGCTGCAACAGGGTACATGGTGGGTCATCACCATCATTCCTCTAGCCCTGAGCACCTGCCACAATACGCTTTCCAGCACCACGAGCAAGCTTCTCAAGCTGGTGGCATGCCACCATATGCCCCTGGCCATAATGATGCTTTGTATGCTGCAGGCGCGGGAGGATACGCTGCTCAAGCTGCCTACAACCCGGGATTCTATCCGCATGGACCTAGCGCCCTAGCTTTCCAAGAGCGTCAGCGTGGCCCTATGGGAAGATTCGTTGATTTCTGGCGTGATCCCGAGGCCGTTGGACGATTCGAGGACTATACTGAAACCATTGGGGTGTGCAAATACTGTTTCCAACCTGGCACGACCTCCGCCAATGCCCCCCGCAAGCACCATTATCACAGACGCCGCAGAAACTCGCCCGATCGGCGGAGCAGTGGTAGCTCCAGAGTCAGCAAGAACAGCCGATACAACTCCTCCGATGACGAGGGTCGCCGACGTTTGAAGTCCAAGAAATCTTCCTCGTGGCTGCCGGGCATGCTCGCCGGTTATGCGACCAAGTCGCTTTTCTCAAGCAAGGAGTTTGACGATTCCTATAGCCTTCGCTCCGGCCGAGTGGGTTCCTCCCATGCCGAAGAAGATGACCGAAGAAGCCATACCTCTCGTGGTGTGATGAGGCGTTCTGGCCGTAGTCCTCAAAGAGGCCATTATGCAGAGTCCAAGTATGCATCTCAATCTGGATATTCTCGGCACTCACGCTCCCGATCGCGGTCTTCCTCTCGATCTGGCCGGCATTCGTACCTGAAGGAGGCTGCGCTCGGTGCCGCAGTGGGTGGGGCTGCGCTAGCTGTTGCAAAGTCGCGGAGCCGCTCCAGTAGTCGTTCTCCTGAAAGACGACAGCGCCGAAAGGACTCGTCCTCATCATCGTCCTTTGTCAATCTTCCCAAGCCCGCCAAGAAGTCTATCGCTGGTGGTATTGGGTCTTTCTTCACTGCTTCTTCCGAGAACAAGAAGAAACGTCACACAAAGAAGCGGAGCGGGTTCTTCTCTTTCAAAAGTGGGTCTTCATCCTCCTCATTGGATAATGATCTAGCCTTCGGAGATGGGTTCTCGAAGAAGTCCTCCAAGTCCAAGAAGAAGGGCAGAAAGGGTAAAGATGTCGATGCCCCTTTGGTAGAGCTTAGTGACACGGCAACCCGTTTGGCTGGCTCCTCACCCCACGGTCACGGGCGTAGCGCAGGTCAGATGTATACACCTCGATCTCGACAGTCCAACTACGCTCACTCTACGACGCAGGATGAAGAGTGGGTGGATGCCGAGTCGGAGGACCAGTCCTCTTCAAGTGTTAGCTCAGCACTTGCGTTCGGAGGAAGCAGCCTTGACTCTTCCTCCGACTCCGCCAGCAGCAAATGGGGCTGGAGATGGGGAAGCAAGAAGGACAAGAAAAAGGGCAAGCGGTCCAGTGCTACAAATGCTGTTCTGGTAGCTGGCGCTGGCGCCATTGGAGCGGCTGCAATTTCTTCTGCTCGTCACCGTGATGATGACCCCCCAAGTAGGTCTGGGAGCCTGCAACATGTTTACCCAATGCCTACTTCCGACCCTTCCCGCTTTGATGTTGCGAAGATGTCCCCATCTATATCTGCCGGGGAACCAACTCTGATTCGCCCGGGACCCATCCCCCTCCAGCAGCCTCAGCCTTTCACCCCAGTCTCCCAATCAGTGTACACTACCCAGGGAGCTGTTCCGGGATCGATCCCCGTGTACAGCGCCCCGGCAGTCCCACCCTCCTTCGCCAATGGGGGTGAACACTACAACTGGCAGGTCCAAGCCCCCCGTGGTGAAGCATGGGCACTAGAAGAGTCAACATACGCCGACCGCCGGAAACCTCATCGACGCAGTGATTCCTCTCCTGTTTTCGCCACCCAGGAAACTACTTCCAGCATCAAGCGCCGGTTCACGGCTAAGGACCAAGCCTCCGTGCAATTCAACTTGACGGAAGAGCAAGCAGAGAGGGAACGCCGCCTAATTCGTCGTGACATGAACTACCGGGATGAATTTGCTGACCAACCGGTTCAACTGATTGATCGAGAGGAAGAGCTGGCCCGCCTGGAGACTGAGCGTCGAGAGCGCCGCCAACAGGAGCGAGATGACGAGGAGCGCCGGTACGCCGGCGACAGAGAAAAGGTCTCCTCGTCCTGGGTTGGTGCAGCAGTTGCCGGGGCTGTTGGCGCTGCCGCTGCCAGCACTATTCTCTCTCGCAAGACGGACGATGACGAAGCATCTGAAGCTAGCCAGCGATACAATGAACGACGAGAGAAACGCCGCGCTGAGCGGAAGCGCGATGTTGATGCAGTGGCGGATACTTCGATCGTGTCGCGGTTCGAGCCCACTCAGCCCATTAATGAAGAAGTGACCACGGTGGAGTACCGCGAAGACCTGAAGAAAGGATCCCGATCTCCCCGTCCAGCACAGGTTTACGACGATTACGCAGAATTTTATGCCCCTGAGGAGTTACGACACAGCCCAGATGATCATGCTCGCAGCCGCGAGTCCACTAATATGCCAACCATTGTGGAGGTAGAGCCCGCTAGCGAGCGACGTACAAAGGAGGAGTCTGCACCTGCAGAGATTGACTACTCATACGAACCTTATCAAGACGTGGACCACCTCCCGTGGCCAGTCCCCGGGCTCAACTTAATTGAGCCAACTCCTCCACAGAGCGTGACCGGTAGTTCCGTTCGCGACGTTGCCTCCCCAACCCCCCCTGTAAATAAATCTTATGATACCAAGCCTCGCGAACGATCAACTGGCTCCCGGGTTTCCTGGGGCGAACATGAAACTCACGAATACGAGATTCCCTCTTCTTCTGAACAGGATCCTCTCGAGCATGACATTTCTCCTACTGAAATTTCAGCTAAGGATGTTCCTCTCCCGACCTCCGAGATATCCCAATCCAAGGATATTCCCAGCACATCGCAGTACGGTGCAGATATTGAATTCGCCGCTACAATCGCGGCTGCGACTGCCGCAGCTGGGTTTGACCCCGCCCTGGTCACAGATGACCCATCCTATCACACACGCACTTCTCCTCCTGGATCGGAAGATGAACATACCTTTACCTCGCCTTGGTCTGCGTTTGCTCGGAATCAGCCCCACGGCTTCGTTGAGGGCGAGGTTGAAGAAATTGACCCTAAGTCTACCGAGGATATGACCTCCGCTGCTGAGCAAGTGGTCCAGGACAAGGATGAGCTTTTCTTCGAGGAGCCGGAATCCTTCTCAAGAGATCAAGATATCCCCTCGGGACGCCGAGACAAGGCCTCTATTGCACAGGAGGTCATCGAGCAGCTGAATGGCAAATATGGCAATCGTGATCGTACCGCTTCGCCTGAGAAAGACACAGATGTCTTCTCGATGCCAGGTGGGTTTGATACAGCCGAATCTAGAGACTTGGTTGACGCCAGATCGGTGGTCTCAGCGCCGGCGCTTGTTGCTATAGATCCAGAGACCCCGACCGAGTCCAAGTCTAAGAAGTCGGATGATGTCTTCGATCTCCCCGAGTCCCAAGAGCGGGAACTCGCCGAGTCCACTGTTTTGAAGGATGAGACAACAAAGTCCCGCAAGTCCCGGCGAAGCGGCAACGACTTTGAGATTTACGAGTCACGGGAGGCGTCTCCATCTCGGGATGACTCTTATTCAGTTGTCTCCGCTCCCGTCTCGAAAGACGAGACAATCAAGTCTAAGTCCAGGAAGTCCAGGAGGAGTGGTGATGACTGGGGAATCGTTGAATACCCCGAGTCAGTGGTTCCCGAGCCTCGTGATGATTCATTCTCTGTTGTCTCTGCCCCTGTTTCCAAGGACGAGACCTCCAAGTCCAAGTCCCGCAAATCTCGACGGAGCGGCGATGACTTTGAGATCTATGATACACGCGAGCCATCTGAATCTCGGGATAATACTCGCTCGCTTACCTCCCCTCCTGCCGGCCAAGAGGATGATTCACCCAAGTCCGGGAACTCGAGACACAGTGGGGATGACTACGATCCTCACAGATCGCGGGATGTGTCCGAATCTCGTGATGACTCTCGGTCTGTCGTCTCTGCGCCTGTCTCGAAGGAGGAGACTAGCAAATCTCGCCGTTCTCGACGCAGCGGAGATGACTTTGATATCTCCCAATCGCGGGATGTGTCAGAGTCTCGTGATGACTCTCGGTCTGTCGTCTCTGAATCAGCTAAGTCTAGAAAGTCTCGTCGCAGCGGTGGTGATTTCGATCCACGCCGAGATGCCGAAGTCGCCCCCGACGACGCGGAAGGTGTCGAGGAAAAGAAGAGACGCCGCAAGCGTCGATCTAAGCATGGAAGTGACGCCTTCTCTGTTGATGACGATGCTCGCTCCGCCATTACGGATATTGGAGACGACAAGTCTGAGCGCCGCAAGCATCGCCACAGCTCATCTCGGGAAGCCGAAGTTGATGACAATGCCTCTAACATTTCTTCTCCAGCTCGCATCGACGAATCCCACGAGAAGCGCCGAGGCAAGGACGAGAAAGAAAAGAGCAGTGGCTTTTTGAGGACAATCTTTGGCTCACAAGTCTCAGCCCCAGCTGGGCGTGTTCGATCTGACCATTCTCGCTCTTCTTCGTTGGATAAGCGCTCATCCCGCGAAGCCATACCTGAAGCTGGTGTGGACGATGAACGCCGTCGCCGTAAGAAGCGTTCTTCCAAGCACCGCAGCTCCAGCAATGGGGATGAGCTCGATCGATACATGTCGGACAAGGAAAAGGGTACCCAGGATGACTTAAATCTGGAGGAGTACAGGTCCAGTAGACAACAGAAGGAAGAACGGCGTCGTCATCGGTACGAGGAAATCGTTGAGTCAGGAAGGAAACGGGAATCTGAGAAGGTATAGCATCTGAACTTTTCTTTTTACTTACTTATGTTGTGATTTTGGTTGTACAGTTTATTGTCCCATATAGTTTCCCTTTTTTCGCTGGTCGATCTGACCAGTTTGCACAAAAACCACAAAACCCGAACAAAAAAGAAATGTACTAAGCTTTTATTGGTTTTATTCCATGTGCAGGACGGATATAGTGGCAACTTCGACGATCAATCTTTTTCAAGGGAGAATCCTGAAATTCTAGTCCCTGAGAGCGAGGATTGTGGTGCTTCGTGGCTTCCAGCAACAGCGGCACCAGGACTCAACGAGATCCCGCAGCAGAGGGCCCGAAGCCACTCCACCTCTCCCCCAGCCACAGAGAAGACACTTGACCTGACCCCAAAGTCTCTGAGCCGCCCCGCTTCACCTGAAACAAGCGACCCCCAGGGGTCCCGATCGCCCAAGCAACGCCGACACTCCGTGGCCAAGTCCACCACCGAATCGCCCACAGCCGTGCCTCTCCATTTCCGCCGGCCCCCAACTTCTCCGGGCCTCTCCCGCGCGGTTCACGTTGAACAACCCGCGCCCATCGTCTCCCCAGGCTCCCCTAGCCAGCAACGCACCCGCCGGCCCGGGTCAGTCGAGTTCCGAAACTCGCGTGAGATTCGCCCTTTATGGCTCGTTGAGCGCCACAGTTTGATCAAGGGCGAGCCCGAGACTCAGGAGCCCTTGCCATCGCTCCCATCCAGCAAGACCTCCTCTCGCGCTCCGTCAATGGACAACCTAAAGTCTCTCCACAATGACGACGGCCTCAAGAGCTGGGAGCATGTCGACCTTAGCCAGTCAATCACGGAAAATCAGCGGCCAACTGGTCTGATGATTTCAACCGACCAAGCGAATGAAAGCCATGACAGAGACCTTGATCTCCTCGGCTCGCAGCAGGCCACACCTACTGCCGAACACTTCCAGGATTCAGAGCCCAGGAAGGAAAAGCGCACATACGAATTTCACTCTCCCTCTGAGCTCCTGCAGGACCCCGCTGTTTTAGACGAGTTGCCTCCTTCACCCACACTAGATGCCTTGCCTTCTCCAGAGGGCTCCATGGTTGGCGTTGGCTCTAGAGAGCAAGAAACGCAGCGTGCGCTTGATGCCCTCGAGGGTGTCTCCCGCCCTCAGCCCGAGCCGGAAACCCCGACCCAAGGGAAGGATTCGTTCCTGGAATTTGCCAAGGGCGCTGGCTTTGCCGGTATTGTCGATGCAGCTGCCATTGCCGCTGCCAGGGAGCGTGATCAAAATCGCTCCTTGCCTGAAGATGAACCCGAAAAGGCTCATGGCTTCAGTGATATTGTTGATGCAGCGGTTGCTGCTGACGGCTCCTCTCACGACCATGACAAGGCACCTGGCGATGAAGAGGCTCCCAGTGAGCCCGTTACTGCTATCGAAGAGAATTTCACTGCTGTGCCTGAGCCTGTGCAGCCAGAGATTGAAACGGCCAAAGAATTTGTTCCTGAACCGACTGAACAACTTGTTGAGTCTTCTGATCTTGAAACTCAGCCGGAGATGGAAGTCGCTGCTGGTGAGGGTGCGGCTACCCCGTCTTCTAAGAAGAAAAACAAGAAGAAGAAGGGCAAGAAGAACCAGGCCCAAGATGCGGATTTGGCAGTTCCAGAGGAATCTCTCGCACAGGAGGAATTGCCTAAGGAGTTGGTGCAGGAATCTGCCGAGGATGCGCCTGTGGGTGAAGCTGTTTCTGCTGAGCCTGAGGATGCTACTCCTGAGCAATCCGAGCCTGAGCTCATTGAGTCATCTCGCGAGATTGGACCTGAGCCTGCGGTCGATGAGCCTGTACTCGACGCTGCCCCTCTCGAGCCCGCTCCTATCGAAAGCGCTCCTGTCGAGCCCGAGGTTGCTGTTCCTGAGAGATCTGAGGCTGAGCCTATCGATGCCTCTCGTGAGCTTGAGATTGAGCCTTTGGTTGCAGAAACTCAAGAACCAGAAGTTGTCACTGCTCCTGAATCTGAGCCTACCGAGGTGCCTATCGAAACTGAACAAGCCGAGGACAATGCATCATCGACGAAAAAGGCCAATCGCGACAAGAAGAAGCAGAAGAGGAAATCCAAAAACGCATCTACTTCTGAAGAGACTGCTGCAGATGATACGATTGATGCTCAGCCTCAGGATGATAACTCTGCCTTCAAGGAGGTTCAGGGCGAGCAAGAAGACAAAGCAAATCCGCCCGTCGAAGAGATTGTGGCTGGGCCCTTGCCCGAGGATATTGCTACTTCTTCTGAACCCCTTGAGAATACCTCTGGGGAGACTGTTGTCCCATCTGTTGCCACTGATGAAGAGCAAGTTCGAAGCCTGCAGGAATCCGGAGAGCTGGTCGCGCCCGTGGAACCGGTATCTACCGAAGAATCCGCCCTACCTGTTTCCGAAGATCCCAGTCTGCCCATCGAGGGACAGCAGACCCCGGAAGCTGTTTTCGCTGATGCCAATGAAAACCCAATTACCAGTGCCACTCAACCAGAAGCGGAGGAAACATCTCGCAGCCTGGAAGAGATTGAGAAGCCAACTGAGGATTCTACTCCAGAGGCCCCTCTCGATGTCACCACGCCTGAAATTACTGAAACACCCAAAGAAGACACCGAAGGTGAAGACGCTTTCGAAGAAGCTGTTGAAGAACAAATTCCACAGCCCGTCGAAGAAACGGAGCCTGCACCAGAGCCTCCGATTGAAGTGGCTGCAGATGCTCCCGCAGAGGCTTCGGAAACCAAGGCAGAGAAGCGAAAAAATAAGAAAAAGAAGAACCGCAAATCCGCTGCTGTGGAAGAGTCTCAGATTTCCGCCGAGACGCCCGCTCCCGAAAGTCAATTCCAGCCAGAAAGCCAACAACCCGAACTTGAGCAATCAGTTGTTGTCAACCCTGTGGATACCCAATCCCCTCCAATTGGCGGTGAAGCCTTACCTTCTGACCCTGATCATCTTGACCAGCCTACCAACGATGTTGAGCAACCCGTCAAACCCACCATTGAGGAGCCTGCAGCTACCCAAGAGCAGGAGCAGGCCCCATTGGAGGCCGCTGTGGATACAACACACGTCGTGACTGAGCCAGTGGACCCAGCGGGGCCGTTTGATGAACTGTCACTGCCCGCTGTCATCGATGTCCAGCCCAATGTTGAACTCCCTGATCCTGTCGAGGAGACTTCTCGCGATGTCTCAGACCCTGCTGCTGTTGAGACTCAAGCCGAAGCTGAAGTTCAAGCTGAGCCTCAACTTGAAGCCGAAGCCGAGCCTGAAGTCGCCTTGACTCCGGCTCAGAAGAAGAAGGCTAAGAAGAATAAGAAGAAGGGCAAGCAGAGTGAATCTTCCACTCCTGACGACGAGAAGACTGCCGAGTCTAGCTCGCCGGCATCTGAAGTTGAGACTGCCGCCGAGGATAAGGCTGAGGAAGTCCCCCTTGTCACTGAAGACGCACCGATGGATGTGCCTACTCAAGAACGCGAGATGGAGCTGCCTGTCGAGGTCGAGCAATCGCTGGAGCCCGAGCAACCTGCTGAGCCTGAGCAAAAACCCGAGGTTGTGCCGCCCCAGGAAGAAGCTTCTCCTGACCCTGTTCCAGAACCAACGACAGAGGTAACAGATGCAGAGATACCTAAAGAAGAGCCCACCGCGCCAGAGGAGCAGTCTAAGGCCGAAGAATCCCCTGCCTTGCCAGAAGTCCCTATGACCGCCGCGGAGAGGAAGAAGGCTAAGAAGGCGAAAAAGAAGCAGCAAAAGGAGCAGGAAGAGAGCGCTGGCGCTATTGCCGAAGATACCAAGCCTGCTGAGGCTGAACTTGCGCCGGAACCCGAATTTGCTAAGCCAAGCAAGGACATTGCGGCTGTCGTAGAAACTGATGTTGCTCCGGCAAATTTCTCTGCACCACCGTCTTCCGAGCCTGCTCAGACTGAGCAGGACGTTGCGCCTACACCTATAGATGAGCCCGAGGCCGCTCCAGTCACTGAAGATACACCTTTGCCAACTGATACTGAGACAATTGAGCAAACGAAGGATACCGAGCCTCTCGCTGAGGCTGAGCCCCCGGTAGAAGACGCTGCCCCATCTTCTGAGATTGAGGCCACCGAAGTTATCACCGACCTTCCGCTTGCATCGGAAGAAGTCACTGCTCCTGTCGATGCGCCCCAAGGCATTGACCAACTGGACGTTATCGCCAAGGCAGAGGAGCCGAAGAGCGAGGATGTGACCTCACCACCCACCGAAGAACCCTTGGTCGATGCCGCAGAGACCCCAGCGCCCAAAGCAGAAGAACAATCCCCCGAGCCCGAGGTTCCAATGACTGCCGCCGAGAGGAAGAAGGCCAAGAAAAACAAGAAGAAGCAGGAGAAGCAACAGTCTGTGCAGCTTGATGAGAAGCCCACGCCTGAGGCTGAGCCTACTTCTACCGAGGAAAAGAGCGTCGAACAACCTGGTGACATTTTGCCGGAGAGTGAGGCCATCCCTATAACAGAAGCTGTTGCGGGTGTTGAGGAGCCAATAGAGCCAGAGGCATCCCGTGATCCTGAAGCAGAGACTAAGCCCGAAGAGGAACAAGCTCAGGATGTGCCAATTATCGACTCCGAACTTACTACCGAGGCACCCGCAGACGAGGCTATTTCTACCCAGGAAATTCCTGAACAAGCTCTCGATGTTCAAGATGGCGACAAGGAAAGCACCCCAGAACCCACAGTTGAAGTTCCTGCTCCCACGGAAAACACCCAGGAAGAACAAAAGCTCGATACAGCTGTTAGCGAGGACCCTGCTTTAGACAAGTCGGTCGATGACAAGCCCACAGAGTCTACACCAGAGCCAGTTGTGGAGGAGACTCAACCTACGGAGCCCACAGAAAGTCCAGTGGTGGAGCAGGCTGAAGATGACCAGGCAGCAACTTCTTCCAAGTCGAAGAAGAAGAAGAACAAGAAGAAGCGCCAATCAGTTGTCGCCGAAGAGGAGCAGCCTGCACCTGCTGAAGAGGAGCCGAAGGCCGTCCCCGCGGAGGAAGAGGTTCAACTTGCGCCCGCCGAAGAAGAACCTACACCTGTGCCCACTGAGGCTGAATCCACTCAACCTGCGTCATCTCAAGATATTGAACGACCTTCACTCGATAAAGAAGCGGAGACTGTTGTTGCTGTTGCCCAAGAGCCTTCTCCGGAAGAACCCGCGCCACCAGAGGCCCTTGATGCAGCTGGAACCGAGGCCGCCGAGGAGGAATCAATGACTCCTGCTCAGAAACGAAAGGCCAAAAAAGACAAGAAAAAGCGCCAATCAGTTGCCGCTGAAGTGGAGCAGGCTACACCCGCGGGGGAGGAGTCCAAGGCCCTCCCCACCGATGAAGAGGTTAAGCCTACATCCCCAGAAGAGGAGACTACACCTGCGCCAGCTGTGGGTGAATCCACCGAGCCCGCGCCATCTGAAGAACTTGAACAACCTTCTATCGATAAAGAAGTGGAGGCTCTTGTTGTAACGGAAGAAACACCTAAAACCGAAGATAATACACAGGTGGATGCTCCTACCAATGCGGATGCTACCGATACCGCTGAAGAGGCCTCGATGACCCCTGCTCAGAAGCGAAAGGCCAAGAAAGACAAGAAAAAGCGCCAATCAGTTTCCGCTGAACAGGAGCAGGCTATACCCGCCGAGGAAGAGGTGAAGCTTGCACCTGCTGAGGAGGAACCTACACCTACGGCCACTGAGGGTGAAACCACCGAGCCCACACCATCTGAAGATCCTGAACAGGCCTCTACTAATCAGGAGGCGGTGACTCCTATTTTGACTGAAGAGATACCCAAGGCTGAAGAGCCCTCTCCGGAAAAGACTACGCAGCCAGAGGCCTCTGCCGATGTAGCCGCCACTGAAGCCGCTGAAGAGGCATCAATGACTCCTGCTCAGAAGAGGAAGGCTAAGAAAGATAAGAAAAAGCGCCAATCAATGATTACCGACGAGGAACAGCCTGCGTCTGTTGAGGAGCCCAAGTCTGAACCAGCCGAGGAAGACGTTGCACCCGCATCGGCGGAAGAGGAGCCTACGCCGGAATCCGTTCCGGAAGAGCCCATTGAGCCAATTCTGACCGAGGAAACCGAAAAGGGTACGGTCGGCAATGATGCAGAGACACCTGCCGTGACAGAAGAAGAAGCGCCCAAAGTTGAAGAGCCATCGCAGGAAGAGACTACGCAGCCAGAGGTCCCTGCTGATACAGCCACTGTCGAGGCCGCTGAAGAGGCATCAATGACTCCTGCCCAGAAGCGAAAAGCCAAGAAGGATAAGAAAAAGCGTCAATCGGGGATCGCCGAGGAGCAACAGCCTACGCATGTTGAGGAGCCCAAACCTGAATCCCCCCAGGAAGAGCCGCTTGTGCCTGATTCAACCCAGGAAACCGAACAGCCCACTGTCGACGAAGATGTCCAGACTCCCATTGTAGCAGAAGAAGAAGCGTCCAAGGCTGAGGGACTCTCTCTCGAAGAGGTGACACAGCAGGATGCCCCTGCCGATGCAACTGCCACCGAGACTGCAGAGGAGGCGGCAATGACCCCCTCCCAGAAGAAAAAGGCCAAGAAAGACAAGAGAAAGCAACGCAAGTCCGTCGCTTTTGACGACGAGGCCACTGCGACCGAAGAGCCCAAGCCAGAGCAGGATTTATCCGCGCCTGAGGATAAGGTCGAATCTCAGGATGCTCCGGCTGAGTTGGTTGTCTCCGAAGAATTAGCCAAGGAGTTGCCGGTGACCGAAGAAGCTGCCGAGCCTGCTGCTGAAGGGGAAGCCTCCGAGAAGACCGAAGAACCAGCTTCCTCCGAACAAAGCAAGGAGATCACCAAGCTCGAGCCAGTATCAACGGCTGCTACCGATACCCCCATTCCGGCTGAAGTTGAGGAACAAATATCCGCAGCGGAGCTGCCAGAGCAGCCGGAACAGGATGCTCAGGCTTCCTCAGAACCTCAGCCCGAAGTTCCCTTAACTGCGGCGCAGAAGAAAAAAGCGAAGAAGAACAAGAAGAAGGGCAAATCTGTGGACTTAGCTGACAACGCCACTACTGTGACAAACGCAGCACAAGAAACTGATCCTAACTCAGAGCCTATTGTTCAAACTTCCACCGATACTCCCGCTGAGACCCCAGAATTGCAAGACCCTCTAGCCTCTGAGCCAGCACAACCCGCAGACGGTCTCGAGCAAGAAAGTGCCATCGAGCCCGAGGCTCCCAAGGCTGAGGAACTCGAGGCGAAAAAACCCGTATCCGACGATGTGCTAAAAGAGGAAACTCCTGACGTCAAGGAGACTGACAATGAACGTCCGGCCACTGAGGCGATTGTCGATGCTGAGCCAACTCCATCCCAGGAAGCAGAGGCAATTGCCCCTTCTCCCACCGAGACGACCGAAGAAGCTGGCATGTCAGCCAAGGAGCGACGTAAAGCTGCCAAGAAAGCGAAGAAACGCCAATCGAAGAACGTCGACGCTGATAACGACGCCGCAGTATCCGATTCGCCATCTGCCCCAACAACCGAGCCTGCTACGCCCACCGAAGCGGCCAACAGCGTCGAAAATGTCCTCACCTCTACGGACACAGACTTCCCTGGACTTTCAGCCGTATCGGCGTCCTCGCCTGCGGAACATGACGGTAAAGAGCATCAGTCCCACGACATAGAAACTTACGACGCCTCGGCGCAAAATACGGCCTCGACTGATCAATTCATGTCTTCGCAGGTAGAGCAGACGCCGATAGAGAGTCCTTTTTTAGATTATCCTCCCCAGCCCGTGCTTGAGCGTTCAGTTGATTCCGGCGAGTTGGTGGAGGGAAATGCCCAACAGGAGGGCGATGTTGCCCCTACTGCGCAGGAGCGAGAGGGGGAGTTGGTTGAGCCTGCACCCCTTGTGGAAATGAAAACAGTTGATGATGGTGAGAATTTTGAGGAGAAATCGTTTGTGCCGGAAGCAGGCGATCTCTCCGCGGAGAAGGATGTTGAGGTGAAAGAAGTTGAAGAATCGCCTGTGGATGTTCCAATTGATGTTGTTCCTGAGGAGCAGATGCAGGAATCACTCGTGGAGCAGGAGGCTTCTGAGACAGCAGTCTCGAAGAAGCAGAAGAAGAAAAACAAAAAGAAAAACAAGAAACAAGAAGAGGAAATTGCAGCTCCTGAGCCTGAGGCCTCTACCGCAGAGGACAAGGAGCTGCCTGAAGCCGCGCCTTTGGTCGAGGCTGAGCCCCAGCCGGAGGTAAAGGAAACCAATGAGCCGGAGCCCTGTATCACAGAAGGCAAGGAGCTGCCTGAAGTTGCGCCTTTGGTTGAAGCCGAGCCTCAGCTGGACGTAAAAGAAATCACTGAGCCTGAGCCTACTGCGGAGGTTGAACCAGTCCCAGTCCCAGATGAGCAACTGACAGATCACCCACAGGACACTGAAGAGGCCCCTACTGTCCAGGCAACCGAGACCATTGACGACACTAAGGAGATTAGTGTCCCAGAGGTTGAGACCGAACCAGTACCAATCCCAGATGAGCAACCGGCAGATCGCCCACAGGACAATGAAGAGACTGCGGCTGTCCAGACAACTGAGGAGATCGATGACAACAAGGAGATCAGTATCCCAGAAGCTGAGGCCGTTGGTCCTCCTGCGGAGGAGACCACGCAGCCAGAGGCCCCTGCCGATACAGCCGCCACTGAAGCCGCTGAAGAGGCACTAATGACCCCTGCCCAGAAGCGGAAGGCCAAAAAGGACAAGAAGAAGCAACGCCAGTCGATTCTTGCTCAAGAACCCGAAGCTGAGCCCCAGCCTGAGGAGCAGCCAGCACCCGAGGCGGCGGAAACATCTGTCCCAGAGGCTGAGATTGCAACGGAGTCGCTTCCTGCCGAAATCATCGCGCAAGATGAAGCTGTTACTAGCAAAGAGGCACCTACAGTACAGCCTCTCGATGTCACCGAGGAAACCGCCAAGGATCTTGTAGCGCCTTCCGAAGACACTGAACATGTTCCAATCCAAGAAATCGAAAGTGGAGAGCGTTCCCTTGAACTCCCGTCCACTCAATCAAAAATCGAGGAAGGAGACAAGCCGGGTGAGGAAGCTGCCGAAACCCCGGCCGGAATTCCAGATGGCGAGCAACCTAGCGAACAAACGCTGAGTGAAGCCGCCCCTGAGTTCGAAGGGCAATCGGCGAATGTCCCCAAAAAGATGAGCAAGAAAGAGAAGAAGGCTGCCGCTGCTGCCGCTGCCGCTCTTTCCGAGGATGACAAACTCGTCGAATCGCAACCTGAAACCGAGGAGCCCTCGACTATTACTCCTCAAGCTCTAGAGGAAGTGGTAGAGCAACCTATTGTTCAAGAGCCGCAGCCTGAGATAGAAAAGAGCGTAGACGAAACAACAGAATTAACAACTTCCGAGCTCAAAGAAGGTGTCCTGGAGCTGCCTGTTGAGGCTCCCAAGATCACGGAACCACTCGAATTCGAGGACAAACCGGGGGAGTCTACAAAAGAGCTATCCGAGGAGCCAGTCCCGGCCGATACTGTTACTCGGAAAGCGTCAAAGAAAGACAAGAAAAGGGCCAAGAAGCAAGCCAAGCAAGAAGCAATTGAACCGACTTTCCCTCTGACCGAGGAGCCTGCCCCTACCACCGAGCCTGCAACTGCCGAGGCTCCTGAACCGCAGACTACTTTTGAAAAGACCCCAGTGGAGCTTGTTCCTACTACCGAGCCTCCAACTACGGATGCTGCTATTGAACAGGAAGAAACCCTTCAAGAGACCCCGACTGAGACCATTTCTGGGCCTGATTCCATCGGCCCGGAAGAAATTCAGGAGATTCCCAAGCCCGAGGCTGAAAGTATCGAAACACCGGCTCTTGAGGGATTTAACACCTCGTCGGAAGACAAGCAACCTCCAGAAAGCGAGGGAAATGAAGCAGTCGCCTCTCTGGACACACTCGATACCTCCTCACCGGTGGAACCCACTGAGCCAGATACCAACAATGAGCCCTTCAATCTTAAGGGCATTGCTGAGAAGAACGATCCGGAAGATGAGGCTCACGTTGGGGCTGATACACGGGATCTAGAGAAAGCAGCTGATTTCGAAGTCGTTGAGGACCTTGTTGAAGATCGACCTGGAGAACCTGAAGTGATTCCGGCTCTATCCAAGAAAATGTCAAAGAAGGACAAGCGCAAGGCCAAGAAGAATGCTGGCATCACTGAAGAAGCTTCGATTCAACAACAAGAAGAGCCTCAGGCTGACGTGGCCGAGTTGCCCACGGAATCTGAGATCCAGCCAACAGAGCCTGCCGTGGAGGAACAGATTCCTAAGGAGACTGAACATGCTGCAGAGGCCCAACCTACATTGGAGCGAGGTCTGCCAATGGAGACTCCTCTTCCGATCGAGGATCAGCCTACACCCGACCCAGAAGTTCATATTGAGCCCACGCAACCTGACGAAGAGCCCGTCAGTGAGGAAATTCCTCTTTCACGCAAGGCCTCCAAGAAGAAGGCCAAGAAGACCCAAAAAGCTAACAAATCCCTGGATAATAAACCACTGGCTGAAAACACGACCGATACGGATCAGCATGCTAACATCGTGGCGTTCGAAGAGGACCAATCCAAGGCACAGGACCCAGAAGTGCTAGACGAGAAGTCGTCCCATGGCGAAGACGACTGGCCGGCAATTGATTGGCAGGCTAAGTTCGAAGAGTCCCAGCGATCAAGGGAAACTGATCCTGAACCTGAGCCGGATCTTCCACCTCCAGAGCCGGAGATTATTGGAGAATTTGTTGATTCTTCATTCCCCGAAGTGTTGGAAGATGCAAACGATGCCGCGGAAGAAGATGCTTGGGCTTTTCCAGCGAGCAAAAAAGACAAGAAGCACTCACAGCAAGCTGCTCCGAAAATCGAGGAATCTTCACTGAAGCCCTTGAACGACAAAGAGACCGAGCTGCCTTCTCGAACAACTACTCCCGGTGGATCTAAGATTGCCAACTTATTTCCCGGCCTCGAGCGTGCGGGATTTCGGCGATCAGCTTTGGACCAGCGAACACCGTCGCTAAAAGATAGTGCTGAGGAAGAGACAACCGCGGACTTGGAAGCGAATCGCGATATCGCGATCCCTGTCTCGGAAGCACCCCTAGCGACCACTGAAACCAAAGAAATTGCCGATGATTTCACTTCGGAGCTGCCTAGCAGTCTCGAAAGACAAATTGAGTCTGTAATCTCGGAGCTGAAAGCTCACTCCGAAGCCCCTACAGCCACGGAGGATGAATCAATCAGGGAGCCAGAACTTCCGACGCATGTCGAAAAGTCCCTGGATACGCCCTTGTCATTGTCAAGGGAGCCCTCCAATGAGCGGACTCGTACCGAGAAACCTTCTTCTCCTACGCGCTTTCCACCCCCGGCGGAAGCTGGAGAGGAACTGTGTGGACTACGCCGATCACCATCAATCCACGGACGGCACCAGCACACACCCAGAACATGGAGTTTGGAAGAACCATCTCTACAAGCTCTTCGTGCCCCATCCCCTCCTCGATCGCTCTTCGGACCGACCGACGATTATGTGCGACCCCGGACTCCGCTTCATACAATCGCGGAACAAGAACCACGGGATGCCCATGGAGTGACCATGGCTCGTCGCGGGACGCCCCGCCTGGAGATGAAGCCCGAACATGTCTTACCTCGACCTCAGACACCCGTTCGGAAATTTACAGACAATGCCTTTGATCGAGAAGCTTGGCCTACGGAGAACCAGAAAGAGGATTTTAAACCCGAAGTTTTAAAAACGCCTGAGCAAGGGATTCTGAAGCCCAGTACCAGCAGTGGAAAATTACGTCGTACAAATCGCAGTATTAGTGGCGATCTGCGGGCGGTTAGTCGAGCGCTAGATTCCCAGCCTTCGAATCTCGATCTCGATCAGCTCCCGTCTTCCTCCACTTACGACCCCGTCACCGACAAGGGCAAGCGTCCGCTGCGCAATATGTCGGATGTCTATGTAAGTAATTAATTTGATTCTTTTTTTATTTGCAATTGGTCACATTTGTGGGTTGTTTTGTTTTTGTTTACTAACTTCCGTAGGAGGGATGGGGTGAGACGCCCAACTCCCCACGGTCGCCCAGCCGACCGCCTAGTGTCCGCCGCCGTCGCAGTATGCAACACTTGCAAGACATCGAAACCCGCCTCGATCAGCTCATCTCTGAAAACCGTCTACTGATTGCCGCCCGCGATGAAGCCGAAGATAAGCTTCGGAACACCAACGTTGCCCGTCGAAAGAGCGACCGTGCCCTCAACTCCCGCGACGGCGATCTACGCGATCGGGAATCGGAGGTGGAACAATTGAAGAACTCGGTGGAATGGCTGCAGAAGGAGATGGCTCGTCTCACCCAAGAGAACGAGGGACTGACCGCATCAAACTCTGCTCTCGCCGCCGCCCACGCAGCCGAAGTCACCAATGTACGTGAGTCGTCCACACGCGAACTTGTCGAATTACAATCGCGACACACTCAACTCTCGTCCCAGATGGAGGATCGAGTTCGACAAGAAATTGAGTCGGCGCTTGCGCAGAAGGACATTGAATTGCGCCGTCTGCGCACCGAACTCGAGGAGGCTCGCGATAAGGTCAAGGAGCTCCAACAACAAATCGCAGCCTCGGTACATGACAATGCCCTTGTCTTCCGCGGTGAGGAGTACTTCGAGGCTGCCTGCCAGAAGCTGTGTGGTCATGTTCAATCCTGGGTCGTGCGCTTCTCCAAGCACAATGACAAGCGTCGCTGCCGCCCACTCAGTGAGTTGCAGGACGAAAAGATCGCCGACCGTTTCGACAATGCCCTCCTCGACGGCTCCGATCCCGATGCCTACCTATCTGATCGTGTCCGCCGCCGCGATGTATTTATGTCGGTGGTCATGACGATGGTCTGGGAATACATTTTCACACGTTATCTCTTCGGCATGGACCGGGAGCAACGTCAAAAGCTCAAGTCTCTTGAGAAACAATTGGGCGAGGTTGGCCCAACCCGTGCTGTGCATCGCTGGCGAGCCACCACTCTCACACTGCTGTCCCGGCGACCAGCTTTTGCTGCGCAACGTGAGAGCGATACGGAGGCTGTTACTCTGGAGATCTTCCAAACCTTATCACAGGTCCTCCCTCCTCCGTCTCATGTTGAATCCCAGCTCCTGGATAACCTCCGCAAGATCATGCGGGTAGCAGTCAGCCTGTCCTTGGAGATGCGCACCCAGTTGGCCGAATTCATCATGCTCCCGCCTCTGCAGCCTGAATATGATACCAATGGTGACCTCACACGCCAAGTGTACTTCAACGCAGCCCTAATGAATGAGCGCAGTGGTCTGACAAGCGACAATGGCGAGCTTGAAGCTCAACAGTCCATTGTGCGCATTGTGCTCTTCCCTCTCGTTGTCAAAAAGGGCAATGATGTGGGCGAGGGTGAGGACGAAGAGGTCGTTTGCCCCGCCCAGGTCCTCATTGCCCGCCCCAGCAAAGACAAGAAGTTGTCAAGGATGATGAGCGGCGATCGCATGTCCATCGATGCTTCCAAGTCGGTCCACAGCATCGCTCACAGTGCGGCACCGTCATCTATGATGGACATGAGCAATGTGATCTGAGGCGTCACACTCCGATCATGATTGCTCCCATCTTTACATGCGTGTCTGCCATGCCCTTGCTCTTATTGTCTAATATCTGTGTTTTCTTCTCTCGCCAGTTAGCGAAATGGCGTACGGCTCATTTAGCGTCACGGTCATTGCAAGACCGATGACCGTGAATTTGTGGAGTTCTTTTCTTTTCTATTTTCCTGTTTCTATTTGATTTTCTCATGTGTTCTTTCTAAGACAATGTGTTAGCCCGATATGCATTTACCATGGCTTTGATGTCTTATGAGTGATGACCTGTACTTCTGGTATGGCAGTGTAATAATCTATTGCTACTTTATTCTTTCTATTTGACTTGTCTCTTTCAGTGTAATATAATCCTCTGTTTCTGACTCTATGTTCGGTGCATCATTCATCCTCGAACTGCTGTCTCTGGTTGTTCTTCGCGCTATTATGCAATACAAAGGTCCGCTTGGAGCGCCTTCGATAAACTGAGATCTCGAGTTGGCTTAATAGTGATCATCAAAGGTTATCTCGGCCCCCTATTTTAACCCAAGAACTCCGTCTCACCCCAACTACTGCCAATTATATATCCAAGGTACCCCCTCTATGGAGAGAATTCCAAGCCTCTCACGTCTACAAGTTCTGTTGCAGCAATCGAGCAGCATAGCCACGCTTCCCGATCACCATCAGACCGAGTCATGAAGCACGCATAGTCAATCTTAAATGAATCATCCTCCTAGCTGGTAGGTGTAATTGGTAGATTCCCCAGAAGACTTGAGCTGTCTCTTATCAACCTTCATTGCCTAGTCTGTCCACTGACAACTGTGCCTATACCATTCAAAAGTAAATCCAAGTTGCTCAGGCTCTCCCGATGAAAGCATATGAAGAAGTCCACGCTTCTCCAAGCCCTGACAGTACGCCTTTTTCGAAGCTCTATATTTCGATGCATGTCACAGCTGTGGTCATTCGGTTCTCCGCTATTGACTGCTTCGGGGTCGGTTGCCTCGCCATTGCGAAACAGCAATAAAGCACACCAGTATCTCAAACTGCTCCATAACCCAAGAATCACGCGACCTATTACCATGCGCCATCGGGGGATAGAGGTTATTTTGGCATCGCTCTCTTCCCCCGGACTGGGCAGCTTGAGGGTACCGATACAACTCAATCCAGAGCAGCACATCACTTTCTTGGAAGACTAGCGGAAGAACAAAGGTGCTCTGCGTATTTCCAGCCCTTGCGAATACAGCTGCGGCGGTGCCACTAGTCTCAAAGCAAGAGATGCCCAAAACAGGTTGATATATCTCTATCGGTTTTGTAAATAGAAAAGGGGTGAAATGAAGGGTAGGATTTCTCTAAGAAACAGACAAGGAGGACGACAACACCAGATCCAGTATGTTGCTTACGCCCGATTCATTCTTCATCATATTCCGCATAAAGCCATGGATCCTGGAGTAATTCCTTTGCAGTACTTCGTTTTTCTGGGTTCCATTTTATCATCCTTCGGACAAACTCGATAAACATCCTTTTGTCCTCATTGTACAGGTTGCGTATTGAATTTTCAAAGCTGAAGTTCGATGGTGCAATACTTGTACCTTTGAATTTTCCTATTAAATTTAGTCCGCGAATACTTGCTGAAACAGATAAGACAATTATATACTCACTATCAGATTCGTAAAAGAGACCAGTTCTTGTCCCTTTGTCCAGGAGTTCCTTTGGAGGGGGGCCTAACAATGCGGAGATGTGGCCAAGATGGTTAAGCTCGTCATATTCTCGAACTTCAAAGGGATCAACGTCCTTGAATAGCTTTCGGCCTTCAAGAAAATCCCATAACTAAAAAAAACGACGTTAACTGTTAGCTGTCATGGTAACTATATAGTTCTAGACATACCATGACCCCTAGGCTCCAGATATCGGCACTGTATGAATATCCTGCATCCAATATGACCTCTGGGGCTCGGTAAATTTCCGCCTGGATACAACCCCCGTTTGGTCTATCCCCGTGAACGGACAAATCGAAGTCAGTGATTTGGATAATCCCTGTGGTCTTTTCGGAAATGCCGAAGTCATTTCGAGAGAGATAAATTGTGCGGCCATCCGAGCAAGTCTTTCGCGGTAGAGGATGTTCATACTCGTCCCTGGCAGAATGCTCCAAAATAGACGGATCTTCAACTTTTATCATTATATTGTCTGGTTTCAGATCTGGGATCAATCAGTTTAACGTTTCTATAATCTCGCCAGGAACAAACAACAAACCGGTATGAATAACATGACACTCGGAGTGGAGGTAGTCAAGTCCATGAAGCACCATTTGAAGTAATATCTTCAGCACGTCTGAAGGTATCACATCACCGACAAACCTTTTGCGGTATATCCAGAGAGGTTCTCGCAAAGGTTCAAAGACAAGGCTGAGATGTCTCGCCAACCCATGCTCTAAACTGAATGAATCTAGAGGACGCCTGATGAATCCCCAACCCTTGTGCAGGGGATTTGCTTCAGAGATATGTTTTAGAATGTCCAGTTCAGCTTGAGCAGCGTTCTTTCGAGAATGATGAGCACTTGTATTGATCTTGAGAGCAACATATTTATCCCTGAGCCAGCGCCATCTGTGTGAAGGTTTAGCAAGTGCTAGTCAAGATGTGTGGGAACTACGTGGAGAAACAAACTGGTTCAGATCCCGAGCAAGCCAGATCGTTGAGCTACTACCATAACCAAGTTTGGTTGCGAGTTGGTACCGGTTATTGAGAACGTCTCCCAGGCGTGCGGGATAAAAACGCGCAGAGTCATAGTATGGCGTACATTCCTCTTCGATGGCTTCGCTCACCGGAAGTTTGGGAGCAACCGCGATTGACAGTGGCCAAGGGCGGTGTTTAAGTGTCCAGACCGGAGACATGGCTCGTGATTGAAAAGTTGCCATAACATCTCATGGGATGGGATGTGGCATAAGTAAATGTCAGGAAGGAGCAGAACCCTGTGAGCATGAAAAGAGAAAGGGTGGAGTAATCCTGCGGCTAGGAGACAGGAGGAAGCTTGGCGGATATATTATCACATGACATTCATTTTGCTATCCTGGGAATCTCAGGGAAGAATAATCTCAGTCTGCGTGATTTCGCACATGAAGGTAACAAGCCTACCTAATTTTCGGAAGAACTGAAAATGAGGGAAGGAGAAAGCGCAAAGGTTCTCTCATCCCGACCAATCCCGACGGTCTCTCCTAGCCATCCTAATGATAATATTGTAAATTTGTAAGTATTACATGTCACATTCCATATGTATTTGAGCTCAAATGCATTTGTGCACCCTGACTGTAAGAAAACCATGCTATTTTGACTGCAAAGTCTTATTTGTAACTGACAGTTCTGAACATCTCTTCCCGGTCCGCGTTGGATTTAGATCTAGTACCTAGTTTAGGTATAGATAATGCTTAAGAATAAGAAACACCGATAAAGTGATGGCAGTAGAACGACGGTCAGAAATTGAGGTGCTAGATTGCTAAAAAAGCGTGGAATGCCACCGTATCTTTCGTTCGTCTCTTCCACATCCATAGCCCCATGGCTACACAAATGTAAGGTTTCAAATGCCCATCACACCAAAAGTCCCTTATCTTACTCCTGCGCGCCATTGTAACTTGCTTTGGAATATTCCACAGTGCCGTTCGCATAAACGTGGACAGAAGTGAGACGAGACTGCCCCCGAAAGATCTGACCAGAAGCGCGCAGCTCTTTGTCTTTGTCGGATGTATGAGGTTCTCCACTACTATCTTGTCAGTGAATGATATCATTTGAACATTGTAACTGAGTAACATACGCAAATTTGACTTTGTCGGCTCCAGACAGCTTCCGGTTCTTCTTCATCTTCTCCTTCAAAAGATCCTCATATTCTCGGTGTGATTGAGTTCCCTCCCAGATGATCTCGAGAAAGGCTCTAGCGGCGGAAGAGAAAGCGCGGCGGATGTTGGTAGCTTGCCCCTACAGTTAGTATTGTGCCAAGAAATGTGCATAGTAAATTGAAAATGGAAGTACGAGGTCTGGGGTGCAGTGGACATCACCAAGTGCTGCTGTAGAGATGGCCCCTAGACATTATGGGTTGGGTGCTCCTCATAATGGCCTTTTGGTTAAGTGGTAGGATAAAGTCAAGCAAAGGGAATGCATATAAAAGATGAAACTCGTACCCATTTTGATTCAGTGTACAGCTGGAAGCTACTGCATCGGTGTAGAAGAGAAAATAGAACGCTTGGGAATTGGGCGCGTTTTATGTTTCCATGCGTACATCCCCTAGGAGACATCGTCCGATTGTTACCAATATACCATACATAGACTAGAGCAGAAAGCGGTGACTGGGTTGATTGTAGGCTCGACCTTTGTTACAAGAGGAATAGCGACGCTGATTCCTAGGTGTTTGCTTGTCATGCTTCTGGTAACCGCTGGGTGTGGCATCTCAGCAAATTGTATCTCTCGGCCGCTACTACAACCGCCGACATGCGCATTTTGGGCAAAAGTCAGTCTGTGATACGATTAGACCTCCGCAAAACCCATTAGCCCCAAAACCCAACCCAACCCAACCCAACCCAACCCAGTAAATGGGTTGGGTTTTGGGCCTGAGGGTAGAACCCATGGCTTTTCTATAGGGGCCCAATGGGCTCCAAACAGTGCAAACAGGCCAACTCTTGGCAGGTTCATAAAATTATGCAGAATTCTCTAGTATTTTGGAGTATTCAAATGACTACCCAAGCCTAACTTGAAGGTTTACTAAGTTCGCATAGCAAACACGAATTAACCAGCATATTTATGAATGCTAAGACCATATTTATGCAAATAATGGGTTCTTATAGGGGCCCATATGGGCCCCCATAAAACCCACTGGGTTTGGGTTGGGTTTTGGAAGTCGGGCCCAACCCATACTGGGTTTTGGGCTCTGGGTCCGGATGGGGGCCCATTTATGGGTTTTGCGGAGTTCTAGATACGGGTTTGACAGGTGAGGGAGTGGGGAACCCCCACCTCCACGTCCTCCTGTCCCCTCTCGGTATTTGAGACCCCCCCCCCCCCCCCCACGAATTAAAGGCTTCGCGAGTGTATTGGTTGAATTTGACAGGTGTAAACTATTCCTAAGTGTTTAACACCATGGTTGGTGGGCATAAATACAGAACAGACCGTCACATATCACATCTTTTGCACCGCGTCACTCAAGGATGAGCATTAACGTGAGAAAAATGTCCCCAGATTGGCCAAGATTAGGCTAGTCAGACCAAGTGCTTTGATCCCAATCATGAGATCCGATCCGATTGGTAGATTGTATTCACTTCTCCTATGACTCTCGCCGCACTTCTCTGATAGTTCCAAACTCCGAAACACGTTGGCAATGCACGGTTAGTCTAGACTCGAGACTAAACCCGGAATCAGATCTTCAGCCGTATTTCCAGGTATTGCGGTTCATTAAAACTATTGTAGTCAATCAAGATACCCCAAATATCGTAGCGGACCCACCATATGATATTCATCCTTACATAGCGGGTCCTTCCCTTCCACTGAAGATTGCGTTCCCCGACGCGTGAACTAACGCTGCAAAGAAAGGGTTCCCCTGGGTTCAATCTTTAAGTCATTAATTCTGTCTTTGCTCATCAACCCCCCCCAAAATGGATCTTTTGGCAGCCTTGGACGTTATACGCAATACATCAGACGACTCTCTTCATGTCTATGCTACGCAGACCATTTACCATTTCGACGCTGAAAGAATTCGGCAACAGACTATGACACAACTTACTACCAAGTCCACTTGATGTGAATACCCCTTCTTCTTTTGAACCAAATTTCCAACCCGATAATCCCAATGACTCAATTGCGCGACGTTCATCGCTCGACTCTTGCGCGCGCTCTCAGGCTTCTTCTCGAGGGACCGGCTTGCATTCCTCACCTCAACTAGACACACCCAAACCTCTACAGCAACAATGTCTGGCAGCGAATCCCCTGATTTCCGCAGAACCCGTTGATAAATCTGCCTCCATGCGGGTGTCTTGTCTCGTGAAGGGCATAAGAAAAACAGCATCTTGGTTTGGTGCAACCAAGGCCCTCGAATTCCATTCAATTATATCGCCCAGGCGATCCCTGGAAGATTGTCGATTAGAGGATATCAGACGGGTAGAAGGAGATGAAAAACATCGACGGTGAGTCTAAACTACGAATGGTTCTTGCACTGAGGTTCATTTTCTCTTTAGCACAACGACCAGCAAATCGAACGTGAAGTTCCCCAGACGAGGCTTGCCGAACTCTACGCTAAGGCGCTGTGCTGTATACGAAAGGCTCGCGTGACCAAAAAAGGGAAACAAGTTGAAAAACAATTCAACTTGAAAGCTTTAAGCAACGGACTCAAGCATTTAGTGTTTGAACAATTATGGAGTGCCTTAAGACACGTGGCCTACCAGGTGATTATTGCGCAATATCATTCGTTGTGGGCTTGAACATAGCAAAATTCCAAAAATTACGCTACTGGGGCATGCTGGCGGCTGTGAATGCAGCTTGAGACATGGAAATTCCTCTTACTCAGAAGGGAGATGCGTAAACCGTGCCTCGCTTTTCTTTGGTACATGACTTAGTCTATAGGATCCCCTAAGGATGTTCTCTAGTTACTAGTTCTTTTTTACTTTTTTATCCGTCAAGTCATTAAGTTGTGCCATATGTTGCCAGCTTGGCTTGATTTCTCTAGCTAGTACTTGACTAGCCTATCTTGACATCTTCATATGTCTTGCCGTCCACTCAGTGGGTGAATCGGGGCGCTCAGATGAGCAAAGGCAACACCGGAATGTTGAGACCGGGAAAAGGTTCATATCTCAGATCAGAAAGCTTCTCGAGTGCAGAGGTAGGAAACTACTTGTTCAAGGCAATCTTCTTGAACTCCGCAGTGGTGTCCTTGATGGCTATTTCAACAGGAAGTCGCTCCATTGAACTGGCCCCGTAGAAGCCATGCAAACCCTTCACCCTGCTCAACACATATTCCGCATCTTCTGGAGCAGCAATGGGCCCACCGTGGCACAGCACGATGATATCCTTATTGATCTGCACGGCCGCATCCCGAATTGCCTGGACGTCGATCACACATTGCTCCAATGACTTTCCAGTCTTGGCACCAATCAGCCCAGAAGTAGTCAGACCCATGTGAGCCACGAGGACATCCGCTCCAGCCTTCGTCATAGCCTCAGCTTCCTCGACATTAAAAACATAAGGCGTCGTGAGGAAATCCATCTCAGCGGCCTGTCGCACCATCTCCACCTCTTTACCATACCCCATGCCAGTCTCCTCCAAGTTAGCACGGAAGTTGCCATCGATCAATCCCACCGTGGGGAAGTTCTGCACTCCGGCAAATCCTAATTCACGCAGCTGCTTCAGGAACCGCGGGATTTGCTTGAATGGGTCCGTACCACAGACACCCGCAATCACAGGGATATTCTGCACGATAGGGATGACTTCGGCGGCCATCTCGACCACCACTTCATTGGCGTTGCTGTACGGCATCAGACCCGCGAGACTTCCGCATCCCGCCATGCGGAAGCGACCGCTGTTGTATATGATGACTAGGTCAGCGCCGCCGGCCTCGACCGATTTTGCGGAAAGACCGATGCCTGATGGTGCATTGTTAATTCAACTGATCGGCAGAGAGTTAAGAGGGCCGAGGGACACTAGCTACGTACCCGCTCCGGCTCCGACGATGGGTTTCCCATCTTCGATTTGACGGCGTAGGTTGGCGAGAATCTCGCTGCGAGAGGTAGGTGGTGCCATAGTGAGAAAGTTGAGATTTGTATTTGGGTTCAGTTATTCAAGCAGATCAGAGTGGGATTTATATTCTTCTCTCTTGTCAAACCTGTTTCAGTTGTATGATTCATCGTGCTGGCAAAAGGCGGGGCGGACTTAGGGAGCGCGGATGCGGACGGCGGAGATACAATCCAAGCGCGGAGACCGCGGATAGAAAGTTGAAAACCGGAATACGGCCCGCCAAAATGGTGGTGGACCTTAATAAAAGTGCTTGGTCGGATTACATTCTCAAATGCTTCAGGCTATATCAAATGCTGCGGATCGAATACTCGAGTGTTCTATGATCTGATGTTCTACAAACTCATGTATCTTGGAATCTTCGTGCCAAGGTGAGGACTAGACAAGTTATATTGAACCGATAGGTAAAAGATTTATCATATAACGTTAAACGATGATTTTTATGCAATTCCCTTTCTGATATTTCGTATTACACGGCGGGTATCAAGATATAGTTCCCACTGAATTCATAATCAGATCCCACTGGTCCCAATCCATGTTCACCGGGTTGATCCATTGCTGTGGTTCAATCTGCCGAGCTAGACTGGGGAAAACGACACCCTCCGAGGTAAATGCATGGCCATTAGTAAGATCGATGGGCTGGCTGTTGGGATTCATCTGGCTATTTGACTTAGCGCCCTGCGATACTGCACTTTGTTGTCCGTCCGGTACCAGTCCTGAGACAGTCATCCGCTTGCTAGACCTAGAGAGTCGTCCGTCAGTTCTAACTAAAACATGCGTCACGCGGTACGCAACTTACAGCATCTGGCCAAGGATTGTTGCTGTCCGAGTGCAAAGCTGACTTTGCGCCTTTGACGCCTCGAGCCGAGAGTGGCACTCGTGTAGCAGCCGCACCAAATTCGATGTACAGGGCTCTTGGGGCTCTATAGAAAGGACAAGCACCAAGACGAAAGCGGCGTGGAAAGCGTGAAAGGCGCCCCGGCCACGGATATACCAGTGGAAGGGTGCAAACTGGGGCAGCCGATGGAAGTCGGCATGTAGTTCCAGGACGCGCTGTGCACTTTTCATACAGTTTTGCTTTGACCAGCTATGCTGCGGCCGACAAAAGGTCCCTTCGTTTAGTACGTTACTATGGAGAATGAGAACCAGATGATGGGCAAAACTGAGCAGGAGATTGGTATGAAAAACCGATGGGTTGCTCTCATGCATCCAGGCATAACTCTGCTCTAATGGGTCTAGCTCTGCTCGGATGGCCGCGTCCAGGCGTTTGAGGGCAGTCGGATCGTCCGGCGGTGCAGCCAGAACGGGGTCACAGATCTCCGAGGATATCTGAAAGAGGCGAGATTTTTGCATCAGATACGAGATGGGATTGATGTCTTCCGAGTTTGCAATCGGCCCTGGTTGTCCCTGGATGATGTCCTCATCGCACACCGCGGCTGGGGGCAGGACACGCGACGAGAACACTGACTGGTAGATGTCTACCCCGGTAATGGCCAAATTTTGATTACAGAGCAGAGTGACCAGGCCTAACCAACAACGACGACGCTCCTCGGCTTCGACAATATCCAAGGAAAACGTGGCCGGGTCAACGTGACAACCGATCGAGAGCGCCAGGTGATAAACCAGCCCCAGAAGAGTCCATGTTTGGCCATGGCTATGGTGGATCCCATAGATAAGGTTCAGCAGTGCCTGCAGTGTAGAGACGTTATGTCGCCAGAGATAGTGATCTGCTTCGAGGCATTTCATCGCTGTAGTATAATAACGCTCAGAGAGCTCTGTGACTCGATCCCAAGGGGTGAGTTTGAGGCTGAGAGTTTTAAGCAGAGGGCTGTCATTTTCCAGTGCGAGGACAGCTGTGCCCAGGATAGTAAAGAGGAGAGCAAGCCATGCTAGCGAAGCCTGATCTGGATCCTTAGAAAATCGACGATACCGTTCGTGAAACGTAGGGCTATGTAAGATGGGAAAGAGCTATCTTGGGTTAATTTTCAGTTACCTTGATGATATCGGGAGTTGGAAAACTTACGGGCGTAATCGACTTGAAATAAAGATTCTTTAACTGGTCGCAGTACTCCGTCGGGGGGAGCTTTGCTAAGAGGTTATGTCTGTTTTCAGTATCGTGTTCGCCGAAAGGATATGGTCCGCTGGGCGTGTCAATCATGGCACTCTCCTGGCTTGGAAAGGGACCCTCCTGAGAGACTCGATGGAAAATACGCCTGCCGGAGGTAGCGGGCAGGAAACGCACGTGTCCTGAAGCGGATGAGATGAGGGTACCCGTTGCAGAGGCCGTCGCTGGCTCTGGTCTTCGCCTCCCTTCTATCTCTGAATCCAACTGGGAAACATTTTGTGCAGATAGCGCTGTTTCTTGCTGTTGGCTCTTTGCGTGCAACAACTGCTCCAACTTTTCTATCCGAGCTACCAGATCGGCATTAGGTTCTCCAGCGAGACCCTGATGTCGGGGTTGGGGAGTAGTGTCGGGGGACGACGAGCGATTTCCCAGTGGCTGAGCCTGTGGCTGGGACTGCTGCGACTGTCGTTTTGAATGTGTCTGGGTTTGTCTCCTGGTACTATAGATACACTGCTCTAAAGGAACACCACGTCGGATGCAAGTGCCGCAAGCGGGGCCATCCCGAGGACATCGGATCTTGCGAACTCGGCACGGCTCACAGGAGATCGGAAGACGCTGACGTGGATGGCGAGCGGACATAGTGATATCCGCGCCAATAGATAAGAATGCAAAATTTGATGCTGGGGGTTCGGCTGGACGAGGTTGCAGCCAAAAGCGGAGATACGCGGAGAGGGCGGAGATAATTTCCAATCCTGCTATTCGACCGCCATGACGCCATCGTATGATGATAATGCAGGGCCGGGCCATTCATATCTTACAGCTCAGTAAAATCCTATACATAGTCAGATAATTCCTTAAGTATTGTATAGTCTTCCACCAGTTCACCCTAAGCCTTCACCATGCCACATGTCATTCTTCTGGGGACCCTCGATACCAAGCTTGCAGAGACCCTGTATCTCTACAATCAGCTGAAGCAGAATGCCACCCGCTTCTCGACCCCTCTAGAGATCACCTTGATTGACTGCGGCCGTCAAGCCATTACGGATGATGCCATCACCATAAGTCACACCGAACTACTATCCAAGTATGCACCCGGCGACACCTCCGGGATATTGACTCACTCCCGGGGAGAAGTGATTGAACTCCTGATCAGCTGCGTCAGTAAGTGTGTCACGGAATTACTGCGAACGACGGATATCCACGGAATCATCGGTGCGGGCGGTACTGGAGGAACCAGTCTGATCTCCTCCGTAATGAGGGCGGCTGCACCTCTTGGCCTCCCCAAACTAATCGTCAGCACTGTCGCGTCCGGTAACACTGGGCCGATAGTAGGCGAATGCGATATCACCATGATGTACTCGGTCGTGGACATCGCAGGCACCAATCGGCTCCTCCGTGAAGTGCTGGGCAATGCAGCTGGCGCCATGTTCGGGATGGCATCGACATATCAACATAGGCTGGGTGAACTCCGGACTCGGAGTGCGCAAGACAACCAGCGAGAAGAGAAAAGGATTCGAGTGGGTATTACCATGTTCGGCGTGACCACCCAGTGCGTGGATCGTGTGAGACATCATTTGGAAGACAACTATTCTGTAGAGGTTTACGTGTTTCATGCGACTGGTCATGGGGGGAAAGCCATGGAACGATTGGTAGAGGAAGGCCGTCTAGACGCCATCTTGGACATCACAACGACCGAGATCTGCGACTTCATTGCCGGCGGGAATATGAGTTGCGAAAAAAGCCGATTGGAGAGGACACTCAAGCGCGGAATACCCAATATCATTTCCGTTGGAGCTACGGACATGGTCAACTTTGGTCCGATCGACACGGTGCCACAGCAATACCGTGACCGCAAGCTACTAGTCCATAATCCGAATGTGACCCTGATGCGAACCTCTGCAGCCGAATGTCGGGAAGTCGGGGCTTTCATCTTCGACAAACTGGACCAGTTTACTCAGGACCCAGATATGGTTGAGGTGTGGCTTCCTGGAGGAGGAGTGAGTAGCGTTGGGACAGTAGGGTCAGCATTTGAAGACGCCGAGGCCGATGCCGCCCTTGCTGATACTCTACGCTCCGGGCTAAAGGATAGCAGGATAAGAGTGGTATCAGATGAACGAGATGTAAATGATGATGGATTTGCACTTGACATTGCGGATCGGCTTATGGCTCTCGTGGCAAAGCACTCTTGCCATAGCAAGCTAAGCAGGTCTGCCAATGGCTATGAGAGAAGCAGTGTATCTAAAACATAGATAGTCGCTAGGAAATTTTGATGTATTATTATCTATCTTTTTGCTTGCTGGGCACATTCACCCGCGAAAGCCTGAATGGTTAACATTGTTAAGGTTTGCATAGGACGTGTTCTTCAGCTTATGCCAGGGTCCAAGGTTACGGGCAATATCAAGGAGCTTATGTTTCCCTTTACCTTTGCTCTTCTTTTGCTATAGATGATACCCAATAGGTCGCATTCTCTCGTTAGTCAAAACCTGAATTTTATAGTTGTGCTGACCTCATCCATCCCATTTTGGGTAAAGTCTGCAGGGCTGTCCCATGGAATCCCAGTCAGAATCTCATCTGCTTTGAACCTCGGGATTTCTCTTTGTATCAAATTCTCTTTTCTCTCCATACAAGTTCTGTGTAAAGTATCAACTTGTTCCTGTTCCGAGTTCTAGATTTTACTTGCCTTGTTTTATCCCGGGAATATCCCACCCTGGTTTTGCCACCCGCGTCATCCTCCCAACTTAAGCTGCAGCTCCCTTCTGTGTTGTCGATCATGCCGATGTCGGTTCCCCCATGATCATCAGCGCCAATCAGGTCGTATGGAAAGCTGGTATCCTACATGCGAGTCTTTACCCTGTGTTCCAGAACCCTATTTGCGTTGGCCTAGCTCCATTGGTTGATGAACTGCTAAAAAGTTCTTCTCCGCTACAGTACAGTTGTTCTGTACTGGAGACACCCACCCTCCTTCGCGACCCAATTATTGAGGCTGTCACAATGGATCCGCCCATAACCCCGACACCTGGCACAGTGGCCTCCCGACCGCCTCGCCCCTCGCATTCGTCTAGCCCAAGAAAACGTCCACAGCGCACCGATTACCCACCCTCTGCTGATAACAACGCTAGCTATGGCCCAATGAGCGGCGGTCGGGCCCCAGGGACTGGTGCGGTACCCATCGCCGAGGCTACGCCAGCCAACAAGACCCGCTTAGAGCCCCCCGCTGATAATGCTGCTGGCAAACCCTCCAAGTCCTCCAAACGCAAGAAGAACCGCAATCGCAAGCGTCGCAGTCGACACCAGTCTTTTATTCCACCTAGTCGGGAGGAATTTCATGATAGTCCTGGGGAGACTTCGGATGCTGGAGGTGTCGGAGATTCAATGGAGGCCGATCGGCCAACCTCGAAGGACAAGTCGTTCTTCAAATTGGGGCGCAATCTGAGTAACACAAGCTTGGAGAGCGATGCGCTATTGGATCATCGGTAAGATCTCGTGATATTGAGCCATCTTGGAGTTTGAGATGGATACTGATTTTTCGTGCCGAGCAGGGACCAACCTTTGATGCGACCTCGTCGTGACAGTCGGCTTGCATCGTCATTCCGCCCGAGTTCCCTAACATCCAATGTCTTCCGGTCGAATGATGGTCAATCTCGCAGCACCCCGAAGGGAGGACGGAGCCAACAGTATCCCAATGGTGATAGTGACGAAGAGGATGCCAATGATCGGACACCATTGATGCGGCCAGTTTCGGGCCACACTCCCGGCCACAATCGTTATGGAACAGACAATCGCCCGGGTTACTTCTCATCGCGTGCTCGACAGTCCTCTACTCAAACTATGTCCTCGGGATGTTCGCCAAAGGACAATCGCAGCCCACTCTATTCTCCCACTGTAGAGCGAGATTACGATGTCAACAACCCGCCATCCATTCCCGGGTCTCCAAAGTTGGGCCCGGAGATGAATTATGACGATGCTGTGGTAACAGGAGCTGATTGGGACTTCTCAATGGCCCGGTCAATGGAGAATCACAAGGACTCTTTGAATGCCCTCAACGACACGCTGATCGACATAGATGGAAATGGACTGCACCCGCATTCTGCCCCATCTTCTTCACCTGGGTCGCCGCTGCTCTCTCCTCACCAAGAACTGCGGCGACGCCGGACCGTGGCAGTACCAGCACAGGAAGACGTATGCTTCCCTACCGAAACCATATCCGAAATTGGAGACGAGGGACCAAGGCAAATGCGAGATGAACCTGGTGAGCGTCGACGACGTAGACATCGGCGATGGCCTGATCTCTCCGCGCTGGAAGAATGGAGCCGCGAGGAGAAAGAGGAGCGCAATGGAGACATTCGAGTTAAAAGGATCAGTGAGCCTATGCTCATCGAAGGCCGATTGCGCCCTCAGTATACAGGCTGGCGACGTGAAGAGGATGAAGCGCCTTATCGGTTCACATATTTCAACGAGGAATTCCCGAGCACCATTCATGCTCAAACCATCTCCGAACTGGTACAACCAGGTGGTAGCTTCCGCGATTTGTTTATTCCAGATCCCCCTGAATTGGAGGATTCTTCAGACGACGAGGACGAGGAAGAGGAATCTTTCGTTGAAAATTCAGCTTTCAATAACTCAACCCATCCCACCAGCAAACCAACATACCAGACGGACAACCAAAGCCAAGGGCAAAGTCATCAAACCAATGTCAATCCTTACCTGACACCTCAGACCGTTGTTCCCAATGAAAAGTCAAAAAGTGACTTTATGACTGGCAATGCTCCTCCCGTCAGAGGATCCTCACGTTTGCCTATCATCAGCGAAGGACGCCCAGACTCCCACCGAGAGCCCTCGCCTGCACCTTCAAATACCCCGTTTAGCAACGCCCCCAACCCAAAACCTAAACGGTACGGCCCGCGGCCGACTTTCTGGCTAGATGTTCTCTCTCCGACAGATGCAGAGATGCGTACGATTGCCAAAGCGTTCGGGATTCACGCGCTGACGGCAGAGGACATTATGATGCAAGAAGCCCGAGAGAAAGTAGAGTTGTTCCGCAGCTACTATTTCGTCAATTACCGCACCTTTGAGCAGGATACCAACAGCGAGGACTATCTCGAGCCGGTGAACATGTACGTGGTAGTTTTCCGCGAAGGCGTGATATCCTTCCATTTCTCGCAAACACCTCACCCAGCCAATGTGCGGCGGCGTATCCGCCAACTGATGGATTACCTGATCCTCAGCTCAGACTGGATTTCATATGCACTAATTGATGACATTACCGATGTCTTCGGCCCGCTGATCCAAGCAATTGAAGATGAGGTCGATGAGATCGACGAGATGATCATGCAGATGCACTCTTCCAGCAAGGAGGTTTCGTCCAATGACAGCGTGCTTCCTTCATTCGCACCAGGAGAGATGCTCCGGCGAGTGGGAGAATGCCGCAAGAAGGTCATGGGACTGTATCGACTTCTCAGCAACAAGGCCGATGTCGTCAAAGGCTTTGCCAAGCGTTGCAATGAGCAGTGGGAGGTCGCACCCAAGTCAGAGATTGGTCTGTACCTAGGTGACATTCAGGATCACATTATGACGATGACGGGAAATCTAACGCACTACGAAACGTGAGATTTTTCCCTATGTTCAAGGTTGCTATTGCAAAATGTTGCAAAAATCGCTGACTATCTTCCAGGATCCTTTCCCGCGCACACTCCAACTATCTTGCGCAGATCAACATCCTCATGAACGAGCGCCAGGAACATACTGCCGATGTACTGGGTAAGCTGACTGTTCTTGGTACCATTGTTCTACCGATGAATATCATCTGCGGCATGTGGGGGATGAACGTTAAAGTACCGGGTCAGGAAATCGATAGCCTGACATGGTTCTGGTGCAGTATGTCTCCCCCATTTCTATTCCCATATTATTTGCTAATACATCGTAGTAACTGCCGGACTTTTCGTGTTTGCATTTGTATCTGTTTGGACTGCTAAGAGAGTCTACAAAATTGTATAGAAGTATGACGTGTTCCCATATTGGTTTCTCCTTTCAGTCTATTGGATCGATACCCTGGATTTTGGTTTGGTTTTTTGCTCGTTCATTTTAGGAACTTTTGGGGGGTTTTTTACTTTTTGGTCTCTGACTCTGGCTTTGAATACTCGGCAGGTTAGTCCTTGGATTTGAGGATGTACGAATCATGTGTTGCTCTCTGCTTTATTTGGGAGGTTGTCTAGGCAAACAAATCGGCTACAGGTTGGTTAGAGCTGTATATTAAGTAAAACCTGTTTCCCTTAGTTATTCACTCCTATTAGTCTTACTCTGCTACAAGGAATTCTTGATTTTGTCCTTGGTCCTTGGTTACTTCGGTACTGTTTTGGTGGCGATTAGAATTCAATGTCCTTTTGATAGGAACAAAGACAGCAAGGACGTCGCAACCCTCGAAAAGGTGACCCTAAATATAGACAATCTGAAAGACAATCGACTGTTTGAGGCCAAAGAAACAAAAACAGTCTATCTTCACTGTTGTACGGAGTAGTAGTTGAGGTGAAGGTATACAAAAAGGGTGAGGCCGTGGCAAGATGAAGTCATTGTATTTCCCTTACATGAGTAATTAATTATTTCCTGCACGCTGCACGTTTTATTACCATTTATTACCAATTTTGGCGTCACCCATCGGTAACCCCAGACCAAATCCAAGTGACTTCATGCTTTTGTTCCTCTTCGGTTCATCCTCTGCTCTTTCTATTTCACTTCTCAACTCTCTTTCTCTCTCCCCTTTTTTTCACATTCACATTCTTTCTCGAGATTTCCACTCGATTCTAGACCATCCGTGTGCTTCCATGCAGTGACCCCCTCCCTTCTTGACGTGGACCACGATCATTGGCCTCTGCCACAAACCTGACCCTCTCTGTCAGCCACTTTTTGCCGAGATTTTGGTCACCGACTTCTCCTGCACATTTGGCAGCCAAGACGCCACTCCAGAACAACGTAAAACCAGTCAAGCCAAAACGTTGAGCCGGATCGGCGGGTCTCCCTTTGCCCTAAATCCGCCAACCAAATCTTGTCATCTTCGATTCCTTCGTTCTAGGCCTTGTTTTTGTCCTTCCCGGCAACACGCAAAACGGCACAAGTGATGTGTGGGCTCTTTGCGCTACACTGACCCCGGCCCACTTGGTGTTCTAAACAACCTCCATCTCTCTCTCTCCAGTTTCCCCAACCCCTGCACCTGCTGCAGCCATTTTTCGCTTGTGCGTTTCTGTACAGATCCCGATTTCCGGCAACAGCATGTGGTCATCGGCTATTCGTTCTGCTGTACTCTCACATGTGTAACGATCCGTATTCTGCGCAACATCCCATTCGATCCTCGTGATATCTCATTCGCTCTTGCCAACAACAACTCACTTCTTCACCGTCAAGCTTTCCCTGTCTAGGCGCCGTGCCTTGCTTTTTCTGCTTACCCTTTTGGGCCCTGTGTCTGCCCAACTGCCTGACTACCTCTCGGGTCTCCTGACTTGTCTACGTCGTGTCAGTCCATTCTGACTCGACACAGACCATGGGTGCGGAGTCCGAGTGGCCGCCTAGCCTTAACGGCATCTCTGGTCGATCCAGAGGACCGAAGGATACAGAGGCGGCGTCAGACCCTGTGCTTCGATCTGCCAGCGAAAGTGGCATGACGGAAGGGTCAATTGTTACGTCTCATACTCAACCCATGTCTCAGGTCCCTAAGCTTTTCCCCAATCCTCCTACCGCTTCCACTACCGCGTCTACTACGAACTCCGCTGTCTCCTCCCGCGAATCCTCCCCGGTCCGACACTCCTCACGTACCTACAATCCTTCTTCGCCCAGCCGGGTATCTTCACACTCGCGAAAGACCAGTCAAGACCAATCCAGTCCCACCCGGCTCTCCAACGGCTTGACATCTGGCCCAACCACAAACTCAACAGCACCGAATCTTCAACGTTCCTCGTCTTCTCCTGTCAGAGCCCTTGTTCTTTCCGCTGCTGTCGACTCGTTGGCCAATGTTCCCGGACCGGAAAAGACCAATATGCCATCATGGGCCGCGAACCGTCGCACGGATTTGGATTCAACCCTTCCGAATACTTCGCATAAAAGATCATCAATGCCGTTGGAGGATTTCGCACCCATCTCGGACCGAAACACAACCCGGACTGTCGCTAGAGGCGTCAGTGGGCAAGGGTCCTCACTGGAAACAGTCGAAGAGATGGCAAGCAATCCCTCTACCCCGTCCAGTGATACTCCCACCAAGCCGGTAATCCCGGAGGAATCACGATTGCACCGGATCGATGAAGACCCGACTCCACGTGCTTCGCCTCGAACTTTAGGGAGTGGCAGTGACAGTGGTGAGAATCGAAGTTCAGAACCAAAAGAGGAGCCTCGCACACAGGCATCTGGTGCGGCCAAACCGCCCAAAACTCTCATGTCACAGCGATCGACAACATCACTCAGTGCTGGTGCTCGTGGAAAGCCTGCCGACGGCTCAGTTCGCAACATGATTGTGGAAACAGAGACCGTCAGTTCGATACCGCAAGTTTCTATGGGAGTGGGAAATGGTGAGCGAGGCGGCGCTTCCCGTGCAGACCAGGGTACACTTCGCATGAAACCCTCCAATGAGACAATTCGTCCACGCAAAGAAAAGAAAAAGACCCGTCGACCCAATGCCCTTCTCACAGCAGGCCCCGTAACAAGCAAAGCAGATATCTTTGAGGCTAGAGTGGCCAATGCAGTAGATGAGGCTGATGTTTCGGACTCGGACGAGACTTTCGTTTACGACTCGAACCCGCCTGATCCATACCCTTCCCGTCCACCCCGGTATCATTCCCGGACTCCTAGTGCGACCTCCATGGCGAGTCAAGCGGACCAAATGTCTAGTCGTACCCGAGGGTTGCGGGATGCTTCTCACGGCGTGACAGGCAAACGCAGCATGAAATTTACCAACGCCAACCTCTACAGCAACAACAGCATAGATGGCGATGGTGTCGAGGCTGAAATGGCCTCGCGTTCTTCTAGAACTGATGGAACTGGAACTATTACTCCTCGGCATCACAATTTGGGTCGCCTTCACGGACGCAATGGCGTGCACCCAAATCTTTTTGATAACGAAAGTGCAACCTCGCAGAGTCAGTCTCAAAAGTCTCCGCGCCATTTCATCGGGAACTCCTACAGGCATTCGCGTCACAGCAATGCCCGGTTGTCTCCCAACTACAGAACTGTTAGCGGTACAAAGAAGGGTAACGAGCCTCATAACTATGATTACGATGCAGAGGGTGCGGACGATGAACGCACACCGCTGGTAGGTACACCACGTACAATTCACAGTCGGAATGGTCGACGGCCCAACAGTGCAAGCTTGCGGCAGATGGAGTACATGGCGCAGCGGGAACGCGGAGTTTTCTCTCGATTCGGCTCATGTGCTATTATCTTCCTTATGTTGTTGATTGTAGCTGGCGGTGCTACCTCATTCATTATTGCGGCCACCCAACCCCTCCTAGATGTCCAAGTTATTGCGATTCAAAACGTACTGGCTTCGGAACAGGAAATCATGTTGGATTTGAACGTGCAAGCCATCAATCCGAACTTGTTCCCTGTGACCATTGACGACACCGATGTCAACATATTCGCGAAGAGTCGCTTTGTTGGAACCGACAAGCTTTGGCGTGAGCATGGTGGTCTGGATAATTTCCCACGCGTGGAGCAAAGCCGACGTCGCTGGCAGTTGTCACAGGCCGTGAGGTGCCTGGGCAATGTGAAATGTATCAGGGAAGCCATGCCTAGCCATCTTGATCCTCACACCACCAATGGAGTTGACAAGGGCACCGATCCCCCAACCGATCCAGAAGGCGATCCGCGATCTATGTTGCTTGGCCGCGTGTTCCACTTTGATTCCCCACTATCTTTCGAATCATCTCCTTGGAATCATTTGACTTCCAGCTCCAAGGGACAAATCCGTCTTGCCCGGCCAGGAAACAAAACCGAGGCAGGAGGCACAGAGCGCTGGGAGCGAGTCCTCCAACACCCCTTCGAGTTGACTGTCCGCGGCATCATCAAATACCAGCTCCCACTCAGCTCCCGCTACCTCTCGGCATCCGTTAGTTCCAGCATCAAGGTGGTGCCTGATGCCGACGACAGCGATTCAGAACAAACACCTCCGAGCAACGGCACAGTGCGGATTTCTGTACCACAAAGAAGCGCACCATCCATTCGCCTTTCGCTCGATACTCGTTCCACCGAATCGGAGAATACGAGACGACCTTTCACGGCATAACAAATTTAGCGATAGATCGATATCATTGACTTACGACAGCCCTATTTTCTCTTTTTATTACTTTTAACTTTCTTACTTTTTCATGTAACGCGACGAAAAGCAAAGAGCCTATTGCCTATGGCGGCCCACTCTGCATATATCATACAGATACGCAGTATGGCCCCTACTTTCCCTTGAGACTTCTTTCCGCAGTATACCCCATTTGCAATTTTCGTCTTTTTGTGCTCGCAAGCCTTGGGCAAGTTCTATCACGGATCAACTCCGTATAGTTTCTGTCATCCCTCTCCGTCTTCTCTCTTGTCTTTCTAAAAAAGCGCTTTCGGATATGGCTTTTTCTTCTGCTTGCCATTTCCTTCCTTGAAATGGATGCGATATCTACTAACGCTCCCTCCATCCATTCCTCACACGGCAGCCAGCCATATCCTTTAACCAGATTTGACTCGAGGTTCTTTTCTGTGTCTATTCTTGGTGCAAAGCACGCTGTATCTGTACTATTTGTCTGATTTCTGGCTGATCTCGGAATCGCCCTTGTGTTCTATCTCTTTGTACGGCAGGACTTTTGGGAAAGATATTTCTTCGATATTTTTTTCGTCATTAGCTCAGTCTTCGAATACGAGGCGGGTTGGGCTTTTCAAAATGTTGTTTCTAACATTAGATGGGTTTGTGTCTTTTTATTTTCATTTGGGTCCTTGTAAACATGGATATAGGTGTTCTTTCGGTGGTTTTGATATACTGGTGTTGGTTGTAGAAAAGATACGTTCCTCTTATATAATTCAGCTGGTCCTCTGGGCTCCACACATGATATCCGCTTTTTACTCTAGGGAAATTCCTTATGTGATTTTACCAAAGCATCAATTAATGAGGTACCCAATAGAATATTGAAAATAAAACATATACCATCTCATAAAAAAAGAGCAAGCATTGCATTATCTGAACACACATACACGTCATAAGATCATTATCATCGGCAGCAGGCATTATTCATAAACTTGTGACCAGGATTGACTAGCATAAAACATCACTGATAAAAATACCAAGAAAAAAGGAGGTAAAAAGCAAGAGAAATTGGGTAGATGTAAGAAAGAAAGTTAATCAAACCAGAAAAACCACCTCAAGCAAAAGAAATAGGCATAAGGTCAAAGGCATGGACAGAGATAGGCGGGATAGAAGGAAACACCACACAGCAACCCGCTAGAACAGAACCTTGGTAAACCTATTCACCAGATCTTCAATTTTCTCCACAGCAGGATCCTTCTCGGGAAGATGACGGCCTTGCCCGTCAAAGCGGTTGGGCAGGTCGATGGTCGAGTCAGACTCTGGCTCAGAGACTTTATTCTGGTCTCTTCGTTCGCGGGATTTCGGGGTGGATGAGTGATGTCCATGGTGACTGGAGGCATGATGTGAATTGTGGTGATCTGAGGAAGCAGGACTAGGATAGGGCATAGGCGGATAGGGAACAGATGAAGAGCGACGGCGATGATGATTATTAATATCACGATCTCGATTGTGATGGTGGTTTCTACCTCCGCGGTATGAAGATGAAGATGTTTCAATGGTAGAATCACTATCATCGGTCTCGTAGCCAGGATCCCGTGGGGAATCTGTCAAGTCGAAAGCGACGGATTTCGAGACTTGTGGCGGTTGGCTAGTTGACCGGGATGGAGATGTTGGAAATGGGTGGATGTTTAGACCTGTCGATTGGAGATTAGCTTTTATTGCCTTCTAAAGAGTCACAGTTGTGGTTCATTGAACCCACCCTTGTGCGCGTGGTTTGTATCAGTAGGTAAGGTGGAGCTGCTCACATTTTCATCAGCCCTACGCGGCCGAGATGCGTACTGCTCGGGTCCCGGTCCTGGTCCTGGTGGCGCAGCCCCATAGGCGTAAGGCTGGGGAGGGGCAGCTCCCGGTGGAGGGGGGTAGTCAGCTGGATTATAGGGAGCAGGGGTACCGCCGTTCAGGTTGTGGGTTGAGTCGCCTGGGGGCGGAGGGAAATAGTTGTTGTTCGGGTAGTAGTGGGAGTCAACCATGGGCGGGGCTCCCGGGGCTGTCTGTGGGGAAAGCGGGTATGGTTCTGGGTCATAGGATTCTTCATAAGGATCACGGTGGACGTTGTCGTCATGCTCTGCTTAAACCACTAGTCAGGGTGAATATTTCTCGGATAAATGTTAGGGGAAGTGGGGACTTACTGGAGTGCTCGCGTTCGCGCTCTTTGGACTTGCGACGCTCGTTGTACTTGTGTGCAGCATACCCAAGACCCGTTGCGCCCAGGGCGGCGCCTGCAAGGTCTCGTGAGCGGCTGTGGTGCTTATGGCCTCGTCGGCGACCTTCGCGGTCAGAACCGGATGAGCTGCTGAAGCGGGCTCGGCTGCGACTGCGACTGCGGGTATGGCGTCGGGGGGCGTAGGCTTCCTGTGCATCGTAGTAGGGCGCACCGGGCTGACCATAGTAATGCTCAGATGGGATGCTACCTGCGACTGGGTCATTGCCGTATTCGATCAGGCCAGCCGAGTCGCGAGTTGGATCGGGATAGGACTGTGATGGGGCGCGGCTGCGAGACCTTGAGCGATGGCGACCCCGGCTAGAGCGCTCCTTTTCCTCTTTGTCGCCCTTCTTCTTCTCGTAAAGACCGGTGGCAGCAGCAGTGGCAAGACCGGTAGCCACAATGGGAAGAGCTTGTCTCAGACGGCTGTGGGAGCGGGAGCGCTCACCCTTTCGAGAGCGCGAGTGGCTACGGGCCTTTTCAACCAGGCCAGCCACGGCCGCACCGGCCAGTCCAGCGCTGGCCATGTGCTTGCGGCGCTCAGACATGCTGCGTTCACCACGTTCTCCATCCTTCTCCGAACGACCCCGGCTAACAGCGCGAGACCGGGAGCGAGTGCGAGACCGGCCTTTGCGCTCTCCGGCTTTCGACTTGCTACGCAATGCGGCCACACCAGCAGCCACGGCCGCGGCACCAACTCCCAGCTCGAGGAGAGTCTTTGCACGAGAGTGCGAGTGAGAGCGGCTGCGACTGCGGCTGTAACGACTTCGGCCATGTCTGCTGTGGCGGTGGGAAGAACGGTCATCTTCAAAGGAGTGAGAACGGTGGCGGCTCTTACTACGGCGGTAATAGTCACGAGCATGCGATGCAGCACTCACAGCGACGGCACCAAGAGCACCGGCACCAACAGTCTTACCAATACGACTGGCGCCATGGCTGACTTCGCCATCCTTTTTGTTGTGGCTGCGGAGCAATTCAGCCGCACCAGCACCTACCAATGCACCCTCTGCCATATGACGACGGCGGTGAGGGTGGTCGTCATAGTCGCGGGTTTCCTTTCGGACGTAGACCATGCTATCATCGCTACTGTAGTCCTGATCACGATCACTGCGGCGGCGGCGGCTAGTTTGGGAAACGGAATCATCAGGACTCAGCTCACGCCGGGGGCGATGTTCGTCGTACTCGCGGACTCGACGGTGACGGTGGTAGTAATACGGGTCCTCGTCAACCTCGGAGCGGCGCTCGACATCATACTCGGATTCACGGGGACTGGCATACGAAGTGCGGGCTTCACGAATAAGTACGGATTGTTTTCGGGTGGCAATGGTATTCGCAGTATGGGACTGCTCCATTCGTTCCAGGGAATCCGTGGATCGGGAGTGTGGATGATTGGTGTGGGGGTGTAGGTACTCACGATCATAATAGTCTCTCTCGTAGCGTGTGGGTGGTTCATACTCAACCTCTCGCTCGTAGCGCGAGACTGTCACCGGCTCTTCACGGTCAGTTTTGCGCCGGATCACCAGCTCGCGCTCGCCGGCGAAAGAGTCGTCGTATCTCGACATGAAGTCTCGACGATCGTCTTCAGGAGAAATGACGTAACGCTTGATTGACACGGGGCGGGTCTCGTCCCAGTCTCGTTCGCGGTCTCTGTAAGTGTACGACATGGGATGTTATAGGGGTAGTGAGAAATGAGAAATGATTGAGGAATGAGTCGAGAAGTAATAAGTTGCAGGGCAAAAAAAAAACGTAAGATGCACAATGCAGGAAACTGAGGGGGGCGGCAGGGAAGTGGGGGGTGTGCAGAGAAGGCGCGATCAATTAATGGTCGAAGATTCTTCCAGTAGAAGCCTCCCGGGCTGATCCTGATTGGTAATGATTATCTCGGCCAAACAAATCAAAGCCAAGAAATGCCGCTGAAAGCCCAGTGGGGTTAGAATAATGATTCAGAATGATGAAAGCCGTCGGGCGTTCTGTAGGGCAGAGAGCGGAGTATCGGCACACGCCCAACCGGCTCAGCCTCAGACTAGATGATCGGCGGGTAGCACCGTATCGGGCTCGGAAGACTCGGAGTGGAGAGATGAGAGAGTTGAAAGGTGGATAGTAAATTAGCAGAAGCAAAGATGAAAGATGATGTGAAGGAGGGGATGGAAAAGGAAAAAGGAAGCAGAGAGAGAGAAGATAAAAGACATCCACGTGAGGCTCTTAAACTCAAGGTTGGCGCTCTTTGCCCGGGGGCTGAGGCGAAACACTCGAAACACTCGAAACACCGTCGTGGCTTGGAATGTCTTGTAATGTCGTTCGTAGATTGTACAGTTACAGTATTTTGTTTACTCCCGTCTCCTATTGTTTGGTTCTTCCCGTTCTCAACCCATGGGTTCTATCGACTGGCTCGGGTGAATTCCATGGTTTCGACATAAAACGCTTTTATATTGATACCATTGATACAGTACACCCGTGAACATTCTATACAACATATTACATTCTCTCTAGTAGCATGTACTTCGGTAGATGCAGCCTCACCTGCATTCCAAATGTCATCTGCTGCTTTGACAGGCGCATCTTATAGGTCTAGGAGAACGGTTCGGCGCTAGATAAAAGCTGTCATGAGGACTATTTCCTGCAGGTTCCTGCAGTTTCAGCTGATAGGGTAAAGGGTAATAGATTAACTACAATCCACATATTCTATTCTAGATTAATCTTGATCTCGAGCATTTTAGGTTGCCGTTTTAAATTAACTGGTATATTAGTGTAGAAGATTCGTTCCACTAGGCGCCCAGGGGTTGACATCATAGGTACAAAGACTGAACCCTACGGAAATTGTTGTATCACATCCGGGGCAATAAAAGGCGTAGAATCCAAAGCGCCCTGGTCGTTGGTTTCTTTGTAGGAGCCCCGCGGATGACGTCAATGTCATGCGGGGCGTTCTCGGCTCATTTACGCACTAAGGCTGAGTCCACTTCGCCCCGAGGCTTCGAACAAAAAAGGAAGATACGGTGAAAGAAATATCCTTGATAGCATAGAATCAAGAATTAATTCAAGCTACTTTGCGGTGTATACAGAGGGGCCAAATGATACTAGAGATAGAATAATACTAACTTTTCGACTCCGACCGCCAAGTTGCCTTGTATTTCCTGAAACGTAACTGGTATCAGGTAGAATGGCAGATGTTGAGTCAACAAGTATAAACCTTACTGGCAGATGTGGAGTCAAAGAGTATCAATACTTTGGAGGCTCACCCCAGGCTATTTAAACCCGAGGCAGCCCTGGTTAGATTTATGTTTCAAGACCACGAGGCACAGATGATGACAGGGTCGCTCCATGCAAGAGGCAGTACCAAGATGACGTCTGGTGCTTAACATGAATTTCGTCAGACCCTGGACTCGTACTGCATATGTTGTGTCGGTGGCCAGCGCTAAAGTCAGGGTTCGTCGTCACGAAGACGTTTCCTTCAATTTCTATTTCGGTCTCAGTGCTACTGTGCAGCAATACCACAATACAGGCAAGAAGAAAAACGGATAAGGATTGTACCAGATAGAGTTGACGCTGTTAATATCATGACCTCGGGAGTGGGATTGCGTATCTCCTTGTTAGGCTTTTGAAATCCTTTATCCACAGTCAATGTAGGATGCAACACCACCGTACTATTCTAAATTTCAGCCTTTCTAAAGGCCTTAGGTACCGGCAATTTGACAGGGGTATCAGTACGCGCTGTGTTTTGAATAAGATGCTCAAACGAAGGCGAGGATCCAACACGAGGCGTGAAAGGCTCAAAGTCCCAGAGATAGCCGAGGGTGCGCAGGATCGAGGAAGCAGAGTAAGACACGACCTTTCCATCTGAGTTTGTGCCCTTCTGTTCGACCTGACCCTTGGCAATCCACGGTGAGATCAAGAGAGTCGGGACGCGACCACCGAGACGGTCGAAGAAGAACGTATACTTCTCGCCGGAGGGCGCGATCTCGGTGTACGTCAGGTCATCCGGGCGGGTAGCCAGCGGCGGCGAGACGTGGTCATGGAAACCGCCTGTCTCATCAAAGGTGAGGATCAAGAGCGACTCTTCCCATTGTGGACTGGAGCGGACTGCGTCGTAGACATTTTTGATCAGGGCTTCGCCTTCGGAGACGAGGCCAGTTGGGTGCATGGAGTTTGTGCCCACGCCGCAGCAGGACGGGTCAACGAAGGAGAAGTCCGGGAGCGTGCCGGCTGCCGCATCGGCGTAGAAGTTATCCAGGGGGACTGCTTTGTCGGAGTTTCCACTTGTGAAGGTCCAGTCGAAGAAGTAGGCGTCAACCATATCAGGGCTTGTGTAGTAGTTCTTCCAGGTGTGATTGGTTTCTGAGAGCTGCTGGAAGATGGAACGTTGAGTGAGGCCGTGGACATCTGGGTTGAAGGCATCATCATTGGTGCCGTGACCAGCAGATGTGCCTGAGAGTACAAAAGCACGGTTGGGGTTGGTAGGCTTTTAAATTGTTAGAGACTTTAGTTACACGGCGGATACAGGGTATGGAAATTGTTCGGACTTACACCGGGGTGATCCGAATGCCAGTGGTTAAAGGTGAGATAATTCTGCACCAGCGTAGTCATTACGGGAACCTCATCCTCGATATAGTAGTTGATGACTTGCTTGGCCAGATAAGCCTTGTCGGCATCGTCGCCATAGCTACGCAGCTGCTCATGCACAAAGCCATGCTGGGACGGAGTGAGCTTGCCCTCGGCAATGTGATCGTTGCTTGGGGCAAAAGTGCCATAAAACTCGATGTTGTTTCCAGTCACCGAGTGATCAGGATCATCCAGAACAGAGTCAAAGTCCTTGGCAGAGCTGCACACATTGCCAGCTGAAGGATCGGTCAAGTTGTACGGGTTGCAGAAAGGGCCGTTATTGATAGGATTCTCCAGTCCCTTGATAGTCTGCCCACCGAGCAGGTTGTCCACGGAACGGTTTTCCATTTCCAGGATGACAACATTTTTGATCTTGCTCTTCAGATTGGCGATAGAACCCGAAGAATGAGGGGACTGTTGAGCCTTTGCATCAGCGGAGACCGCTGCTGCAAAGGTCAATAGACCAAGAAGGGCATCAAGAAGCATTATGAATCAAGGTGACAGTCTGATCGAAGGTCTGGGGAGAGTGCTTGGTTTTCTGATAGCTGAATCAAGGATGTGGCGTCTGTCTTATGTGTTGTTGCAGTTAACCAAACATCCCTAGCATTCCTCAGAAAAATCCGATTTCCAATATCCCCTTTCACGTGTTGCTCTGGAAATCACGGCTCGATGGAGTTCTGCCTTGAAGCATGGGTATGGAGAGCAGTAGTGATCAAGTTGCGGGGTCATATAAAACTAACACTCTCACAAGGCGGGGGTGAACAACATCAATATGAAATACACCCGATTGGCGAATGTCGCATGGTCTCCATATTCCACATGTGATTTGCCGCTTGGAATCGATTGGCAGGCACCTCGATCATGTACAAGAGGTACCAGCAGCACAGAATGTTGTGTTTCACGCCTTTGAGACCGGTGCATGAGCACTTAGCACCACGCCAAGCACTCGCACAGACTACGAGAGAGCCAAAACATGAAGAATGGCCCTTAAAAACGAGGTCATAAGTTGCCTGGCCAAGTTTGGTATGTTGGCATGCAAGCATTTTCATTCGGTCCAATTTGTGCCGTGTGGAATTCCCTGGACCACAACAAGACAACTGCCATGGAGTTTCCCACACTACCCCTATCGGAATCAAGTGCAACTTTCCCAATGCTCAACACACAGTTTCGATCATTGCGAGTAGAAACATTTGATTCCTTTTATGTCAAGTATCTGATCTCGCCTGGAGTTGAGTCCCATGCGCTCCGGTGGCTGTGTGGGCCACCTGGACAACGAAGGCGATGATTGGCCATCAACATTGCAACAACCAACAACCTTAGGTGAGTAGCTGGATGGGGTGATTATGTAGAGTTCAATGTAGCATTCGGAGAATATGCGAGTGAGACAAGCGCAAGCTTGTGTAGATGCGGATGTACAATCGACCTATGTAATTATAAATGCTTTCCACCAGGGCACGCTCATCTTTGTTTATCCACATCGTAGAGTTAATGTTAGGTGGCATTTTGTTGTATTTCAGCAGGCCAGTCCAAAACGTACCTTACTCTCTTGCTCTCCATTCCATCATGCCGGCTAGATGCTGATTTAAAATGAAGAGGAACCATATGCTTCCGAAAGAGGAAGGTGGGTCTGTGTGTATCACGTGCTGATGCCTGAACATGTGTTCAGTTGATGCCTGCAGATTTTTCACGCACTCTCTCCCACACATGGCCTAGATTGATAGTGTCTATACATGTTTCAGCACACGTTTGATACTCTAGGCCCATCCAAAGTTGAATATTCTAGAAATTCCCAGGTTTTCCTAAATTATTCATGCATCGGGGTAACTGTCGATGATGCCATCTTCAAATGTCTCCGACACCAGCCCCCGCCATGAAAAACCAATTAATAATCACCTCTGGATTTCCAATCTAACATCGCCTCATATTTGGTACCTTATATAGGTTTAAAAAGGGATATTTGTTTCTAAATAGTCACATAGCAGCATTTTCACACTGTGGAAACATATCCCTCCTCAATTGCACAGAGTCCAACAGCCCACTACTCTCCCCATCGCGAGGAAAACAAAACCCATCCAAGATCCTCAACATCACAACGGAATCTTTAATCTAAACTGTCAATCACACCAAACCATCATAAAAATGACGATAGCAGCATTCAGATACATTGACCGAGCTTCATACGACCCCAACGCCACAGAGCCATTCAAAAAGCCCTGGGGCAAAGTCGACGGACCAGGCCGGTCCTACCAACTCACAGAACTGGACCGCAAAGTCGAAGACCTCCGGGGCCAAGAGTCTCAATTCACAACAGACAATTCCGGCTTCGCTTTATACAAGTCACCGGCGAAGGAGACCGCCTTTACCGACGACGCCAAAGTGCGAGCGGGGTACTACGCAGAAGTAGAAGAGCTACTCCGCAAGAAACTTCCTGGAGTGAAAAAAGTAGCCATCTTCGACCACACCATCCGGCGACGGACGCCGGGGTCAGCGCGCAGTCCTGTGCAGCTGGTGCACGTGGACCAAACGCCCCGGGCTGCCGAGGCGAGAGTGCGTCGCCACCTGCCCGAGGATGAAGTAGAGGAGCTGTTGAAGGGTCGATACCAGATCATCAATGTCTGGCGTCCGATTGAGAATCCGGCTTCTGATTTCCCTTTAGCGTTGATTGATTGGAGGAGCATTGCTCCTTCTGATTTTGTCAAGGTTGATCTTCTTTATCCGAAGGAGTGGCAGGAGAATGGAGAGGTGGCGCCTGATTCTGAGTCGATGTTCTCTACGGAGGGATATGAAGTCAAGGGGGAGACTTATGCTATCGCTCCTAATGAGGGACATCGTTTCTATTACACTAAGGATATGACGCCGGAGGAAGTCGTGTTCATCAAGTGTTTTGATTCGAGGAGTCACACCATGACTGAAGGGAAGACGGATATTGCTCATGGGTCTGGACACACTGCTTTCTTCGATCCGCAAACTCCTGCTGGATCGCCGGGGAGGCAGAGCATTGAAGTTAGATGTCTGGTTTTTTATGAATGAGCACAAGGGGTTCTCATGTCGCAACGAGTGATTTATTCAATTCAAATTTCATGTCTTTACATTGTTTCTATCCTGTATCATCTATATCATCACCATCTATGTCCCGAGGCCATCAATGGGTGGGACTCAGCCAACAGCCACTTATCTTGCCGATATTGCGCAGACTTCTTGGTCCTAGTGTCATTAGAAGGCGCCTTTGATAAGTTAATCCAATAACCTTAGAAATCTACGTAAAAGTTCTGTTAAACCTGAGAAAGTCACCAATTGACCTGGTCTTGGCAGGATTATGTCCGCGAACTTCATCTGTGAGTCATGGAACATCGCCAAATTACATCTCCATATTTAAGACCACTCTCTTCAAGACATCAATCTATTATTTGAACCTTCACCTCCAAGCCAAACTTCACATATCCATAGCTCGTATTCTACCGAGGTGTTAGTCCATTTTCTCGACATTGCATCAAGACTGTTCAAAAAGCCGGCTAAATAGTGAGCCCTAACACCGATACCCTCCTACTCTCCCCGCAGACATACTAACATACCCCAGAGTTCTAAAATGTCCTCTTCAATCTCAGAACTACGAAACCAAACCAAATCGTGGACAAAGGGAGAATATCTAATCTCAACCGACACATCCCTAATCCCCATCCAAACCCTAAACACATGGTACGCCAGCGAAGAATTCTACTGGGCAAAGCCAATGCCAGAGCCCGCATTGCACGAGACAATAAAGAACTCCCTCTGTTTCGGGCTGTACCACAATTCAAACCAAACCCAAAGCCAATCAGACAAAACACCAGAGAACGACGCATTCCCAGGCTCCACACTCGAATTCGTAGGCTTCGCACGCTGCGTAACAGACTACACAACGTTCCTCTTCTTGACAGACGTCTTTGTCCTATCCTCGCTCCAGGGCCTCGGTCTGGGAACATGGCTTGTCACCTGCGTGCAGGAGGTTATTGAGACGATGCCTTATCTGCGGAGATCGCTGCTGCTTACTGGGGATTGGAAGCGGTCGGTGCCGTTTTATGAGAAGTTCATGGATATGGAGCTTATGGTTTGTAATCCTCCGGTTGATGGGAAGGATGCTGTAGGCTTTGCTGTTATGCAGCGGAAGTCTTGGGGCGCTCCTGGGTTTGGGGAAATGCCCTAGCCTGGGTATATCTGTGGGGTTTAAAATTGATTGTTTTGTGGTCATTATAGTATAATCAGAATCCTTTTTGTGGGTAGAAGTATTCATAGTTGATCTAAAAGAGACGCTTTTGTTTCCATCTGTTCATTGCTCATATCGATCGTGACCAAACATTATAAGAAAATAAACATCTCACGCAGACTGACGATTCCAGCACACTCCACGTCAAACCCCTGGCTCCTGGCTCCGAGCCCTGGAATCCAAAGCGTCGTCAAGAAATCTTCCCGTCATATCATGTCTCTAATCAAAGCCGTATCCCCCATTAGCAGGCCCCAACGAATCCCACGGAACGGAAGTAGGACTAATCCAATTCTGCGGATGCATCTGCCCAAAACTTGAGTGGATGGTGTGCTCACTGGAGGTCGAAGCAATGGTTGGCACTGGCGATCCAGATTGCGAGTGTGGGTGCGGGATGGCATAGTTGTCCTGCATTGACATTCCCGGGGAGAGGTTTGACATTGAGAGTGGCATTTGGATGCTTGGCAGGAGGTGGCTGTGGGACTGGGATTGGATATTGGCTTGGTTTTGCTGGTGCTGGACTTGGGCTTGGACTTGAGCCTGGACCTGGGCCTGGGCTTGGAGGTGTAGTTGAGAGTGGGTGGGTGACTGGGGGTTGTATTTTGTTGAGGCAACGTCGCTGGTTTGTGTGTTAGTCACTGGTTCGGAGGTGGGGAGAAACTAGGTAAGGGCAGGGGCGTAGAACTTGGACATACATCATCTGTCGAATTATAGGAACAGCTTTGCTGCAGAAAACACTTCGGACTGAGAGCGAGGCAAACATGTCCAATGCTCGATCGAGGATATCTTTGATCTCTTCGTACTCGGACTGGCCCTCGGGAATGAGCAGGATGACGGCCAATGTGACTGCAGCATGGAACGCGTGGAAACTGCCTAGTCCGCTGGTATACCATCTGTAGGGCTTGAACGATGGCGTTTCGAGGAGGGTTTCAAAGACGGAAAGTGAGGCCTTGGCGGAAGCGATGCACTTTGCCCTTGTAGAGCAAGTTTCAGGTGTAATCTCGCCTTGCAGGTACCGACAGAGACTTGGGCGGAGGAGAAGGAGGAGAAGTTGATGGATCTGGCTGTAGAGAATGTGGTGGTTGGCTTGGTGGTGAATGGGCAAAGGGTTGGTTGTATCGACTGTATAGCGAGCCTCGACCATTTCACGAACGGATATGATTTCCGCTTCGAGTTGAGAGGTGGTGAAGCGAGATGTACTAGGGTAGCTAAATATTGTTTCACAAGTCTTCGAGGAGATCTTATATAGTCGGAAATTCAAGAGGAGGTAGGTCATCTGTGTTGGGTGGGGGAATGTTGAAAGTGCTGGTCTTTTTGAATTTGGGCTGGTGAGCAGATCAACGTCGTCGATGTCTTCAGGCATTTTCACGTCTTGCGTCAGAGACTGCTGGTCGAGACACCCAAATGCTGTGTTTTGGATGGTGTATAGCATCATTAATCCGGCCCAGACCCGTCGTCGTTCTTCTCGCTCGATTGGCCCAAGAGCAAACCGCTCTGGGTCTAAATGGCATCCCATTGATATTGCAACATGATTTGTAAATCCTAGCAATGTCCAGATTGGTAGACCGCGGTGGACTCGGGCGTAACTTATGAGAACTAAGGCTTGCAATGAGTTGATCGAATGTCGGGACATCACCCCATCGGCGGCGAGGCACCGCAACGCGGTAGATCGATACCGTGCTGACAGCACTTTGACATTTCGGCTGACCGTTCGCTCTCGCCCTAAATCAGAGAGCATAGGGTGATCATCATCGAGCGCGCTTATAGCAATAGCTAGGATGGCGAATAGCAAAGCCAGCCATGATGTCGACACACTGCCGGGATCATGGCAGAAATGCTGATACTCGGCTTCAAACGTCAGATCGTGAAGAATATGGAAAACCTAACCTGTTGTTAGCTAGCGTCCCTCTAATTGCTTTCCGCGCAACATACTGAGGAAAAGACCTGAAAATAAACATCCTTGAGAGTATCACAATACCGACCAGGCGGCAGCATCGACAACAGCTCAGCACGTGAGATACTCCCGTTCCTGGCCAACGGGATTTGCAAATCATCATCATCTTCCGCAGTATCCGAATCTATATTGGGCAAACACTCCGCAGCGGGGCTCTTTGCCACCAAAGACTCCCACTGTGAGGCCAATGGCACATAGCGCACATGGCCCGAAGGAGAAGTGCAAAGCGTGCCAACATTATCCAACATGGGGCCGAGGGAGTCCCACGTCTCAGGCTCGGAGAAACTACCAGCTGCACTCGTCCCACCCAGTGGCGAGACCGCGCCACCAGTGGGCGTACCAGCATGCGAGCTCATTTGCTTCTGGAGTAATCCTTGCAGGTTCCGAATTCGTGCTAGCAGTTCGTTCTGCGTTGTGATGTCGCCGGATGAGGACTGCTCAGCTGACAGTCGCGGCTGGCCGAGGTAGATGCAGTCTTCGGCGCCTAGACCGCGGCGCACGCATGTTTTACATGGTCGGCCGTCGCGCGAGCATTTGATCTTTCGGACTCGGCAGGCCTGACAGCTGATGGGGAGGCGCTTGCCTGTTGAACGAGATGGGGCCATAGATGGGGTGATGGAGGTCGAGGTCGAGGATGTACTGAAGTGAAGCGGCGCAATCACCTCCTCGTTTGAGGGGTTGTGGAGAGAGAGCGAGAATATTGTCGAGTAGGTAGGAGCTGCTTCTGAGGAAAATCGAACAACCGGTTTCAAAAAGGGGGTACTCGATATATGTCGTGGGTATGGATCGATGGTTTGTCGTTTGCTCCTGGGCCCATAGAAAAATAGGAAGGAGAACCCACACTGTATGAGCGGGGATATTGACGTTTTCAAAGTTAAGATCAGAAGGGGACAGTCGAAGTCTTCTATACTTCCGAATTCAATTTGTAATAGGAGGCAGCCCTTTTCTTTTCACATGTGGTTGCGTCAATCGGAAAAAACTGTTAGCGGCATACTTATTTGCCCCTGTCTTGAAGAACAAAAAATCATAATTACAATTATCCAAAAGGGTCTAGGGGTTCTGAAGGTGACAATATTTTTTTATACGGGAAGTCCGATGCATGAAACCTTCTAGGGATTCTAGAAGGGTGGAAATGAATATTTGGGATTCTGAGTGATCAGAAACGTGTGGATATAAACATCCCCGATGCCACTGACATAACAGAATAGACCGTAACAGACCACTGGGATTGTTTAATCCTATTAGGGATCTGATACACCTCGAATCCATGGTTTGGTTGTTGCTCGGGCCCTCCCAGCCCATCTCGGTCCTTTTGGGGATATCCAACACATCCATTTAACACCGAAGAAACTGCGAATATACCACGAGATACTGATTTGGGGTTTTTTTGGTTTTTTTGGGGTTTATTATTTTGGTTCCTGATGTAAGTGGAGATGATGTGTGTGCGACACCAACACGTACATTGGGATAATCCGATGTTAAATGCCGAAGTTGCCGTTGCCACGATACGTGGCTAAGCCACAGTGGCTGCTGATCCTCTCCCCCTTGCTTCAGCTCCGTAATGAACTGCCTAAACAGGACGATTACTGGTTAGGGTGGCTTCCCTCAGCCACATGCGCCATGATGACAATAATCCCCCCTGTCTACGGACCTCGGGAGTGGTAGAGGTAGTAGGGGTTGTTCTAAGTATGGCTCCATAATCGTGAAAATTCTGATTAACTTTCAGCTCCCCAGAGATGTCAGTGTCAGTTCCAGCATGTCGGAGCTTGGAATTGTTTATTTTTCTTAATTTCTACTTCGTATAGAACGGAGACCCCGATTCGCCTCCGGAGACTTGAGCTTTTATCAATTACAGCACACATTCATCATTGATGTGATTCCCCTAATAAATGGTAGATCATTTTATAGATTACTGGGATACCAGGGTATCAAAATAAAATTGTTGGTAGAATCCTGTGGCTCTCCAATTCCATTTCCCATTGTGTGAACGATCGTCCGCGGGGCTCGGACCGCTCGTGTTCCTGGCTCTCGGGAATCTGGTAACTTTTCAACGTTGAACTAAGTTATAGTCAAAACTACCTGCTTCCGAAGTAAATCCGAAGAAACCGCTGAAAAAAACCCCCCATTTGAAAAAAAAAAAAAAATTGCAGAGGCCCTTGAAAAGAAACAAGAATGGAGGTCAAAGAGTTAGGTTCCAAAAGTACGTGGCAAACAATCTTCCGATTGCAGGAGTATCCAGGGGAGCCAGCTGTTCCAATGAATCACACGTGGTTCACAATACTCCCCCAGATTGAGGTAGCTTTGATGATCGTCGGTAGAGATCATCCCGACGCGTGGCGATAAAGTTTCTCAGACAATCTCCAGCTGACCAGGGTTCAATAGCTCCGGAGTATACGGAGCATAGCAGGGGTGTTAGAGCCACTACGAAGTACTCCGTAGTCGATATTGTAATCCCGCCTCAAACAGAGAATAGCACCACTTACGAACGCGAGTTTTGCATGACCATCATCAGTCCAACGGCGAATTACTTCGCACAAGTCTGATCTGGACTGTTCTAGTTCTCCACGCTTGTCTGGTGGGGAACCCGAGGCTGAAAAGGGGCGACACGAGCTGCGTTCCACGATTACTAGGACTGCTTTAATTTAATTGCTTCAGCCTAATACAAATGCAGCCCAAATATCGCTTGTTTGACTTTGTGGCTTCGGTAGTTGTGAGAAGGCAAATTAAAAAGGCCAGCAATTTAACATCCAGTCAGAAGAAGGAGGTTGGAAATCTGCTATTCTGCTATTCATTTTTAGTCTACAACACGGAAGACTATTTGAATACACATGGATTTCTGGGATTGAGGTTGAAAATTGCATTTGCAAAAGTAGCTGGCTGATCTCTGTAGTTCAAACTGCCTTTTCTGTTCCATGGGTCGACTCAATGTGCTGCGTCTCGCCAACCACACTAACCGCACGCTTAGGACCCTCATCCTGATCCACGATCCGGTCACCGAAAGCAGCAGCCACTTCTTCAAGGGTCTTCTGCTTGGTTTCCCTACACAAGGTTAGCCTTTCATTTCTTGTTACGTCTCTCTCTTCATCTCCAATGAAACAAGTGGAACGGAAATAGACTCGCAACTCACGGGAAGTAAAAGTAAGCGATCACCAAGAAGAATGCGGAGCATACTACAAAGACGTAGTAGTAATTCTCGCCAATGTTGGCGAAAGCACTGGGTCCAGCCTCGGTGACTATTTCGGGTGAAGAGGTTAGCAAACGCAGACATGAATGCACTAAATATCACAATAATTAACTCCACACATACTGCCAACATTAACGATGAAGTGGGATGCGGCGGCAAGACCCATCACCTTGCTGCGCAGAGCAATAGGAAGGACTTCGGCGCCATACAGCCATGTAGTACTGTTGAGCATGCCATCTTAAAAAAAGAAAAAGGGTCAGCCATAATTTCTTATAGTTCTGGTTCAAATCCGTACAATAGCAAACCACAAAGAGATAGATTCCAAGAATCGCGAAGCCCTTTCCGACGCGATTGTCTGTATTCTGGAACTCCCTCTGCATCACTGCGGCGTATATTTCGATTAGGACAATACCAGCCAATCCAGTGATCAGCATCCTGTGGGGGTTAGCGGCAAGCACACAAATTGACAACTCAGAGGATCTACTTACTTCCGACGTCCCCATTGGTCGGTCATAAACATAGTAGTGATCGAGTTGGACAAAAAGGCAACGGTGCCGTAGACAGCAGCCAAAGCGAGGATCGTGTGTGATCCGATTCCAAGGCCCTTGTATAGAATCGCTGATACGATGTATTAGTATTCCAACGATTCCAACCTCGACGCTCGCATCCCATCCAGAACTCACTCTGATAATACTGGATGACATTGACACCCGTCAAACTCGTCATCGTCTGCACAGCAATAGACCTAAACATCCAAGTCAGTTCCCAACCACACAACCCAACAAGAAAAAAAAGAAATCATACTCACACAAGCACCCGATGTCTAAACAATTTAAAGATCTCCCGGTAAGAAGTCAACTCCCTCTCCATCTCATACTCAATCTGCGCCTTCATAAGTCCAAACTCCTCCTCCATTTCATGGAGCGCAAGCCCACGGCGAATACGCGCAAACTCGCTGCGTGCCAGGTCAATCTTCCCATGGCGAATCAGCTGGCGGGGTGAATTAGGCATGAAAGTCGCAAGACCAATGAACATGATAATTCCCCAGGGGATCTGGATGCCCAAAGGCAAGCGCCATTGAACATGGCCGTAGGGTGCATAGCTGCAAGCAAAGCCGACCCAGTTCGACATCATTGTTCCGAATGAGATGCCGCAGCCGGAGATTCCGCCGATCAGACCGCGGTATTTGGGATCTGAGATTTCGCTCAGGTAGATCGGGACTGTTGCGACCATGCCCCTTGGGGGTTGTCAGTTTTGGCCTGGTTTGTATAGATCTGGGGAAAAGTCTGTATGACTTACCCTACTGCGAAGCCGGCCAGCACACGGCCGGCGAGGAACATGCCGATGTTGACGGAGGCGGTTTGGATGACGGTACCGATTGTCACGATTATGCACATCATTTGCATGAAGCGGATGCGGCCGAGTCGGTCGCCGATGAATGTTTGTGTTAGGGCGCCGACGGCTTCGCCGGCGATATACACGGCCACAACCTAGGATAGTCAGTTTTTTGGGTCTGTTGGGGGCTGAATGGCTGGTTGACTGGACATACAGCTCCTGTGATGCCATTTGATGGCTTTTTCATATAGTCAATCCAGCTTTGGTGGGCAATAGCTAGTCAATTGTTATTTTTTGAGTCGCCAATGTGAAATTTGTTAATAGTTGTAACTCACTAGTCGTAGCAATGCCCGTATCGAATCCCTATTCAATCGTCAGAGCTAACTTCGCGTAGTACACAGTCCAAGGTCAAATGACCTTGGAACAGGAAATCAACCTACAAACAAGAATGTGCCTATAGCAGCAAAGAAAGCAATGCCCAGCGAATACCAAATCGCCATCTTGGAGGTTTCTGGATTCTCTGCGGATTCGGATAGGGATGTCTAGAAGTAAAGAGAAAACATAGATCACAAAGAACTAAAAACAAGAGCTACCCTGGTGTATTAGTATATCACCTGGTCTCTCACAGAACAAGCCGGTCTACGTCCGATGGGCCGAGGATGCGTAACACAGCAGAGAGACAAGGGATAGACGACCCAGACGCCCATTGTCGGAGGAGGCCCGACAGACAGATTCCTGGGGAAGCGGGGGCACTGGGGTAAGCCCTGGATACGAGAGGTCTCCACTACAAGGAATTGAACGCAGTCATTGGGGTGGTTTTTGAGCCGTTTAGCCTCGAAAGATAGGAGGATGGCTGGCTGGTTCAAGGCTCTCCTGTGGTCCCCCGGAATGCGGGGTTAGTGTCCTCAGAGTAGGTCATCCGGCAAAGATATGCGTCTACATGTCATATTCTTTCAGTTTCGGTATAAAGACTCCCTCTCATGTTTTACCCGGACCAATGGTACGAAATCAGTCCTACTAAGAGCCGGGTTACCACTTTGGGATGAGGTCTTGGCATTTACTTCACCGCCACGCGCGTCATCTCGCCTGTCGGTGTTTTCCTACTTAGTTATGCTGTGCTGTGATAGTACGTTTGCTTCTTTTGGAGATATATGTGGACTGATATATAGTGGGTGTTCTGGGGGACAAAATATCATGTCGCTAGCCTTGAGAGACCCCGATGATTGTGCCAAGGTTAGGCCAGAGTATGATGTAGTGTATAAGTGGTTGACGGCTTCTAAATAACTTTTTGATGATTCCGTCGCCAAGTTGATAACCTCGGGGGTAAATGTAGCGAGGCATGAGACTTCGATGCGTTACATGAGATACTCCACAGGTTACGGAGTATAGTGGACCCATCTAGAGCATGGGTAGACGGTCTTGGCAAGAGCTGGGGCATGTAACCGAGTCTTTATACATCTCAACGACATCCTAGTCTACTCCTCGCTCTAGAAGTGTGTAGTCGAGAACTCTACAAGGAAACATTTGAGTGAAAAGCCCAAGATCGCAATGGACAACAAGACACGAGCTGCAGTATCACTGCGATAATGAGACAGCTACTAGCAGCTCTACTGTGAACAAAGAATAATCATTCAACGACTCATAATCCGGTAGTCATAGATGGTGTTTTTTGAATAGTTGAATTCCTATTTCATTTTTCCATTGCCAATGTCATATATGCTCCGCAAAAACAGCGAAGCACTTTGTGCAATGCAGGAAACCCAGAAGCCGAACAAGGAAATTGAACAATCTAGAAAACGAGGGCAGCACCCTTGGTCTTCTTGTCACCACTGTAAAGAGATATACGTTAGTACTGGATAGCAAACAGAAGAATGTGCAGATGCAACATACCCCAGCTCGAAGTGCTTGCAGCGCTTCAGGGCGAGCTGCTTCTTGGACTTGCAAACAGTGCACTCAAGACGCAGGACAACCTTCTTGGTGGTCTTGGCCTTCTTGTGGAAGACGGGCTTGGTCTGACCACCGTAACCACTCTGCTTCCGGTCGTAACGGCGCTTACCCTGGGCGAAGAGGGAGGCCTAAATCACAAAAGAGATAAGATCAGCAATGGCTCACGACGACCGTTCCGGTGTCGAGGGCACTAACCTTGCCAGCCTTGTACTGGGTGACCTTGTGCTGTTGGTGCTTGTGGCACTCCTTGGACTTGCAGTACGTCCGGCGGGTTTTGGGAATGTTGACCTGTGCGGAGAGATGTCATGAGCTTTTGTCTTTTTTGGCCTCGAATAAGATCAATGTCAATGTAGTTCGCGCCCCGAAATCCGATTCGAATTTAGTGTGGTTGCAAAGAGATCGGCCGTGTTGTCCGGTTTATGGTTTTCATGAGGCAGAAAGCGTGGTTGAATAGCTGGTACTCAAAAGGACCGCGGGGTGCATGCATCTATGGTAACCTGCTTCTCGAATCCTCGATTTCGTCACCAAGTGTTGTTATTGCAGGTTTCGCCACTCATTCCATCTTCAATGCTGACTTTCATATTGCATGCTGGGAGAATCCGGCGAAAAACAGACGACTGGGTGGTTCATAATGTGGTGATTCGCGACGGTCGGCGGATTTGACGATTTCGAGGTCGGCCGCACAGTGGACATCATACAATCTCTCCACGACTCGAGGAATTTCGAACGGTCGGGGCTTGCAGAACACTTTGACATATCTCGTAGGGTGATATCCTTACCATTTTGACTGACTTGGCCGGATAGCTGGGTGGTGGTCGTTGGATTGTCGCTTGTCGGAGGAGAGCAAGTGCGATGGTTGGGTTGTGGGATTTCACTCGCTTAGGCCCTATCGGGTGGGCGCTAACCTTTTTAGGAGTCGCCAAGAAGACAGTGCTGAGTCATTCATATATTTTATGCCTGAGGCATTCTTGATATCACTGATCTCTAAAAGTATTTGAAGTCGTTTCTCAGCATGTATCTTGTGTTCTACTATACAAATCCTTCTCCGAGTACAATACTATCCCCAACTCCATACCATGTTGGGCCCTTCATCAATTCCAACCCCTTTTCATGGCCTATCACCCATTGCCCTTGAGATGGGTCCCCCAATCTCCACCACACATTTGAGCGGAGTTCATGATTGAGATCCTCGATCTTATCAATAAGTACCGACGCTTTCTTCTCAGATTCCATTGGGGAATTCGAATCTCCTTCTTTGGCGCCACTAGGCGTAATAAAGCGCGCAATGGTTACATGCGCAGACGGAACGGTGTATCTAGCCGCGATTGGACAGCCAGATTGGGTCACGATGTTGTAGAGATCACTCCGCAGGTGGTGATACGTAAACTGGTCATCTTTCCCACTATACTCACTGCGATCTTCCTCGCCAGCTGCGGGAACAAAGCTCAGAGCAATAGCAGAGGTGTCATAGCTGATTACTGGCTTGACCAGCCGAGCACGGTGGGTGAGAGTGTAGTTTGCCAGCTCTGCGACAGACCCATTCATCTCGAGAAAAGAGGTGATCTCATCGATTTCAGGTCCTGTCAGTTCAGACCTGATCTCTAGCGTGGTCATGTGCAGATTTTGCGAGGGTACGAGCCAGAGACCTATATTGTAGAATCACGGTTAGTACAGCCTCTCTGTTTCCCCCACAGAAAACATATAGTACACACCAGGTCCAATCAAGGGACCGATCTCCTGCTGGATCTTGTAGACCAAGTCCCGAATGTGCTGTGGTGGGCGTGCCCAAAAGGCAAGGTTGTGTCTTGGGTCGACGAAGCATGTCAACCCCTTCTCTGCCTCGAGGACTTTGAACAGGATCTCATCTTCTTTCCATTCGCAAAATCCGGGTTGGCAGATCGTTTCTTTGAAAAGAGCATTTCTATTGCTTCTATGGACCTCATAGGCAATTTGCAATTGTTTCTGGATAGAATTCTCAGCATTTTGCTGTTCACAATTAATGACTTAAGCGTACCGGATCATTTTCAGAGCTAGTGATCAATTGCTGAAACTGATTCTCAGCTGTTACATGTTGCAGGTGTTCATTGGTCATATTGTCTGAGGTCGGACTTCAATTGACTGGTGATTCTAACCTGGGCCAAGGGTTTCAGCGGGGTAGATGGGGTAAAATTGTGTGCAAGTGAGAAGAGCGGATTTGCACTATCTTCTTTCCAGCGATCAAGGGTTAATAGTAGACAAGAAAGTGATTATAGCACTTGAATCAATCGTCAGTCGGAAAATAGCATTTTGGATGTCTCAATTCTTCCCAAAAGGTCAATTGCATTACGCATGGTTCAATATATATTGCTGAACTCTGATGGTCAGCTCATTTTGAAAAATGGTGTTTCGGGGACTTGCTGCTAAAATCAAGACAGCCAGAACCTAGAAAGACATCTGATCTTCTTCTAACAGTCCTAATTATGGCGTTCCCTACACTACAATATATACATTGTCGCAAATGAAAGTGAGGCTCCGACGCAATCAGGCATCAAGGCCACAGGCCCCCACCAAAACCCCGCCGGGCTCACATCTTCTCTCCAAACACTCGTTTGACAAGAGCTGTACCTCTAACTACATTCCAACACATACCTTGCTCCGTTAATTCCATCCAAACCAGTTCAAAAGCCACCGCCGCTTCAATATGCTGATCAAGTTCGTTTCTCAGCTCCAGCATGACCCCGTCTTTATTGCATCATCGCATAATCTCAATCTCGAAAAAGCCACCCTCAGAGCCGCAAGCTGACATTCCGCGTCCAAACAGGGTCCGAACACTCACCGGCAAGGAGATTGAGCTCGACATCGAGCCTGACTACAAGGTAAACCACCCGCAAGCCTTGATGCATTTCCGGCTCCTCCCCGCACGGAATCACTCGACCCTTCTACTGAAACCAGACCCACCTCCCCGCCATGTCCACGCTCTTTGAATGCACCTATACTGACACGGACGGTTCTATAAAGGTCTCCCGGATAAAGGAGCGTGTCGAGGAGAAGGAGGGAATTCCCCCAGTCCAGCAACGACTCATCTTCGGCGGCAAGCAGATGTAAGGAACTACTCCCTGAGTTATTTTCATTGCGTTGGTTTGTTATCGAAATAATACCCAAGCTAACAAATTGTCACCAATAGGGCGGATGACAAGACAGCCTCAGAATATAACCTCGAAGGTGGCGCTACGCTCCATCTCGTGCTTGCTCTGCGTGGAGGATGCGCCGCGGCATCGATGTGAACGCTTTTTATCATTTTTAGATACCATCTTTCAGCAGCAATGTGAATCAGTTGAGGAACACTAGAGCTTGTCCACCTCGCATCCCATTTCGCGAGGATTCGAGCTGCAGGAGCCGCGGCGGAATGGGATTTGAGCTTAAATGGCGAGTCATTATGCATATCAGGTGTTACGGATCGAATCGGTTTTATTTATTGGGCCCTTTTCCTTCAAGGCCCTAAGTCCTTTTTTTGGCCTGGCTTGTGTTTGCTATACCGCTTCTGACTCTGTATTGGAATGAGCACCGAGAAATGGTTGTAGCACTTAACTCAGCCTAGTTCAGCCAACCGAATTTCGGACGCTATTTGTGCGACGCCCTTGAGTAAAGTTTCGCCCACTACAAGCTTGAAGACCTGACCAGCAGCCTTGGTTGCATTTTCGGGACAGTTTGAGCTTGGGAAAGTTGGAGCACACTGGTATCGGTTTCCAGTTTGTTGTGTTCAAGCCATTCGCATTGTTGGAGAGAGAGATATGGCCTGTAGGATTGATTGGACAAGAAGAGCCCATATCAATATTATAGACAGAACCGGAATTAAGTATAGCAATGTATATATATTTTTTGAAATTTGATGACAAATGAAACATGAAATGAATCGCAAATGAGGTGATTCCCACCTCGGGTATCAGAACGAGCCCAAACTCCCTGCTCCAACTGGAAACATTCATGTTACCTATATCCCACATATGTAAATATGTAGAAGGCCTCCTTTCGGAGACCCCAAAATCCACAAAGATCTGGTGATCCGAAGATCACGACAAATGTCGCCGCTTTGCCGGCATGAAAATGCTCGGCGCCGGCCGTCGACGAATGACGCCCGGGCGGGGAATAGGGGGCCCGGAGGAAGGCGGGCGGGATGAGGGAAGAGAAGAGGTGGGAGGCGCGGGGAGAGACGAAGAAGAAGAGGTGCTCTCTGCACCGTGAGGGGGGGAGGTCGCCCGGCGCTTCAGCTTGGGCCCAGAGGCCACGGCTGGTGACTTATTTACGCCAGACACACCACTACTGGATACGCCGCGGGGTGAGGTGGCGGAGGCAGTGGAAGTCAGTGCGCGTAATCGCGCCTCATTCTTGGCCAGCATGGGGTGCTGGAGGGAGGATGGGAGCGTGCTGGGGCGCCGGATGATGCGCGGGGGAGGCGGTTGCGCCTTTGATGCCGGCCGTGGTGCTGGCTGCTCAGCGGGGCGGCGGTGTTCTTCGACCAAGCCAATCGGTGCGCGCTTGACTTGCGACGCACGGTTGTTGAGTGACTTGGTAGGCATCGTCAGTGCGGTGTTGCGCTTCTGTGGCTGGAAGATGCTAGGCTTCTTTTCAACAAGGCCCGTCTTGCGATCATACGTAGTATGTCGTTGTCGCATAGAGGGTCGGGATCCGGCCATACGCAAACCCTTACTTTCGGGGATGAGTTTGGGAGTGAGGAGTGCACGCTTGGCACTAATGCCGTCAATAGCCATCTTCAATTTTTCTGCATCGGCATCAAGAGAACGCTGGACTTGGTCGCGGAGATCACAGTATACCCCATACCAGTTGTTGGTATTATCCGGAAGTTGATATTTCTCCCACTCGGGAATGTCCCGTTTAATGAGCTCAAGCCACATTTCTTCATCTTCTTCAGCGAGGTGGGGGGATGCGAGCTCCATGGCGTGCTGTAAATCCAGAAAGAATGATCTTAGTAAGTGGGCTTGAAACTTAGAATGAAGTATAAGTGAGGCGATAGAGAGCAAGGTCTATAAAGACGTACCAACTTTTCGGGGTTATGGATATTAAGCAAGATGGGACGAGCAAGTGAGTATGGCATAGCGCCTAGATCATCCAAGTCTGAGAATGACATAGTTAGTCTGGAATTATCCGAAACCAGAATGTTCATTTCAGCTGTACCTTTGATGAAACGGATGGCTGTGGCTGTGGCCAGCTGAAGCAATGATGGGGCTGGCATCTTGCTTATGACGGCAACAGTTCAAGCCGAATTGAGTACCATAAGATATGCGACATGGGGTGAAAGCAAGTATACAAGATATAATTAAGGAAATGAGGCGCAAGTCGCTTTTTAAAACACAAAGGACAGATAGATAGATCCCAGAGGCGACACTATTCTCGCGGTTGTAGACGGTAGGAGGCTCGGCTTTAAATATGGAGGAAGATCACGCGGTCGACGCTGATTGGCTGGCTTGGGTTCTATGGATTCAACGCTTTATTTGATTCTCTTTGTTCGAATCTTTCCATATCTACAGTCAGAGAGTCTAGTACTGATCTGATGTTTGTATAATTGAGCACTGATGACCTTTTTTATTAACACACTGTAGGACATCAAGTTCATTTTTTCTTTGCTGGGAATCAACCACAACGGCGGGGTTTTTGGCCGAAAGTTGACGCTATATCTTGTGACTATCAAAAGTAATACTGTCATCCTCAGAATTTTGCAATTGGCACATATATAGCAACCTGAGAAGTAATGCCAGCTGCCCTAGGATGTCATCCAGAGGAACCCTTCATTTATCCGTGTACACGACTTCTCCAAATTAACAAAGTATTTGGTAGCTCCCTCTAATATTCACTGGAGACTCTTTTGCATTTTGAAGCAGCTTTTGATATTCCAACGGCTTCTTGCATTCATCTTATAGTGTCTCGGATCCATCCTCCGTCGTCTTGGAACTTATAGAAATGGACACGTGATGCCCCACTACAAACAGCAAACAGTGCAAACATCGTCTTGATATCATCATCGAGGGGCATATCAATCAACTTTTGAGAAATCGAGAATCAGTTCAGCATACCACTAAATTCTGTCAGATACCAAATCCACAGGTATGTCTTTTGTGGTTATTTTTTTTTCCTACCGTGATGCCCGTCTATATACACAGTGCCTTGAACAATTGTGCCAGGAATGCTAGTCGTACAGCTACCATCCAGGCATCCTGAGTGCTGGACATAGACTTCCCATAGCGTTAATTAGAACACATCATTCTCAGCCTATTTCCCCTTTTGTGGCTATCTTATCCAAGACTCAAGAGTTAAAGCCTCAGGCACGTCTAATTCTCACACAGATAATCACAATGGCACCCCGCTCGCAGCTAGAGATCACCACTTCCTCCGTGACCCGCTTGGTCAAGGAGGAAGCTTCCTACCACAAGGAGCTTCAGCAGCAGTCTGAGCGTATCAAGAAGCTGGAGGCTGATACCGCTGGTGACGACGAGAACCGCGAGTACACCCTGAAGCAAGAGGTAGGTGTACGGAAGCTTTGCTTCCACCAAATCATCTTGCCTATCTTTTTGAAACCTATAATACTGACATGAATGATAGCACATGTCTCTTGAAGAGACCAAGAAGGTCCTGCCTACGTTGAAGGAGAAGATTGTGCAGACCGTTGCGAACCTGGAAGCTCTAATTGTAAGTATAGAATCCCTATTCCGCCACCTGTCTGTATTCTTGGATTCCATTAACCAATTCTGATAGATTGAGGAGGGCAAGAAGGGATCAGAGAGCAATGTCGAGCACATTACCGCTGCCAAAGAAGCCATTGCCCAGGCTAAGATCGCACAGCGCGAGATCTCTTGAAAGAGATGTTGAGATGTTGATTACATCAAAACCGAAAAAAATACCCATAATGTGGAAGATTCCATAATCTCATTCAATTAATTGAAGCCATACCCAACGCCAAACCATAAGCCAGAACTCCTTGCTAGTGCTAGTAATGTACACGCCGAAATGCATCTTCAGGTAGTATCCATCTTCCCGCTGAAGTCATCAGGGAGTTCCTCTCCTTCCTCGAGTTCGGATAGTTCGCCATCACTAACCGCGGAGATCTCACCCTCATCAAGCATATTGGTGTCCTCCCGTGCCCCATCGCTCTGGGCACTTGTGACTTGCCGTAAAGGCGACGCAGCACCGGCAGCCCCGGCTTTCTCAACCTGCAGAGCAGATGGCCGACCAGCCTCATCTTGGCCGTGCTGGGAGGGGGTCACGGCATCATTTTCAGGACCAGGAGTGTTCCCACTGCTAGCCTTGCCCTTAGATGTGACATCTCCGTCGTCGCCGTCTTCGCCCTCCTGCATGCCTTCCCGGCGCTCGACTTCCTCTTTCTCATCACGGATTAGGCGACGGAGCTGCATCCCCTCGTCAACAATACGGCCGAACTGCTCGCGTCGCTCAGCCCAGGTCATGGCGTAATCCTTGCTTTCCTTCTCGAGATCCGCAATCTCCAGTCGCAATTTCTGAAGATTCGCTGACTGGTCTTCGCGCGGCTTGAGCAGGCGATTGCTCGTGATTTTGTCCGTCAATTCATCATAGGTCTTTCGCAAGGAGAGAAGTCGCTGTGCCTCTTCAAGTTGACTGCGTAGATCGGCCGTGCTTTCTCGTACAGACTGCATTGTCGACAGAATCTGAACTCGCTCGGTGGCATATCGCTGGCGTTCTTGCTCGTTGCTGGTAAGAAGGAATTGGACGCGCGCGATGCTGCCCTCGAAGGCAGCGAAGTCGAGTGAAACATCCTCGCGGAAGTGGCACCATTCTTCGAGCCTTTTCTGTTTCTCGGCTTCTGCTGCGGTCGCATCGGAATCGGCGTCGGTTTCTTCAGGGGGAGGGGTGAGAGGGAGTGAGGATTGCGAGACAATGAGGGATTCGGGGTTCAATAGTCGTTTCGAAATTCTCTTGAATGGTTTTTCTTCGACGTTGAGGAGACGCGACTTGTGGAGCGCATCTGTAAGAGCTGGCGCGTTAGCATTGATCTGGGAGGACAGAGCTGGAGGGGACTCGACCTTCTTCTGGCTGACCTAGGAGCCCATAAGAAGCCATTTTGTGTATCTGATTATGGAACTCAATCCCAAAATCTAATAGCACAGGCTGGATTGAAAGTGTTCGCGACTTTAAGGTGGTCGAAGTGGGGAGGAATATGAAAAGTGAAGCCGAGCGGTCTGGCACTTGAACTCCGCCTTAACCTTATGTGACCTCCAGGGCTTGTTGGCTATTCATCAACAACCAGTTGTGGTGCCTAACGAGAGCAATCGAACTTCATTTACATAATCACTCACAGCCTCGGATGCTCTTTGGCCAGAGATCCATTCGAAAATATCCAGAATTGATCGCGTGCTTGCTTAAGGATCACGCTGTAGTCCGCAATTCAAAGCTGTTTGCAACCACTGCCCGGTGAAGTCACAATCAGAGGCCCGATGGACTTTGTCTCTCAAGGCTCTGTGACTGCTGTCTTAGCTGCTAACTTCTTTGCGTCCGTTGTACTCGCCTCAGTCTCATCAATATGACGGAGATGTACTCCGGCCTCCATGTGGGCCAGCGGTTTTGCTCTCTGGAAGAGTTCAAAACAGTGGTACGGAGCATATCAGTCAGGCAACACTGGGAGCTTCGTGTGGCTCGTAGTAACAAGAAGAGTGTGGTTATCGGATGTCGATCATCGGCAAATTGCTTCTTTCGCGTGGTCTGTCGCTCAAACAAAAATGCGACATACATCACCAGTCTTCAAGACAGCCATAGTTGTCGCCGGAGTACAAACTCTCCTGCGGCCACACCTGCTCGCTCTGAAGCTTCTCATGTGCGATTTCTGCTGAGTGAGATCCCGAAGCTTTTCGACATGAAGTCGAAAATACGAGCTCAGGATGTTGTGGATGCCGTGAAACGCTACCATGGGTATGGCATCTCTATGCGCCAGGCACAGCGAGCGCTTACCAAAATTCAACCGCGACATGCCGAGGATCAGGATGAACCTGGGCTGGATATCGACGCGAGTGCAGAGGAACAGCAATCGCCCGAGGAATCCCCTGAGTCGCAAGGAGAAGGGGCAAACGCATATGGGGAAATATCCGAGAATCGCTGGCTTCCAGAGAATCTCCCATCATCACTGATAGATGATGATAACATGTCCGAAAACGAGACCTCAAACCACCACCTCCCTGCTCCACCATCTAGTTCCCAAGCCCTGCCACCTCCACAGGTGCAACATGTACCGATTCCCACACCAAACCAACCCTCCTTCGATCACAACCAACACCCAATGACTATACCACAATCAGGAGTCGAATACCAGACCTCTGCTTCTTTACCAGTAGGAGTGGTTGGACCTCCGAAAGACTACCCCGAGCGCAGTGATCACGATGCCGTCCCGCAGATGGTTCTAACCAACTTCAAGATTGAATTCACCTGCACAGCCTGTGGGTCGCTGAATCAGAGCTTTTTCCCAAACCAAGGAAATGTCACCGGTGCCAGCTATATGACCCATCACGCTATACTGAATTCTGGCAACCTTCCAAGACATGCTGAGCCTACTCCTCAGAATGGTGTTGGTAGTAGTAGCAACGCAGTCAGCGAAAACCCTGCTTACGATATTAATGCCTCCAACACACCTAGCATCCAGAACGCCTGGCCTGGTGGTGGCCTAGGAGCTCAAATTGGACCGGCACATACCTAAATTCTAATATGTCATGTGAAGCGGACGACGTTGGCTACCATGTGACTGAGATCGGAATATACGGCTGTGCAAACTCGTGCTTGCACACTGCAACCGGAGCCAAAACGAGCACCAGCTGACTTTATGCCTTACTATGCACGAAAATGTATAATATTCGATGCCCTGACCGTCCTGGCTTCTGATATTCTACGCGTTCTATGAAAGGCTAGGAATTCAATTTTGGACACATAATTCAGATTACGATCGCAACGTCAAATCCAGGCATATGAAGAGGCTAGCTCGACGAGTCTTTCTGGGATCTTTGTTTTGATTTTGACGTTGAGAACTCTATTTAGGTTCATCTTATGTAGGGGAGGTAACATCCGAGGTGATCTGAGACTCGATATTACCAGGCCTAATATTGTTATGAAGTCAACGAGCTACGCTGGTTAATGCTGTTTTGATACCACTTTTGTTGATGAGATTGGAAATTCTCATGCATATCTGCCTGAATCTGAGACTATAACCTCAACATACTACTGTTACACCCTTGCATTTGATCAAGTACGTTGTTCCTTAAAAACAAGGTTATTCGCTCATGCGAAGCTGGACGATGTCGCGCAACGCTGCGCTCACATATTGGTAAAAATGACTAGGTGAGTTGACTCATTGTAGAACTGGACCACTTAGAGAAATTTGTGGAGATGATGATAGAGGAAGAGAGCCCCGGGGCTATGGAAGCTACATCGAATCCCAAAAGCTTGCCTTCGCCAAAAGTGCCCTTGGTTATCGAGTCGCAAAGCGTTCGGTAAAGGCGGTGGTGTGACCGCACCAAAAAGTCCATACCAATCTATGTCCAAGAGAATATGGTCTTAGATAGTAGTAGCCTAATTGGTTAAATTGACTGCATAAGAAGTGATCAAGCTGCAGAACAACAGTGGAGACCAGAGTATGTACTTCGGAGAAATATCCGGACATAAAGGCCCAAACTACCCGATTCGGTATCCCAGACCGCCAATTACTCAGCCATCGGACGTCCGATCGGCTATCCGACACTGCGGATCCACAACAGACTCTGCCAACCGCACCGACAATATAACGCGTAATTGAGCCGACAGCGTCTGGATCGCCATAAATCGGTGCGATATTGGGCTATAATGCAAACTGGGCACACGAGTTTTAACTTGCGTCGGACCTAGATCCGATGTAATGCCCGCCAGCGGCGCTCAAGCTCCAATCGACATCCAGCGCTCAGTTGCCGATGGATCGAAAGGCACTAAAACCTGCCAGGGAAAAACTTTTCTTATCAACTGAATGACTCTTGTTTGAACAAATCTGCTGTAGGATGAGCCATTCCTTTAAATACTATCGAGACCCTCCACATTCCATACAATTGTTCTCTGGATAGTATCACGCCAAGCATCCCCTCCCAACCTTAATATACTTCGTGTTGCAAAATCTGTTACACCTCAAGGCACACATGACCATTTACGAAAACTATCGAACAAGTTAGGGAGAATCACTTTTTTGAGCAAGCTTTGCTCCACCACATCTGCAACCATGAATCGACAACGAGAGGCCGAAAAGGCCCTTCACGACCAAACAAATATTCTCCCCTTCGCACAACTCATGGTTGTCTTCACAGGCCTGGCAATTTCCTTGCTGATTTGCATGGTGGATCAGAATGGTATCAGTGTCACACTACCAACTATCTCACGCGACCTGGGTGCCCAGAATACTATCTCCTGGGCTGGAACCTCATCGCTAATTGCAAACACCATGTTCACGGTGTTGTACGGCCGACTGTCAGATATCTTTGGCCGGAAAATCATGTACATCTCCGCATTGATCTTGCTGTGTATTGCAGACCTGCTCTGTGGCTTGTCCCAGAGCCCGGCTATGTTCTATGTTTTCCGAGGTTTGGCTGGTGTCGCTGGTGGTGGTGTTACCTCTTTGACAATGATTATTGTCTCCGATATTGTGACCTTGGAAAAGCGAGGCAAGTACCAGGGTATCCTGGGCGCATCTCTGGGTCTTGGTAATATCATTGGACCATTTCTGGGTGCTGCATTCACCATGCGTTCAACATGGCGCGGTTTCTTCTGGTTGATTTCTCCACTGGCTGCTTGCTCTGCAGTCGTTGGATACTTCCTCATTCCAAATAGTGCACGCAAAGATAGCTTCCGGGAAAACATTGGCCGCATCGACTGGTATGGACTGCTTGCGTCGTCCATTGGTATCATTTTCCTCTTGATTCCTATCTCCGGTGGTGGATCCTATTTCCCCTGGGATTCACCGATGGTCATTAGTATGCTCGTTATCGGAGGGTGTTCGCTCGTTGCATTTTTGCTCATTGAATGGAAGGTGGCTACACTTCCGATGTTACCAGGTATGTTATGACACCCCATAGTGGCAAAAGGACATCCAGTTAACATGAAACAGTCGTCTTCTTCAAAAATAAGGTCATCTCTGCAATCTTCTTGCAGAGCTTTCTGTATGGTGCAGTTTACCAGTCAACCCTTTACTACCTGCCATTGTACTACCAGAATGCCCGTGGCTGGTCGCCAATTGTTTCTGCGGCCATGACATGTCCGATGGTTGCGGCCCAGGCAAGCTTCTCCATCATATCCGGACTGTACATTACACGAGTAAAGCGCTATGGCGAAATCATTTGGATTGGATTTGGCATGTGGACCTTGTACGTCAACCGATGCCTAAGCCCTCTTACTTTGGTCCCATACTAATAGTACCATTCTCATAGGGGATCGGGTCTCATCTTGTTATTCGGTACTCACACCCATCCAGCCGTCATTGCAGTCATTGTGGCAGTCATGGGCGCCGGAATTGGCTTCACATTCCAGCCCACTCTCGTGGCCCTGCAAGCCCATTGCACCAAGTCCCAAAGAGCAGTCGTGATTGCAAATCGTAACTTCTTCCGCTGCATTGGAGGTTCATGTGGCCTCGCGATCTCTGCGGCAGTTCTGCAGGCCGCCCTTCGCTCTAATCTACCAACCAAGTTCGCGTACCTGGCGGAGTCTTCGTACTCACTTCCTTCAAGAGCGAATATCAGTGCAACCGAATGGGCTTCAATCCTGCTTTCCTATAGCAAGGCTTCCCACACGGTATTCGTTGTGCAGGTCCCCCTCATTGGTGTTTGTTTCCTGGCATGTATGTTCGTGCGTGACAGAGGTCTGGAGCGACCAAAGGAGCCGGAAGAGATTGAAGAGGAAAAGCGGAAAGCCCAAGAAGAGAGAGATGCCGAGGCGGCTATTTCTGAATCCTCCGAGGAGTCTGTCAACCACCAGACAAACCACCCGGAGGAGAAGCGTCATTCTGTGTCGACGTTCGCCGAATCATCGATGCCGCCTTTTCGGGCGGAACCCAATACCGAGGGAAATGGGGAGAAGGAGCAGCACCGAAGCATGTAGAGACTTGAAAACGGTGACGGGCTGTTCGATTTGCTTTTGACTTGGCTAAATCTGCATTGGCTTTTGTTGCATGGGCGGCGTGTGATACCAAAAAGTTTTTACCTTTTTCGATCGATTAATTTAATATAGACACTACTTGTCGCTTATGATTGTCCGAGCTATCGAGTCTTCTCAATGAAAGTTGTATATCAAAATTGCAATCTGGTGGGCTAGAAGCTGTTCATCACTTTCCAAGCTCTGCTTGAAATATAACTTTAATCAAAGAAACCGGAAGCACGGAAAACAAGAAACGAATGGTTTAAATGTATATCCCAGATGCCTCGTAAACTATAGGCTGTGTTAGTGCTGGTAGATGTCTTGTCTTGGCATTCCGATCCAACCACATCTCCGACCTCTTTCAACCTTATCTTGCAATGGCACTTCACCAGCGTCTTGATGTTTCAAATTAAGGCTGATATGTTCCAGTAAATTCGATATGTGTTCCCTTGGGCCAAGTCCCGAGTCATCAAGGCAGACAAGTCCCGTATCGCGAGATCATAACCCGCGGAAACGCGGAAGGACCGCATGCACTCGCTGTAAGACACGGAAGCAGAAGGCAAGCTCCACGCAGTGAAATACTTACAAGTATCTCGATTAACGGGTTTCCAGTGCGACAATGAACATCCGACTTGTTCCAACTGCTTGAAGGCGGGGGTTCCGTGCGACAAGTCCAGTGTCCGAGAGGACCAAGACCGCCAGAATGAGTAAGGTCCAAATGTATGAAGTAGCCGGAGAATACTAATTTGGAGGTTAGTTACACGCGCGGCTTAAAGGAACGTGTAAGGTTCCTTGAGCGTAAACTTGTTGAGTCTGATCGATCATCAGACTATCATGCTACCGCCACAAATACTGCGTCTTCGCTGTTCTCCCCGCAAGGTGGCCACACAATACCGCACACAACTACCTCGGGATTTGATAATAATCCTGTCGGGGAGATTGTGGGCCTTCTTGCACTGAACGCTTCTGAGGCCCCTGCATACGTAGGATCCAGTTCTGGCCTTTCTCTCGCTGCCGACCTGGGAGAGATGGTCCAAACGAGTGTATGGAATCAATTCATCTCAAGAATGCAGCAGAAAACAAGTACCGCCGCCAACAATTCTCAAAAGAAGGTAGGCCAAGGACATGGGCCCTCAGAGCAGCCCAGCACCACTCAAGTTCGAGATCGGCCAACGAGGGTGGAAGAACTCTTGCCGGCGAATGTCGAGCCGCCAAGCGATGAGATGGGGACAAGAATACTCGACACATATTTCACCCGACTTCATTCTCGATATCCATTCATTAATCGCAAACAAGTATGGCAGATCCATGCAGATCGATGGCGCTTAGCGAAGATCAAGCGTGAGGACCTTACTCGATCGGATCGATTTGCTATCTTCAAACTCAACCTGGTCTATGCAATCGGCGCAACAATGCTTCGAGTGAGTGAAAAATATGCGTACACGTCTCCTGAGGTAATAGAATTTCCCAAACGTTAGATTGACCGATGCTTACAAGTTTTAGCGATTCTACACTGCAGCCTTGCAACATGTTCCCACAATGTGTGAGGCACGATCCGTTGACAACATCGAGGCCATGGTTCTTCTGGTCGTGTATCATCTCCGAACCGCATCCAGTCATGGCATGTGGTACATGATTGGACTTGCTATGCGTACTGCTATCGATCTAGGTCTTCACCGAAAGGCAAATGAGATCAACATGGATCCATTTACCACTCAAATGCGACGAAGATTATTTTGGACTGTATACTATCTAGAGCGAGTGGTTTCAATGTCTCTCGGTCGCCCATTCAGTATATCCGATCGTCACATTGATCTCGATCTCCCACTAGAAGTGGACGATGACATCGAAGATCCAACACTACTCACAGCACCTCTAGATCCAAACAAAACCACAACCTTGACATTCGCAATCTACCTCTTCAAGCTCCGTCGCATCGACTCCCGCATCCAACATAAAATCTACCGCGCCGACCGGCCCCTATCTTCCCTCCGACCAAAAATGGACCTCCTGTACCTTGAACTAGAGCAATGGAAAGAATCCGCCGTATTACGATTCAACGGTCCAGATCTCGACTACCCAATGTTGCACTTCAACCGAGCAGTCCGACTCCTAATCCAGCCCTTCCTCCCCCTCCTCCCAATCACAGACCCATACTACCAAATCTGCATCCTGGCCGCAGGAAACATATGCCAATCCCACAAACGGCTCCACCAAACCCTGGAATACGGTCACTCCTTCCTAGCCGTGCAAACCGTCTTCATGGCAGGAATCACCCTCCTCTACGCGCTATGGACACACACAGACCAAGTCTGGTCTGTCCGAATGAGCAACGACATCCGCGCCTGCTCAACGGTGCTCTTCGTAATGGGCGAGCGCGCAGCATGGGTCAAGAAATACCGCGACGCTTTCGAGCTGCTCGTCAACGCCGCCATGGAGAAACTGCAGGGAAATGAGACTGCCCGCAACGCCGGAATGGCGGAGCTGATGACGGCGCAGTATGAGGTGAATTGGAATTCTACGACTACCCCCGGAATGTCTGGTGGTGATAAATTCACCCCGGTCAACCCGACCAGCCTGGATCCTGATACTGCGGGTGCTACGCCTCAGCTGCAGGGTTATCCGGATAACGATTACGATAATGCTGTTAGAATGGCGTTGCAGCTCGCGCCGTGGATTGATCAGGATGAGAGTGATCCGCTGTGGGTGCCGGACTTTGAGACTTTGGAGAGTCTGTCGGGGGCTTTTTGGAGTCATGATGATATGAGACTTTTTGATTCTTGGTGATATCTATTTGCGTTGTACATGAATGCGAGAGCGTGATATAATGTGACAGATTGCATTTTTCTAAGATTTGCCCATTATGGCACGGGAGCTTTACCTTGTTTTGCTGTATGATCCTCTGCTATGTGTAGTAATATGTTTGAATGGAGCCCTGGAGACACAATGGATGATGTGAGTTTGGGCTTTTGCGACCTGGTCATGTCCAGCCAGAATATCTGTGTATCCAGGCCTGTGAATCTGAATCGGTATTCAGTCCTGGTGGCTCTGGCTCCATCTGCGCGTGGTCTGCCAATGTGCCAGGTTCGACTAGCATTGGCCTAGTCGACTCAGGTTTATGATGTGTTTAAGGGGGGATATCATAAACCAGCTTCCAAGATCAGATCTGCCCAGGAAACCAAACTCTTCTTCATCCCAAGTTGTGAAAAGATTGACGTCCATATTGTTGGATTCGTGACGGAGCTTATGTTCGTCTGATATCGGCTCGGTAGGCCGCGACAGTCCAGATGGCACGGGGAACCCAGACCTAGCAACCTTTCTGCAGCCACAGATGTCCTGGATTCTGCATCCAGATGATCCAGGTCCATGTCTTGAGCTACATGGCTTTGACTTTCAGATGCTCTGTAGTCTCCATGTTGTGAAGGCCCAGGTGGCACAGCAACCTCACTTTTTGCACATATATCTTCGAGCTCTCAAATACGATTATGGAGAACCTTCAGGTAGTCATCGTTGCTGGCAGACCTCGCATTATCCAGCTTGTGTACGCATTGGTCAACGGTATACGAGCGTCGAGTCGGGTGCATGGGCCACAAATTGGCTTTGTGCCATCGTGCCTGACCTTTCAACCTCGGCATGACTCACAGGCCAAGGCAATTTTGCGATGCTGCGGTGACTCTCGTTTGGTAATTGTACCTCTGGGGGAGCATCTGTTTGACAGCCCTCCTATAAGCTACCGCTAAGGGTACATGTTACCCACAGTATTACCTCTGCAGTATTTGATTGGCGATCTGAATGATGACCGAAAGTAAGGACGAGATGACCTCCCAAAGGTTGAGAAAGGGAAAATGAGTAGAACAATCTGGGGACTGTGTCACATGTCACTCCACACCCGTTAGATTATCCCGAGATTAAATAGAAACATGGAAAAATGTTCTCCTGTTTCGTCTTAACATCAAGACTAGTGAGCCCTGAGTGCGATATTTGGGCTACTGGGTTCAATTCGTTGGATCGATATCATCCAGGATGCACCCGGTGTGTTTCTACGAGGCGTTGAGAGGATTGCTTGTTGAACAACCAACTAAATCTTACATTACTACGTCTTCACGTACACATTTGAAAGAATATGTGCAGAGAGAACCTTGGAATTGAATTGAGCCAACTTAGCCACTTATTCCATTATTGCGGACGAATTGCCGATGCAGTGCCGTTGCGGATCCGCAAATGTTATGCCGAGTGCATTCCGGGATTGACGTAGAGAACCCTACTGCCTCATTGACAAGGATACTTGTTTCAATCACAAGGATAAAGCTATTCCCCTTCACTTCCCCCTTTGATCCAAAATCTAAAGTCAAGTGTGTCACATATCATCGTTGTCGTTCCAAACCGAAGCACAATATCAGAATATCAAATCCAGACTCACCAACATTGAAAATCCAAGTACAATTTCAACTGGATACAACCTGATCCCGAATATCTTCTAACAGTAAAAGAAAACCAGCCTAATACCATTCAATATCCCAAATGGAAAACGAACATCAGACGCCTCAAATGGATCATACTGCCCTTTCACACCAATGCTCCTGGCAATCCAACAACTCCCAACCAAACTCCCGAGAACAATGGCCTCCCGAAGAAGGTCTACAATGGGGATCAGATCCTAGCTTCTGCTACCACGGCTATTCCAGTCCCATCGGCACCTGGACAGAGGAGAGACTCGTACAGAACCTGATGCGGAACATAGCCAGTTTCTGTGCCACCATGGATATTGGCTTCAATCTCCCAGAAAGCGTAGATGAGCCTCCGAAGCAAATACTGAGTCCATCGCAACTAGATGGATTCACACTCCCCATCTTCCAACCCTCGATAGTCCCACAGAACGAAAGTCTCTCCGAAACGTCATCCTCTCCATCTTCATCCTCGTCGAGCCAAGACCAGACTCTCTCTTCGGATGATCCTGAATGCACACAGCGGGCAAGCTGCATCAAAGCCAGAACTCGTTCTGGGCAAAATAAGAGGAAATGTATACAAAGGCCCGGGCAGAAATTGTGCCACTGTCGATCGGAAAAGAAGAGAAGGGAGTTTGTTAGAGACCGATATAAAGAACTCTGTCGCATTGTGCCAGGGCTTGAGAAACAGGAGTACACAAGGAAATATGTTCTCGAAGAGGCTGCATTGTGGATTCAAAGATTGGTTCAGGGTAATGATGCCCTTCATCAACAATTGGGACAGTTGAAGGAACAGGAGAAGTTGAAACAGTTGCGATTGTTTCCTATGGAGGAGGAGGAAGTGGTTCGCTAGTTCTACTACTGTTTGTATTTGGGATAACTTCATGATGACATGTAATCTACAATAATAATACCATATCTACACATATAATACCGCACGGAAATGAACGCTGAGATCGACAGAGCTCTCTTATTGGGGGATGAAAAAGAACTATGGCAGTGTTGATGGATTGCAGATTCAACATAATCGATTGTGTCTGGCTAGGAGAGAGACTATGAGAGGTATGATGGTGTGTCTATCTAGAAATGTTCTAGAGAAATTGGAAATATGGTGTGACCGGTGGCGATTTGGGGCTGTCTCCCCTACCATGATGGCACACCCAGTTACCAAAGAGATGCTTTGCATCGGTCATCTTTGGCTTCAAATCCTTTATAGGAGAATCTTTTGTATGCCCAAGAAGGAATCTTCCAGTGAACAGAGTCAGTCGATTCGAAGAGAACTTGCATGGTGTGTTTAAGATCCAGAGGAGGGGATAGCGGAAGCAAAGAGAGAGATGGAGAAAGAGTAGCAAACGCATGAAGAAGCTGGTCTGATGCTTGAGGTATAAATGATGGGCAAACAATTAGAAGGAATTCGGATATGTCTACGTCCGACCAAATTACATGAAAGCCCAGAGGAATTATCTAAAACATTTACTCATTGTCTCAATCACGGTTATACTCTTCCATTCCATATCCAGAAAATTAGTATACTAAAGCAACACGAGGATTAACAAACCATCAGAATCTACCAAGGAGGCGCAATAGCAGCAATCCCCTTTCCCAACTTCTGAATCTGCGCAGAGTAGTACGTCTATAAAACTAGTCAGCAAACCACTCAATCCAACAAAAAGAAAAGAAAAACCTACACTCTCAGCCCCAGCCCCAATAAGATGTAACGGCAAGAAGCGCGTATACCACGGCACAGCCACCTTATTCAACACCAACTGCGCCTGCTCATCACCAACACTCTCATCCAACAACAGACACGGGAACCTAGGATCAATAGCCGCGGGCCGTCCAATACCAACAAGATCACAAGCACCATCCCTAACAGCCGCCTCAGCGCCAGCACGCGAGCGGAACCCACCAGTCAACATAAGAACAAGACCAGGATGACGCTGTCGCACCACCTTCGAAAACTCGAGGAAGAAAGCCTCGCGCGCCGCGGTGCGTGCTGATTTCGGCGCTGCAGCGGGGTCGGCTTTACCGTAGCCCATCATCTTCGGGTCTTCGTAGGTGCCGCCGGAGATTTCCATAAAGTCAAGACCGGCTTCGGCCAGAAGGGCGATTTGGGTCATAGTTTCTTCGAAGGTTGAGGAGCTGTGGTCTGCGGAGTTTAGCTTTATGCCGATTGCGAAGGTCGCCGGTACGACTTTGCGCGTCTGCGAGAGGATCTATAGTACGAAACGGGCGCGCTTTTCGGGCGTGCCGCCGTATGCGTCTGTCCGGAGGTTTGTCTGGGGGTTGGAGTTAGTATTGGGTTTTGATAATGGCGTTGGTTGGTCGGGACCCAGAGTTTCATGCCTTGCCGTTGAGGAATTGATCTAACCAGATGAACCATTAGCATGGAGATCATTAAGTCGATCATTTGAAACCAAAAAATTTAGAAGAAAAAAGAAAATCATACCAATCAAATACCCATGCGCTCCATGCAACTCAATACCCGAAAACCCAGCATCCGCCATAAGTCTCGCAGTGTCGACAAACTGCCGAATAACCCTTTCAATATCCTGAGTGGTCATCTCCTTGGGCTTAGACCAAACCAGATACCCAACTAGGCTCTCGAGGTAGCTATCTCCAACCTCAATGGGGACTGCGCTGGGCGCGAGCGTCTGCGCGAAGATACCGCGGTAGCCTGCAACGCGGAAGGACTGCCTGCCTGGGTGGCAGATCTGAGCTATGGCTGGTGTGCCGTGTTTTTGGCAGGTGTCGGCGTATTTCTTCCATTCTGCGACTATGGCGCTGTTTGTTTCACTGTCTGTGTATTCGCTGTGTAGGGCTGGGTCGTAGGGGCCGCCCATGTGGTTTACGTCAACTTGGACGTTTCCTGGTGAGGTTATTAGATTGGGTTTGGTTGTTGGGAGTGTTTTTGGAAAGTGTAGGGTGGGATTAGGGTCAGGGTCAATGTTAGGGCTTGAGGGTTTTGCATTTGCCACGGAAATTTCAACCAACATAGTAGCTTTAGGCCAGACCTTACCTGTGAGGATACTCCCCCATCCGCCGTCCGACCATTGCTCATAGGCATCAGCCAGGGCGGTTGTCGGCTGGTTGGTTTTGGCTATCATCTCAGCCATTGCGGCCTGAAAGGGTGTTAGTTTCATATGGGCATGGCCATTAGGCGCGAACAATGTGATTTGTACCTTGCTCAGCCTGTTCGGCAAAACAAGTCCACATGGGAGCTTGACGGGGTCTGCGAGAAGGGATGGCATGGTGTATATGCAGCTTTGCGTGCGATCAATATACGCAATGTAAACTGTATAGTCTAGTGCAATAGACGATATAGATATTCAAGTCCGACAGGTAAAAAACACGCTGTCGATGATGTTAGTCTCAATTCCTACAAATTGACGGGCAGACATACCTCTATACGACAGGGTCTGAATTTGAAAATAGCAAAGAATAAACAGATAGCTGTATCAAAATTTGCAAGAATATGCATTTGCTTTCAAAGGCCTTGCACCTTGGAAACCCCCTTAGTCATCTCGCAGCGGAGAGATTGATCTCCCCGTCTTAGGTTGCTGGAGTCTTCAGGGCCGAGGTTCCACGTCGAAGAGATGTGAATTGCGGAACTCGGGGAGTTGAATTCATCCGTTTAGATTTTCGCGTGTGCTTGAGTGGTTTGATTATCTGACGATCAGAAAGGATCGCCATCATGTACGGGCGACTAAGTGTGCCACCGGCACATAACTCTCTCATTGGTTTATATTGCCAGGCAGTAATTTTGATCCACTCTCACTTTGCAAAAACTAACTGTAAGCGTGGAAAGCTTGGGGAAGATAAAGATGATATCCTTATTATGACTATCTACCTATCTAGTAGGTCACCGACCGACCGACTGCTAAGTTAGTGGTCATGTGACGCCTAGGCGTGATATCTGCCGGCACCTAAAAGCATCTACCGCCCTCGGCTAGATAGGTATATATAAAATAAGTAATGTTGAAAAAGTAAAGAAGTAAAGAAGCAAAGAAGTAAAGAAATAAAGAAGTAAAGAATAGCCGTAATTATACTAATTGCGGAAATAACTTATGAAACGACTAGGTAGAACGGGAGTAGGTATAGTACCGACGTTGGTAGTAACTAGTATGGATAACGGAGGAGTATCTAACCGTCTATCGGTTAGCTCTAGTCCTAGGGAAGCGTAAGTTAAAGAGCCTTTATTAGGGACGACGTTAGGGATACTCTAATTAAGATTCTAACTAGTAGGGAAAAGCGCGGCCGCTTCTAAGCGGATATTAGCTAGGACTAGACTACGACATCGCCTATAGATAGGCGGGTAGGCATTACCCACGGGCCTTATATAAGTGGGAAATAGGCCCTATATATACGCCTATAGACGGGCCCTACCCTTAGGGCCTATAGGCCTTAGGTATCGTAAGCGCCTATAGGCCTTTTTAGTAAGTAGAATTTCTTAACCTTATAACCTATATTATTTATATATTTTTTCTCTATATTTTTAAATAATTTAATTATATCTATACTAACTTAATACTACTATTAATTTTTTAACTAGGGTTAAAACTAAGCTTTAAAAGCCTTTATATAATAACTTAGATATTTATTATATTTATATATTTATACTAATATAATATAAATTAATTATTATTAGGTTTACTATACTTCCTTACTTCTCTTAAACTAAGGTACCTTTAAGTACTACCTTTATTTCTATAATAAGGAAGATAAGGATTATTCTTATCTTTACTATTAATTAGCTTATTTCTTTATCGCTTCTATATACTTAGTACTATAAAAAGATAAGGAAACTAACTCTTTATTATAAACTTATATTTAATTAGTCTAATAGGATTATTATCCTTAGAATCCTTATTATTACTAATTAGTTTAGGTATATTAATAATAAGCTTAGTCTTTTTTTATTTATCTACTTCTTATATAGAATCTAAAGATATATCCTTATTAGGTAGTTTTTTTATTTTAATATTAAACTAGGTTTTATATTAGAATATTATAATATCTTAGACTATTTTTATACTTAGTTATTTATATTAATAGTAGTAGATATCTTATACTAAATTAAAAAGATATTTAACTTTAATACTTATTATAAGAATAGAAAGAATATTATAAGTAATACTTAAAAGAATTAAGAATTTATTCTTATATTCCTTTTAGAATTATAAAGGATTAACCTTTTTCCTTATTATTATAGATATTAATATTCTTATTTATAATAATAATAAATATAATATATACTTTTTAAGATATCTAATAAGTTTATACTTTAATATTAATAGATTAAAGTAGATATAAAGTAGAAGATTAAAAAAGGTATTTAGGTTACTTATATTAGCTAAGTAATATTAAGAGGATTATTCTTCTTATATAGACTATATCTAAATATATCTTTAGATATAAAGAGCTATAAATTAATAAAGCGTTTCCTTATATTAATTATTTTAGTTTATATCGTTCTTTAATATACCTTATACCTTACTTAAGAAGAAATAAAGCTTATATTAAGATATAAGAATTATTCTAATTATATAAAGACTATTATAAATCTCTTTTATCTTTATATAGTAAGAGATAAGCTTTACTATCTTAATATTAAAGGCTTATAATATTACCTTCTTCTAAAATATAGTTTTTAGAATAAGTTATATAATTAATTCCTTAAAGTATTTAAAGAGAGTATTATAAATACTAAAAATATAATATATTATTATCTTTTTAGTCTTTAAAAGTATTATAGTAAAATAGTAAAATAATTCTATAATATATAAAAAGTAGTTAATCTACTATTATTTTACCTTATTAAGTTTATATTTCTAAATCCTAATATTATT
>LWEC01000499.1:0-172227 GCA_002116305.1 Penicillium italicum | reverse complement strand
CCCTTTCCGGCCACGCACTCTTTCTTCCTTTAACCACTCACTTTCTCAGTCGAATGTGCCCCCCCTTTCTCTTTCTTTACATTGCATTTTACCATACGAAATCGACACGTAATTATTCCAAAAAAAACCCCAAAAAAAGCCCTATGTTGTATAGATTTGTCCCGATCGCGAGCCCACATGGTTTTGGTTTTCCCCTTGGATCTTTTATTAGATAATTAAACACTACATGGTCGATCATTTAAATATTTAATTTAATGATTTCCTGCGAGGGTGATTTTCAATGTACTTTGGTGGGTTTTGTTATTGAATCGTGCCCCTCGCTCAGAGCTGTGATGGGTACCGAGGGGAAAAGTCCTTTGTTTATCGAGTTCTTAAATTATGTGGCATGTGAGGCGGGTGATTGGATCGTGGCACACTTAGGCTTATGGTGATAGCCCCTTATTCTTGAATTTCAGATTTGCCCCCTACAGGGGATTATATCAGTCTCATCTGCTGGAAAGCCATACGTCTTTTTCAGATATCGTGATAGATCTCAACCATGGTTCACATTTGTCTACCCCTCAACCCCTCCCAAGATCTACATTGTACTCCGTATATCCCAGATATATCACTTCTATTTCTAATAGACCATCATATAAACATCATAAAAAAAAAAGTTTTGTCACACAACTCCGAACATGTGGTTTGAGGAATGGGACAGGGATACATAGGATCACATATAGAGTTGCATTTGTCTCGCCTTGAATGTGAGAATCCCGAAGTTGAGAATGATGACTTGGCTGTGCTGTACTCCGTAAGTATATCTCATTTAATGGAATAGTTTCATCAATGTGGGAAACTAGATCGATCCAGTTGGCATCAAATCAAGGACTGTTGTATGCTTGGGTGCCCATCAGCCCCGTCTTCTGACAGATTATTCTACGGTACTTTTGTCGCCTCACAGATTGACTGGTCCAGATTCAGTCTCACCTTGGACCCTCTGACCATATGATATCTGGCCTCCCGCCCGCCTTGTGGCTGTTCATCTGTTTGACTGTGCCACGCTTGAGATAAAGTGCCCCATCATGCCATGTACAACTGCATTATGCATAGAATTGATGTATGTACCCTGTGTTGTCCTCGAGGAATCACCTGCCGGACCTCATGGAGGAAAGATCGGCAAACAGAGCAGAATGCAAATCGGAGCATAGGATGGGATGTCAACTTTCAATTAACCACTCCGTACTCCTTTTAGTTTATGCATTGCCAGCACAAAAGAGTACGGCTAACTGCGCTACAAATTATAAAGTACGACCGCCCATGAAGTTAGTCTTCAACGCCCAAGACTCCACACTGGTGAAGTTGCAGTTCTCTACAATATATTGAGTATGTTGTAAAAAAAGCACGGATAACTGACAGCTTTGCGGTGTATACAAGGTACACCGTTACCTATCACCGCGGAGGCTATGTTGTATAAATTGAGCACAACATATGTATCGCGAGTTCCCGGGTCCCAACAGTGGGGCGAATACAATACTTACATCATTGGAACCCGAAGATCCCGGGCGCTGAGCGCCGACGCGGTTACTTGGGAAACGCGCTTCGCGTGGAACACGGACAAGATCGCCTTTCACATCGGGACAAATGAAATGGCGTCGAAATTAACGAAAACCTCACTTCCATACTGACCATACTACTGAGTAGCCTCTACCTATGTTGTATGTCCCTGAGCACCCCCTTGATTCGCGGAAGCCAAGTCCCTAAATTCTCTCCCGGACTTCCGGTTGATCATCGAAGCCTAAGTTGTAGGCGGAACTTCATCTGATCTGGTGGATCTAGACTGTCAAACTAGCTTCAAGCTCCAGCGGTGAAGCCGGGTGGCTTACGCTTTTCAGAAAGGGATCCCTACAATCCATGATCCTTGATGCAAACCCAACCAGTTGACATCCTTAGAGCTTTTGCTCGGTCCACTTCCCGATGCAGCGGACCGACCCAGTCTAACGCTCTCAACCCAGAAACAAAAGAAAAAAAAGCCCATGGCGGTGATACTGCGTGAAGCGGTGACTTGACTGACCGCCTGGCAAATGTCTTTGATTGATTCCTTGCCTCGAAAAGTGATACACAAGACGATCCACCATTCCCAATCCCTTGGGCCGCAAATCCGGGATATGTCTTTCATTCCACGTCCCTCCGAGCGGTCAAAAGCACGCTGAACAAAAGCACCATATCCATCGAAGAGCCCGCCCAATTATGGATCTCTGCATTGAGCATCCAATCGGACCAGTTACGAATCAGACCTCTTCGACCATTTTCAGCAAGCCCGCTACTGGAACAAGAATTTCAGGAACCTCTTCCCCGGCGCCCCTGAGCTAGTAGACCCCGACAGGCGGGCTTGCTGGAGCCCATCGTCCCGACAACTCCATGGCCAAGGCCCGGTGTCTCCGCCGTGGACGCCAGAACGGTCTGGAATCTCCCAACTCGGGCCCTATTCTGTAAGTGAGCCCAAGCCAGCCGTCTCCAAGCTAAAGATGTCGGTGAAGCCTGTTTCGTGTCAATATATTTAATCCTCACCGCTTCTGCAAGTTAGAAGGAATCTACTAAATAAGCGTGTCCCCACTGGTCTCGACTTCAACCGACTTGACGGTGTGAGCGTCATTGATCGCGTAAATCGAAATTGAATTTCGCCTTGAAACCGAGGGTCCCCATTGTGCGCGCTATGGCCGATTTACTTTCGCTAAATGATGGGTCTTCAAAGAGGACCCCAGCGTCGGCAAACCAAGACAAAGACCACTCGAGTCTCTCTCCACCCAACGCGTGCTTTTTTAGGTCGTAAAGCTCTTTACCAAATGACGGGCTGCCGGTGGGTTTCAGAGTGTGTATTACACAATAGCAAATGCGCCTGCCTACGTGGTCCAGGAAGCCCATTTCCGAATCCTGTGTTCGCACCGGCCGTCCCGAGGAACACGAGTCTGGACTTCGGGCGCCCACATCCTGTAACCATATCCAGAGACACGGGTAAACCGAAGCTTTTCGTGTGTAGCATGTGGATAACTGTTGATTTTAGGACCCTCGTCTACAACATATGTTGTAGGCCTTCCGTACGGAAAACTGTAGGGTCCGTTAACTAGTTATTTTGCTACGTACATGTCGATGATCAAATGCTGCATGACAGGCCTGTTCATCCAGGACCTTGTTTTGAACCATGGAGACATGCTCAATCGCAGACGCGATCGCCCAACCCCTGGATCGTGACGGAAGGGGATGTCCGGGGAAGACCTTCCGGTCCATGGTTCACTCCCATGCGGATCTTGGTTCACTTCACGTTCTGATATCAGACGGACAAGTCATACGTAATTATGTTTCTGTACCACTTTGCCTATGAGACAGGATGAACTACGGAGTACAGCCAGTTGGTGCTGCATGCTATTTCTGTGTCTGTAAATACACACAATGTGCCGTGCATAAAACGCAAGTGCCTCTCTCACCCCCCCTGTCGCGTTGGCGAATTGGCCGCGTTGATTGGACACTTTCTCCGATGCAGGGGATACACCACACATGCGAGCAGGGATTTATCACACTGGCAATAATACATAGTTTGGTTTTTACAGGGCTTGGAAAATTGCTGATCTCTTTCTTACTTATCCATCGGAGATAGTCCACTCCTCCCCCCGCGCGGAGCTACTCCCGCGGAATTTTCTCGAAAAAGGTGGACACCGGGCTAAGGAGACTAAACTGGGAAAGAGACGGAGAACGCAGGGCCCGGGTAACCTTCTTTTCAAGTGTCGCGACTTTATTGCTCGAAACTCATCAAAGTTCAACGTGCGACGCGCCCATCTTTGAGAACAAAAGAATTACCAACAAATAGACTTCCATAGTCCGGTGGATTGGGGACGTGGTAGTCCATACAATAGAAAGTGAGGCGGGAATTGGAATTAGGTGGAAAGCTAGGCGTGTCTTGCGTCGCATTGAACCCGAGGTGGAAATAAAAAAACGAAGTGGAAAGGAAACGAAAAGGGGGAGCAGGAGAACATCTGAGACCCGAAATTCTGGTAAACAAGGAAATGGGACCGAGTCACTATTGGATATGTCCTGCACCAACCGGCAGGATTGGGTCTCGGCAGGTGGGAATTTCTCCGGTTGGGGCGGCTTGTGACTGATGATGATTGTCTTCTGTCTGGGTTCCTGCGACTCGCGCAATATCCGACTGCAAGGAATGAGGACCGAGGGGTACGGCGGCGACTTTTTTAATTTGAAGGCCGTTTGGTTTGCTATCCAGGTTGCCCTTGGAAGCTTCTCCGTGTGTACAACATACGGAGTACGAAGTTCTTCCAAGGCCAATTAGGCCAGTCGTCTCTCCACTTGGTATTGGATTTATGGCCTCCGTCTCGCTTGCTTTAGTCTGCAACATATATTCCGTACTCCGTACATAGTTAAATCGTACTCCAAAGGATGAGGCATTGGCTACTCGGGATTTTATAGCAGAATTGAGATAGTGGTGACCTTCCTCCGGATATAGTTCGTTGTGAGGTAAGCGCTTTCAACCGGGAAGGTGGCAATGATGCTAATCTAGCAATAGTTATGCAACGTATCCTGTGTAAACATCCTTCCCATAGTTGTGATTACTTGCTCGGGGTCTCTTCTCTGCTGGGTATGTGGTCTTTAAGTTGCTCCGACGTCGATTACGATCAAAAAAAAAGTCATGTTACTAGTTAGGAAGGTGTCAACATATATATACAAACTCAAGCACTTGTCAGCATATTTCCTGCCCATAATTTAACTTTCTACCCATTGTCTCAGAACATGCTCAATTGCACCATAGTTATCCTCGACAGTAAATGAAGATAACGTAGAGGCTAGTACCAAGTCAAGGCCCTGTCCACAAAGACTATATTTCAATGCAGCTTGATGTGCTCTATGAATTACTCGCTTAAATTACAAACTTTGTACGCGTGTCATCCATGACCTCTAAGGCCTAGAACGTGCAAGTTCTACATGATGTAAGCCACTCACATACCATACTTGTCCAAATAGAATCGCAACGAGTTTTAAAACATGTTGTAATCATATAACTAACAGACCAGTTATTGCTCGACTGCAATGCATTGACCTGCCCTGATTTGCTTTGAACATGCCAAACAAGGCATGAATACTTCGCCATAACCGAGGCACCAAACCGTCTTTGCAGATTCATTGCGCGTCGCCTATGAGCACATACCTCACTCAACGATGGTCATCTCCACGAGGAGAAACGGTCCGTCACTAAGTGGATAAGTTTCCAAGCTCCCGGGTCGATTGCACATGGCTCTGGGTGCTGATAACCAACGGTCTTGCATACAACCCAACCTATCGGGGTCGAAGTCTCACTCTGAAAGGCTGATACAACATACGTAGTTTCATACAAAAGTGAGAATTGCCCAGGTGGAGATTCACAAACTGTGCTCCGTACGGAGTACGGAGTAGTGCCGTGGTTTCAAGTTGGAAGAGTGAGTGGGTCGCGATAGTGTATTTGGATTGGCTAGCGAGACCATGCCATGTGCCACCAGTACGGAGTACGCCCCATTTGAGGGGTTGAAGGATTCTCAAACAACATTTAATGTTCCGTCAAGTTCGAATGAATCGAGAAACAAGGTACACAACTACAAAGTTGTATATCTAACGCAATGCGCTGGTGTAAAACTGGTCTTGAAAGCCGGGGTTCGGAACGAGGCTGTGTTATGGTATGCAGCAATATCACCGAGAGAAGCTGAACAATGCTTCCGTATCTACCCATGCTTGCCTCAACCACGCGCGGACTTAACTTCAACTACATTACGTGTACATCATCTATACAGCATTAATTTTGTATATTACTACATCATTATGTATGCATTGTGCCGGGGACGAGCGTTAGCACGATCCAACCCGAGTCTGGAAAGTGGGAACTGGAAAACCCACTTTAGAGTAGCTCAAAATTACATTAATTCAAAACTGCCTTCTAGAACCATTTTAGCACTAAGTGATGATTGGAGGATAGACATCTTTTCTGATGGTTATTAAGAAGAGTTCCATGGATGCTATGTACATTACGGAGTAACTTGACACGAAACAACTTCCTTGGAGAGGGAACAAAAGAAGTGCCCTTTGTCATACTCTACTGGGGGCCATCTGGTCTCGTTGGATATCGTCCGAGTACATGGACCACTCATTGTTGTTCTTGCTGAGACACTATCTTGTCGGATTTGCGCATTGTCAGCTCCCCGAGGTACAAACCAATAATTTGGATTGTGTGAGGCTTTGATACCCCTGACTGGTTTAAGCCAGGATATCCTTGACCAATTATCGAAGAGTGAAGATAGCAGCTGGAGTTGAGGTACTCCGTACATATAATATGTCAAATTAGGGGAACTTGCAGCTCGGATGTCCCATGTTATTCTTCACAATTGCAAATTGATACCTGCATGTCCTCCATGTGCTAAACCACCAATACCTGCCGTCGAAATCTGTAGTTGTGGGCCATAAACTACATAAGTTCTGATAATTTGACATTTGTCACCAATTTTGAGGTTATACGTCAAACTGCACATGTCATACCTTACCAGACTGACTGCTTGGGCCCGTTAATGAGGTAGCGAGGAGATGTGACCGTACTGTTATAAGCGTGTAAGCATGCCCGGGCACGCCCAGCTGGTAGGTGTGGATATCTCATCACACACATGAACACACAGACAGTGGGGAACATCATGTTGTCGAAAAAAGACACAAATTCAAGTGTGTAATTTTAAGGAATGGTCCGGGGCTCCAGATGTCTCTAGGGCTAACACCCGGGATTACCCCCAATTATGATGGGCTCTGACTTAGACTTGAAAGATCAAATGTCAGCAAGTCGAGTCACATTAATGCCAAATGGTTGGTACCTGTAAAACTGTGGATATCCCAGGGATATCCAAGTACATAACATTTGAAGACCTCATCTTATTGGTGTTGGGGTTGGTGTCATTGGACATCGTGTTCATGCAAGATGGAAACCAATTCATTGGTATGGTATTGTAATAATTCTGTATTTCTACTCTTGGTTCCCCTCAAAAAAAGCCTTCTGGTGGGCGCCATCTTGTATTAATACCGGTATTGCATGTACCCATCCCGCCTCCACCTGGTGCAACTCCCCCTAATTCAATCCCACTTCCATTTCTCCAGGGTTGTTTTTTTTTAACTTGTTGATGGCTTAATTTGTGTTTTGTATACTTCTTTTAATTGCGCCTGTTTTTTTTTTTTTTTTTTTTTTCGTTGGGCCGAGTAAGAAGTGACTCCCCACCCGCACTTCTCCCTGCTCAACGTCGCATACAGCCATGAGCGGATATTGAGCTCAAACCACCCCCCTCCCCCCTCACTCCCAACCCCTCCAGAAGCTCTCTGGATTGTGGCCCTGTGAACCCTCGATGTTTGATATTCGGGCGACAGATCTAACTGTCGACACTACTACGCTAGCCAAGTCCGGCACTGTTGCGACCGCATTCGAGTACACCGACGAACAAGTGACCACGCCCACAGCCCTATCCCGCTATCGCGGTCGGGGAAACAGTGTATCACGAGATTACAACCATATCAGCCATTCCCCGGTCAAAATGGCTTCTGGATATGCAGTCAGCCCGGAGCCGCTGACGCTCTTCGTGCGGGCCATGTACGATTATGACGCCGACGATCACACTAGCCTGAGTTTCCGCCGTGGCGACATTATCCAGGTCCTCAACCAGCTAGAAACCGGATGGTGGGATGGAGTCATCGATGATGTTCGAGGTTGGTTCCCAAGTAACTATTGTACCCAAATCACGGAAGCGGACGATTTCAGCGGCCAGTTCACACACGCCCACCACGAAACCGATCTCAGCGCGGACTCCGGAATTGAAGATGAATATGGCGATGGACACGATGAGGATGAAGTGAATTCCGAGGGCAATACTCGAGAATCACAGCCGATTCTCCCTATCGAGGATATTCCAGCGCCCAAGGAGCAGGAAGAGGCCGCATTCTGGATCCCCCAGGCGACACCTGACGGCCGCCTGTTCTACTTCAATACCCTCACCGGATATTCCACTATGGAGCTCCCTTTCGAGAACCCTACCGCATCAACCGAACCAGGCCCGCGAGATCGAAATAATTTCTTTGTCCCTGACCAGACACGACCACCCCCGGAGCTGATGGCGCGTGGCTTTGAGCGAGATGAAGACGAGTACGATGGATCTGCATCGGAGGCAGAAGGAGAGTCATTGATGTTAGTATCGCATGACTCGATTTCTCGCCGACGCCTGTCCGTGATGGATGGAGTCTCCCCTGCCACGTCCATGGATTCCCTGTACGCCCCGGGATTTAAAGAGTTCAAACCGCAGCCCCCGAGCAAAAACCCGCAAAAATTATACAGCCTGGGCGGAAACAGTACCAGCACATCTGTGACTGAAAGCTTTTCTAGACCTTCTATTTCCTCCCACCCCCCTCAACACTTTGTCGACGACGGCTTTGCACCACCAATAACTTGGCCTTTGCTTGTCGAAAATATGCGGTACGCTGTGGAAGCTTACCGCCGGACGCTTTTCAACGGTGAGCGTGCGGAGTATGTAAGAAAGGCCGAGGACATATCCGACCATCTTCGCATGCTGCTGGCTGCTGGATCTGACACGACGGATAATCACTCTGGTAACCCATCTATCATTTCCACAAACAAAGCCCTATATCCTCACTTCCGGGACATGATGTCCAAGTTCTCGAAATTGGTTCTTTCATCACATATTGCTGCAGCTGATTGGCCTGGTCCCGACTCGGCCAATAAATGTCTGCAGGAGGCCGACGGGGTTATGCAGGGTGTGTATGGCTACGTGGAAGTGGCTCAACAACAGCGCGGTGATGCGATCCATCGCATTATTCCTGGTTTCGTCAGTGGTAGCTGCTCGGGAGGTAGCTGGCAGAACAACGGTGTTTCGTTGAATGCTTCAGGTCCGACATCATTCCTTGTCCCGGATGCAGGAGACTCGCGAGCAGAGCCATCGGTCTCTCTCGACACCGCGTTTTTGGATTCAATCGACATCCTTGGGAGATCTTTTGTTGGTAGCATTCGGCGACTAGAAGAGCGGTTGGTTGTAAACCGGAAGATCGTTACAGTGGAGGAACATGGAGAAATTGCGGATGCAATTTCAGCTGCTGCAATCAAGGTCATCGAACAGTTTCGCCCATGGATCTCCTCTGTTGAGTCAATGAATTTAGCCCCATTGGGGACCAGCTTCCAGAATCCTCAGCTAGTAGACTTCAGCTTGCAAAAGCAAAGAGTCTACGATGCTATTGGAGATTTCGTGCTGAGCTGTCAGGCGGTCTCTGCCCCTCTGGCTGATGAGTGGGCCGAGCTTCGTGGTAATTCACTCGACGATCGTGTGAATGCTGTGCGAGGCATCGCTAGGCAGTTGGAGAACTATGTCTCTCAGATTGGCTTCTCATTGTCGCTGCTCCTCGAGCAAATCCCCACCGAACTATCATCACCTCTACAACGCGATACCCGTCAAGAAGTGGAAGATGATTCGTACAAGAACATACACAAGCGAGCCGAGTCCAAGGCCAAGATTGCCACAGAGTCAATCGGAATACCATCCTCCTACGCTCCTGAAAAAGAAGGTGGCACAGATAAAGTACGAAGAAACATGGACAAGGCACAACGATTCTTCGGCCAGGCACCCCCCACAGCTATCACCCGGGAGCCAATCCGGGAGCCAGTACGTGAGCCCGAAGAGACACCCTGGTTCTTGAAAATGGCCCATGAAGGTGAAGTCTTCTACGATACCAAGGGAGACTTGCCAATCCTCAAATGTGGAACACTCGCAGGATTGGTTGAACACCTCACCCGGCACGATAAGCTTGATGCATCCTTCAACAACACCTTCCTTCTCACCTATCGCTCTTTCACTACTGCCACCGAATTATTTGAAATGCTTGTCCAGCGGTTTAATATTCAGCCCCCATTTGGCCTGAATCAAGATGACATGCAAATGTGGATCGATCGGAAACAGAAGCCGATTAGATTCCGTGTTGTCAACATTCTTAAGAGTTGGTTCGATCACTTCTGGATGGAGCCTAATGATGAACCACACATGGATCTCCTTCGACGTGTTCATACCTTTACCAGCGACTCAATCGCTACTACAAAAACCCCAGGAACCCCTACATTATTGGCCGTGATCGAACAACGACTTCGGGGACAAGATACAACTGTCAAGCGCCTTGTTCCGACTCAGAGCACCGCTGCACCAACACCAATCATCCCTAAGAATATGAAGAAACTGAAGTTCCTCGACATTGATCCAACGGAGTTTGCTCGGCAGCTGACCATCATCGAGTCGCGCCTCTACTCCAAAATTCGACCCATTGAGTGTTTGAACAAGACATGGCAGAAGAAGGTCGGACCTGATGAACCGGAACCATCCCCTAATGTCAAGGCGTTGATTCTGCACTCGAACCAGCTTACCAACTGGGTCGCCGAAATGATTCTCGCTCAAGGCGATGTCAAGAAGCGTGTTGTAGTCATCAAACACTTTGTGAACGTGGCGGATGTATGTGTCTTCTGTGTTTGTTTCCAAAATCTTGGCTTTGCTAACTCGGTTGTACAGAAATGTCGTAATCTGAACAATTACTCTACCCTGACATCCATCATCTCGGCTCTTGGAACTGCACCCATCCATCGTCTAGGCAGGACGTGGGGCCAGGTTAGCGGACGCACATCCGCAGTTCTGGAACAGATGCGCCGGCTTATGGCTAGCACGAAGAACTTTGGCGAATACCGAGAAACCCTGCATCTCGCTAACCCGCCCTGTATTCCATTCTTCGGTATGCATCACGGCCATTTCAAGCAGATTGTCTTGGAATATCTCACCCCTTTAAATTTGTGGCTAACACAAATCCTAGGTGTCTATCTTACGGATTTGACCTTCATTGAAGATGGTATTCCGTCTCTAACACCTTCAGAATTAATCAACTTCAACAAGCGGGCCAAGACCGCAGAAGTCATACGGGATATCCAACAATACCAGAACGTGCCGTATCTTTTGCAGCCTGTCGGCGAACTTCAAGATTACATTCTCAGTAACCTCCAAGGCGCTGGTGATGTACACGACATGTACGAACGAAGCCTGGAAATCGAGCCTAGAGAGCGCGAGGATGAAAAGATTGCAAGGTATGCCGAGACCACAAGCAGAGACAAGGGCTCCTTGTTGTTTGCATCCACTGTCGCTATTTTGCGATAATTTTGGATTTTTGTTTTAAATGGCGTTTGGCATTTGCTCGGCGATACCCAAATTTGACCTTCTATTCTCCTCTTTTGGGCCAAAACAACTCTGCCTCTTTTCTTTTTTTCTTTCTCAAAACTGTTCGGCTGTTAAGACTAACCGTTTTTGATTCTGAATTTCGTAGATTACTATCTGAGTCCGGTTTCCTGTAACCGGTGAAGATCCCTGTCAAGTTTCATGTCGCCCCCAAAACAGGTTCGACAAACCCGCGATTTGCGCTCCAATCGACGCCACTGTTTTATATTTTTATCACCAACGCCAAACCGACACCTTTTGGGATATTTGCGGGTCTCGTGACCTTGTTTAGGTCTCCAAACTACCTCAGTTTCTCGCCTTCGCAGCAAGGATGCTTGCAGATCGATTTATCGCATGCATGTGAATGTCTTTCCAAGACCCACACACCTTTGAACACTCAGCGCATTTCTCGTTACTCCGGCGGATACGGAATACTCCGTAGATTCTCATATACCACTTTCCTGATAGACTTGTTCGGTTGGTTGGAATTTCTTGTCCATTCCCCCCTTTTTCTTGCTTCCATCTCTCATCCCCCAGATGAGGTTACCTGCCTCTTGTGGCCACCTCGAACTCACCTCTTCTTTGTACTGACTGTGACATATTCTGGCCGTTTTTTGGCGTAAATTTTTTTGGCCTTCGATTTCACTGTTTTTTGGTTTCTTTTTCAACATATCCCCTTGTGTTGTCGCCAGGTTGGGGCGATTTGCTTTTTTCTCTTTTTGTCAAGCTTATGTCCTCCACGTCACCTTCTGAATAATGAACTTCATGAACGACTTGAGACTTTTGTTCCTGTCTGATGGATGTTGTCCGCTGAAGTTGGCTTGGTCCTTTCCACCTCATTATATACAGTGTTCCACTACTTATTTGATTATTGCCCGGAATGATGGGTATTCCGCGCCAATAGAGACTGATTATCTTGATTTATCTTAAACTACTTGGCCTACTATATCACCCCGGGGGGAGTACTTGTCGTTTATGAGGGGTGTCCAAAAGCGGCAAGAGATGAGGTCGTAAATTCGTTCATTCACAGGAACTGCGAATTTGATATTCTATGATCTTGTTCAATCGAATCAGACGGCTGCACATGGCAAGACCCGAGAAATGCCAGCGTACATGGCAAAGAATTAGAGAAATGTTTACCCGCGCTGAGCGCCAAATACACCAGTTCAAGCTAAAGGACAAAGCGTGGCAGTCATGTCAACATCTATGGGATTGATGACCCCTCATCATCCGAGTCGAATCACTCTGTCGAAGGAGTCTGGTTTCCGATGCCGTGGAAGAGCTTCATCTTCGTTTCGGATGCCAGGAGACCCTTCACTTCTTCCGCAACAATTCGCTGTCCGCCGCGGACTACCTTGTCCAGTTGTTGATCTTTGGTGGTGACACCACCAGAACGAGGACCAGTGGCCTCCATACCACGTGCGGCCTTGCGCACTTTCTGGCTGAGATCCATGATCTGCTTGTTACCAAAGTCACGAGACGTGAATAGCGGGCTCTGGCTGAGAGTCGCGACCCAGTACTTATTCCATAAAAGGGACAATATTTGCGTATCAAGAGTGCTCTTGAAATGACTGACATCAAGAGAGTAGTACTGATTGGCATGTGCACCGAAGTCCTCCGCCTTCCCAAGCGGGATAGTCTGATACTCGTCGTCCTCATGAGCCTCCTTCTGCGGGGTAAAGTTCGATGGGAATGTGCGGAAAGCACCGATTTCAACACGGCCGGCGGAGATGGTGCGGTCCGGATCGATGACGACGGCGACAAACGGTCCAGTCATTTGCTGTGTTTGCTGAGTGGCCACATCAATCCCAGACAGCCAGCATCCATAACCAGGGTGACTGTGATACCATCCGACAGCATTTTCCATCCGCCCCGCGTCTCGACACGACTGCAGATATGATACCATGTACTCGTTTGCCTCGTCCTGTGCATTCACTCGGGTCTCGGTGCCTTCGACTGGCAGCCGGAACGCATCTGTCACCACGAAGGTGTTAGGTAGGATGTAGCCTTGCATCAGACCCATAATCTCTAATGAGCCACCCGAGCGGGCGTGCATCACCATCTTTAATAATGCTGTAGCGGAGATTCGGACGTGCTTGAAATAGTATGGGTCGGTGGCCCATGGTCGCGCGTCGTTGAGGGCTTTTTCTGTGTCAGCATTGTATTCGTAGAGGGCGTCTCGTTGAGGGTCGAAGACGCTTATCGCATTCTCGAGCTCTGTGCGTGGGACATTGGTTAACTACAAGCTGGATGTCATGTGGGTTTGGAGGTACTCACCCCAGGCCTGCTGGGCAGCCTGCATTTTGGATGGATTGGGATGGAGCAGACAGTCGAAGGGTGAAAGATCTATTGAAAGGATGAGAGTAGTTTAAGCAAGGTCTCAGTGATTATGGGAGTTCTGCAAGGACCGGAGAATAGATAGCATCAGAAGTCAATGCATGAAGTAGAGTAGGCCGTGGGGTTGATCATTGATTGGCAGTATTGGGCGGTGGGGCTGGGTGAGTCAGCCGTTGCCCGGGACGACGATCGTGCCCAAACACCCACTTGCGACCTGGGAAACTTGATGTTATCTATCATCTGCGATTTCATTACTTCCCCCCTCATAAACAACAGTTTGCTCGCTCTCCTATGACGCTGTCTTAATTGCTTTCGCAATCCTTTACTCTCGTTTTCTTCCGGCGCACCTTGTGTGCTGAGAACCCTGTGTGCCAGGCTCTCTTGTTTTGATCCCGACATTGGTTACCCAGTCGCAGCTTCGCTCGGCACTGTGTCGTTGGATTGGATACACCCCATTCTTTGTTATCAATCTCGACTTTTGTCAGCCTAATTAAGGAACTTTTATTACAATGGCGGTAGACACCGGCTACCTGACCACTCAGGTCAACAACATTGTTGCCCAGCTCCATGGGATTTACGACGAGATTGGAGTTCCTGCGCGCGAGCGCGAGTCCCGTGAGGCGGAGGTAAGCTCGACCTAGGTGTAACAATGGCAATGTCGCGTGGCTAACATAGTGATACAGCTCTTCAGCGCCCTGTCAGAGACCCTACACAATCATCTTAAGGTTGTTGATGAGTGAGTCGCATCCACAAGCAGAGTCCTTGGAGCGTTGCTAACAAAAATTTTCAGGGAGAGAGAAGATATGGCACAGGAAGCGGAACGTCTTATCAAAGCTATTCAACAAATGGAATCGTCCCTGAGCGATGAACGGGCCAATGGCCAATACGAACTTAACCACGACGACCTTCGTGTCACTTACCCACTTAACAAATGTATTGCATTCTTGCGCGAGAAGAACGACTCGATGAGCAAGTTGCATCGTGAACGCTTTGAGCAGGTTAAAAGTGAGTGTTGCCTGTGCGGATGTGTCGCTGACACCCCTTTGCTGACATCCAACAGAACTCGTGGACGCGCTTGAATCCTATTCCTCACACCTCGAGCCATCATTTGTCAAGCTCGAGCTTCCTCCCACTGCGCCAGGGTCATCGATTCCCCCAAGCTTCGACCTCTCGCCAATGTATGTTACGGCTCTGGATGCCGAATTCACCCACGTCTACGAAGAGTACCATCGCCGCATTGCCCAGGTCCAATCTGCCTGCGAAGAAATGATCAAGCTCTGGGCCGAGCTCGGAACACCCCAGGCGCAAACAGATTCCACGATTGTGAAGTGTTATCGCGATTCCCCTGAGCAACTGGGGCTGCATGAAGATGATGTCGCCAACCTCATGGCCAAGCGCAATAAATTGGTGGAAGAAAAGAAGGGACGTGAGCGCAAGATCAACGACCTCAGAAGTACTGTGATATCTCTTTGGGATCGCTTTGGTGTTGAGGAGGCTGATCGCAAGGCATTCCTTGCTGCGAATCGCGGCTGTGGTTTGCGCACAATCAACGATCTCGAAGAGGAATTGACACGCCTCAACGAACTTAAGAGACAGAATCTCCACCTGTTTGTGGAGGATGCTCGCTGTCGATTGCAGGAACTTTGGGACACACTCTTTTTCTCTGAAGAGGAAATGCTCGATTTCACACCTGCATTCTCTGATGTGTGCAGTGATGCTTTGCTCGAGGCTCATGAGGCCGAAATTACAAGATTGGAGGCCATTAAAGAGCAGCGCGCTCCTACTCTCGAAATGATTGAAAGACACCGCTCTCTTCTGGCAGATCGCGAGGCACTTGCAACGTCAAGCCAAGATGCATCCCGCCTCATGGGCCGCGGGAATAAAGGAGAGAAGCGTGACCCCGGAAAGCTATTGAGAGAGGAGAAGTTGCGCAAAAGAATTGCCAAAGAATTGCCGAAGCTTGAAACTGACCTGCGAAAAGAGCTGGAACTGTGGGAAGACGAATTCGGTCGGCCATTCTTGGTTCACGGAGACCGATATCTTGATTCGTTGACACCTGTCAGGTCAATGCTTCCACCACGCTCAAAGACACCATCTGCACCACCTTCATCTACTAAAACAAGCACAATCAGACAACCCCCGCCTCCTCGCCCTGCGAGCTCCCTGAGAGGCCCGCCTCCCCCCCGCTCAGCTACCAAGACCCCCACTAGCGGCCCAGTCAAACACAACACCATTGGCTACGGGGCCTCTAGATCTGGGGCTACCTCAAGAGCCGGTGCAACATCTCCTTCAAAGCTTCCTGCCCGCGTCCCGCTGGGAAACATGCCCCATGGAAACAACTCCCCTGAGCGTCGGATTCAACCTGGCGCGTACTCGTCTAGCACACTTAATGGAAAGATGCCGCCCCCGCGCGGACCTCCTCCACGGATGCGTGCCTTAACGGTCGAGTCAAGAGAAGACCGCTTCAGCCACCTGCTGGAGCCGCCTCGCTGCAACAGCGCTATGTCTAGTGCTTATGTGCGGCCTGTTAGCCCAGAAGATGTCTATGATGACCGGCAGCGATCCTTCATGAGCGCTTCGGGATTCTCGAACTCGCAAAGATCCACCGGATTCTCTCATTCATCTCACTCCTCACAGTCCTCACTGTCTCTGAACTCCTCTAGCCAAGCCTTCCCTCGACCTAACCCGTACCTGCAGCACGCAGCTCCGCCTCCAGCTGCCCGTCAAGTCTCCAACTCCTCTACAGTCAACACTACAACCTCCGGATCTGAAAACTGGGAGACTTTCGAGGACGGCTCGGGATCTGAAGCCGATCCCAGTGACATTTACTATTCCAAACTGCGTGCTGCACACGGAGGAAAGCGGTTTGCACCCGAGGATGGATCTGATCTCACTGGCAAGAAGGCCAAGGGTATTCGCAGTGTCAGTCCAGATGGTCCGCATCCCGGGCAGGTCCTGCGTGTTGCTGGCAGTGATAACGAGTGGGCCGATGACTACGAAACTTACTAAACGTCCTGACATCGCCTCCCCTTCCCATAATGCATCTCATCTTTTGCATCTCATCTCTCGGTGCCTCGGATGTTAAACGGTGGTTACGCAACCCTCTGATGATCCCACGACTGGATTCTGCACGGTTCATGGTCAACCTTGGCTTCCCTTTCACAACTGAGCTCCCCTGGATTCCTCACGGGCATTTTTCTTCTATCACCACGAACGCTAATTCCCGAGGGGCCGACTTCAACTTCTCTTCCTGTCCAAAATTACGAGTTTATCATGCCAATCTTGCTCATGCTCTCCTTCATCTGTCGATGTTTTTGAGCCCAAGCCTGCGCCTGACTGTGTCAGGCTGCAGCCTTTTGAGGATTCCTGTCATTCACGCCTTTCTCGACTGACACCCTCGCTGTTTCAATTCCCACTGAGTTTAATATTCTCCTTTTTCTGGTCTTCTTGGCATGGTGTTATTTTTTTCTTCGTTTCCCTGTCACTTATGGTTTCCCTTGGCTTGGTGCTTACGGCTCGTTTATTCCCTATTTGATCTCCGGCTTTGTGAGTCGAATTTTGTCCTTGGTTTTCACCGGTTTTCTATGTATTTGTCAGCGAAGTACACTGTTTTGATATAGTGTTGTTAATCCTATCTTCCGATTCTCCAAGCTTCCTTTCACTTGTCCCAACCTTGCAATAAATAGCGTCGATAAATACCAATGTACATCTTAAGCCGAGACACTTGACTACTTTAGAGCTAGCAGTACGACTTGGGTTGCAGCCTGAACAACAAGGCGAGACATATAACATCCCTGCTGACGACGACTTCGAACGGAGTTAGCGGTATTCGTTATCAGGCTACCATCAAACGAGCCTCTGGCCTTTTGAACGGATCAAGTTATCCGTTAAATTCAGTTTCAAAGGCTTATTAACGCGAAGAACACACACTGAAGCTCAAGAGTCGCAATGGCGTCCATCGGGGACACATGTGACAGCCTCTTTGGGCCTGTGGTTAGTCAACATGGTTGTCGTGGAGGGTTCGACTTTGCAGGTATTTCTTTCCGACATGTACGCGTCTGGACAGTCTCCACGCATACTGACATTGCAAGCAAGTCCTATTCGAAGCATGAACATTCGATACCACTCCAGCAGCCTGTTTTCTCCTGCTGTTACCCTTCCGCGTGTTCCAGCTATCTGGAGAGTCTTTGAAAGTAAAGTCTTCATCGACTCATTTGGCGACGCTGGTGAGTTTTGCTGTTTATCTATAGTCATAGTCTGAGCCGAAACATCCAAGTAATGCTCTCTCTATACAGGCCATCGCGACAGTATCGGCAGGAATCCAACTCGCTCTGCTTGTATTAAATGCGACACAGCACTACCCACACATCATGTATCTGGTGTGGGTGCTACCCTCAGCCTTATAGTGGCGGTTTCCATTGTTGTTCTGCTTCATTTGGAGCACAGCCGGGCTGTTCGTCCCTTGTTCCTTGTCTCTGCATATCTGTTTATCACGGTGCTTCTAGGCATCGCGCGAGCACGTACCTACCGCCTGGCTGCTGCCATATGGTAGAGCATACCCGGCCTGCCTTACCGCGTCTCTGGTCATAAAGTTGGTCCTCCTGGTGCTAGCCAAAGTCGAAAAACGCAACTGGTTGTTGCCAGCCGAAAAGACTCAGTCTATTGAGAGTACTAGCGGTCTCTTCAGTCGGGGCTTATTTGCCTGGCTTAATGCGTTGCTAAGAAAAAGACACACCTTGCTGCTCACGGGCGATACAATACCTAACATCCACGAGAAACTGTCGTCTAGTGACCGGCATGACGGTAATTCTTATCGGGGCTGCTGTCGCTCTGCGTGGACAGGTGAGCCCTGGTCTGTTGGGTATTGCTCTGGTTGGGATGATGGATCTGGGAGAAGCCTTCTCAGAACTGATTCAGAATTGAATCCTCCTAGACAGCTCTTTGGGTGCCATTGCCAGGATCAAGGAGTTCTCGGAAGATACCCCAAGTGAGGAAAAAGATGCAGCTTATGAGCCGCTGCCAGACACAGAATGGCCAAGTAGGGGTGATATTTCATTCGTTGGTGCGGACATTGCGTACGAGTCTGAGAACGAAGAGCCCGTGTTGCACAGTATCCTTTTGGATATTCGTGCTGGGGAGAAAGTTGGGCTGTGTGGGAGGACAGGAAGGTGAGCCAAGACACTCCAGTAAAGGTGAGAACAGGCTACTCTCTCACAGTGGCAAAAGCACATTGGCCTTGTCACTACTCCGTCTTAACGAGGTGATTTCTGGTCAGATCCTTATTGATGGGATAGACATATCGACGGTGCCTCGGTCATTGATTCGGCACTGGATTAGCTCTCTCAGTCAAGAAGCCTTCATTTTCCCAGGCACCATCAGGCAAATCGTCGATCCTTTAGGCATCGCCGGCGATAAAGATATCATTGAAGCTCTGCAATGTGTCGAAGTCTGGAAAGCTTTTGTGACTGCGGCGAACAGCGGCGCTCACAGCGGAGTGTTGCTAGATGCGATATTGGCCGACACGACTTTTTCTGGAGGCCAAAAACAGCTACTTTGTCTAGCAAGGGCGCTTCTCAAGAAGGGCAAAATTCTGATACTAGATGAGCCGACAAGCAAATATGCGATCTCTTCGCGTCTCTATGCTTCAGCAACGCTAACAATTTGCAACCAGCTTGGATGCAGAGACAGACGCCAAGGTCCAGAAATTCATTCGTCAGGAGTTCCAGAACTGCATTATCATTATGGTTGCGCATAGAGTTCATACCATGCTCGATTTCGACCGAGTTGTTGTTCTGGGTAGTGGTCGAATCATAGAGGAGGGACATCCCTCGGAATTGCTGGTGGAAAAAGGCGTGATCTCAAGCCTGCATCATCTGGAACAGTCAATACGAAGTAAACAGGAACTCTGATTGATTAGGTCTCATCAAGTTGTACACAAAGACTTCTAGCTTCAGCAAACACATGGCACATATTGGAATCGGGTTATATAAGATACAGCTATAATACAGTCGCTCGATCTCCTCATTCTACACTACCGGTTAGTCGCAAGGGTGCCCATCCAACTTTGATCTTCGGGCAAAGTTCCCTTAGGAACTCTCTGGCCAGCAGGAGGAACAAGGGACTGTGTCAATGCCTTGGCGTCCTGCACTCGGCGAAGTGTCTCATTTCTCCCGAGAACAACCATGGTCTCTGAGATTCCAGGTCCAGGCGCAGAAGCTGACAGCGCCCAGCGGAGGTAGTGATACAGCTCCTTCTTGAAAATTTTGCTTGCGTTATTGGAGCCAACTGGTGTCTCTGATTCAGGTGTGGAGAAGACTACGCTTTCTGAGCCATCGTAGCTGTTAATGTTGTCGCGGTGCGTGTCGATGTTCCAGGCTGAGGGTGGGACGAGGGTTAAAGCGGCTGCTGCGGTGTGCAGGGCTTGAATTGGGACTTCTGGGGATGATTGGGGTGAGGCCGGTTGGTAAGGGCTTCTGTTGAGTTTCGGGGTGAAGAAGATGGAGTTACGCTGAGCGAATTCCTTTGCATTTGTGTAGTTGTTGGCATCTGCGCGGATGAGGGGCGCGATGTATTCGGAGAGCGTGCGACCTTTAAGAATCGTAGCGCTGCCTGGTGTTAGTCATTGGGTGCCATGTAATCCAGGCGTGAGTTCTTTACGGCTGATGGCCGACTTACAGTTTGTCGAGAGGGTGGCTTTCTTCCACCACCGAGGTCACCTTCTTCACCATCTCGTCGAACTCGGGGCCGCCACTTTTGGCGAAACGTTGGACATGTGATTTCTGGAGGAATTGGAGTTTTTCAAATGAGACGACAGTGTTGCCTCGTGTGATTTTCAAATTGAACTTTTCACATTGTTAGCAGTGAAATCAAGGTATTTTCACGAGATATGAGAAGAACATACAATCTGTTCCAGGTCCTTCAGACTTAACACATCAGACTTCTCGGAATGAGACCAGCCTAGGAGCGAAGCAAAGTTCACCAAGGTCGAGGGGAAGATCCCTTGCTGATCCTTGAATGACGAGAGGTCGATGTCTGCGTTGCGCTTGCTGAGCTTTTGCCCACTGTGGTCCACGAGCAGAGGAACATGAGCAAAGCTTGGTGGCGTCCACTTGAAGGCATTATATAGCGCCACGTGCATGGGTGTAGATGCCATCCATTCCTGATAGATGTTGGTTCAGTATCTTGTGACTTGATTGTTACAAAGATGATAAGTAGACTCACCGTTCCTCGGATAACATGAGTGATCTTCATGCAATGATCATCCACGACATTTGCCAAGTGGTACGTGGGGTGCCCGTCTGATTTGATAAGAACTGGGTCGTTGTATACACGGTCGATGAAATCCAGCTTCGAGTTATTCGGTCGATTCTGACCAGATTTGCCGTAAACCAGATCATTGAACATAGGGTATTCATCCACTTTTAATCGAATAATGTATGCCTCTCCCTTGGCTGCTCGATCTTCTGATTCCTCGGCAGATATCTCGCTGCATTTCCGGTCATAGCCAGGCGCCAGTCCTGCCTGGCTGCGGTGACGGGCGATCGAATCCAATCGTTCCGGGGAGCAAAAGCATCGGTATGCATGGCCGTTGGAGATCAGATCATTGGCGTGGGATTGATATAAAGCTGTTCGTTCGGACTGCACGGGAACAAATAGTTAGGAATTGTTTTCTTTGCGACAAAGGAGTGCCTCACTTGTCTATAAGGTCCATAGGGACCACCAACAATGGGACCTGTCAGGAAAGCGAGAGTCAGCAATTTCCCCCAGTTTTTGTATGTTTTTCAAACCGACCTTCATCCCAATTTAATCCTGCCCATTGTAGATCATCGTAAAGTCGCTGTTCCGCTCCGGGGATCGTCCGTTTCTACTGTAATCAGTCGTAGCTCATGCAACGGAGCGTAGTCCACGAACCTGGTCGGTGTCCTCAATGCGCAGCAGGAATTGACCACCGGTGCGTTTTGCCAGCAAGTAGTTGAAAAGTGCTGTCCGTAGGGAGCCTAGATGGAGGTATCCGGTGGGCGAAGGCGCAAAACGTGTGCGCGCAGGGCCGTTTGGCAGTTTGTTTTTCGAATTAAGTGCTTGAGCAGCCGGAGAAGAGGAAAAGGCTCTGCATTGAATGATCCAAGATCGCCTGGCAAATAGCCCTTGAGGACTTCTCATTGCGAAACAGTCCAAGTATCTAAGAAAGAAAGGAATGGTCGATCTCTTTGAGATGTTGCGGAGTTGCGGAGTTGCGGCGCGGAGCTCCCGAACAAAATTTCTGAACTTCTTCAGCTCCCGCTCTCACTTCTCGTTCACCAACCTCTCTCTTTTATTGTTGGGCTCAAGTTGACGGCCTGTTTCTGCTGAAGAAAAGTCCGATCGTATTTTATACAAAAAATCACTGATAAGTGCGTTTGAAAGATGTGTTTATTTTTGGACCCTACTAACAATGTTTTCAGTGGCTACGGCTGGAGTTGACCTCTACGGTATGTTTTTTCGTGCATCGATATCAAGAAACATTATATTGATCAGTGTTTCTTGCACACAGAGGTCCTAGAGATCCATCAGAGCTCAACCAAAGATGACATCCGCAAGGCATACCGCAAGGCAAGACGAACCCACTCGTCTCCATATTCCAGCGATTACTGACAGTCGGCTTTCCAATAGGCGGCCTTAGCCAACCACCCCGACAAAGTCCCCGAAGCTGAGCGCGAAGAAGCCTCAATCAGGTTCAAAGCTGTGCAAGAGGCCTATGATATTCTCTACGATGATGACAAGCGACACATCTATGACACACACGGCATGTCTGCCTTCAACGGCTCCGGTGAGCCGGGTATGGCAGGACAGCCTGATCTGGATGATTTGCTGGCACAGATGTTCGGTGGTGGCATGGGCGGTATGGGCGGGATGCCTGGCATGGGAGGCATGGGAGGAATGCCCGGTGGTCGCCCTAATAAACCGCGCAAGGGCCCCAGCGAAGAGCAAGATTATGAAGTCAGCCTGGAGGATCTGTACAAGGGGAAGACAGTCAGGTTTTCCAGCGTCAAGAACATCATTTGCGGACATTGCAAGGGCAAGGGTGGCAAGGAAAAGGCCACTGCCAAAAAGTGCTCGACTTGCGGTGGCCATGGCCACAAGGAGGTCTTGCAGCGCATGGGACAGTTCGTGACTCAACAGACGGTTATGTGTACCACGTGTAACGGAGAAGGCTCATACTTTGCTCCAAAGGATAAGTGTAAGAAGTGCAAGGGCACGAGGACGACCGAGGCGAAGAAGATCCTGGAGATCTACATCCCCCGAGGCGCGAGGTAAGACCGTCTCTTTTTTTTGGTGTTTTCAACAGAATCACATACTTACTGTGCGACAGGGAAGGAGACAGGATTGTGTTGGAAGGCGAGGCCGACCAGGTGCCCGATCAAGAGCCCGGCGACATTATTTTCAAAATCATTGAGGAAGAACACCCCGTGTTCACACGTGCCGGCTCAGATCTCCGTGCAACTATTGAAATCACTCTTGCTGAATCCTTGACCGGTTTCTCCCGTGTCGTGATCAAGCACCTTGATGGCCGTGGTATTGAGCTTAACCACCCTCTCACCGCCGGCGGGATCCTCTCACCGGGACAGGTCCTCAAGGTCCCCGGAGAGGGAATGCCAATGAAGCGTACCGATGCACGTGGCGACCTGTACTTGGTTGTTGACGTCAAGTTCCCCGATAACACGTGGAAGCCCACCCCAGAGATCCTGGAGAAGCTCAAGGAAATCCTCCCCAAACCCAGCCCTCCTATCAAGGCCGACACCGTGGATGAAGTTGAATACGACCCCAAGGGTCGGATGGAAGAATTCGGTGCGCAGGATGGCCATGACGCATCAGCATGGGAAGACGAGGAAGAAGACGATGAACCGGCGCAGTGCGCAGCTCAGTAGAATTATCCTTGCATAGATGGCGTCTGGGGGCTTTGCATTAATAGGGGATTTGTGAATAGATCAACTTTCTTGAATCCCAAGTACCTTGTAGACTAATGTACGTTGACATGGGGCATATGGAACCAATTCCACTCATTTTATGGGTGGATCAGTGTGGATAGCGTGCGGTGGACATTGTATACAACATCCGAAGCACAAATACACATTCACCTTTACTCGTCCTTCGGATTAAATACGGATGATTAACTTGTCCCAAGGCTAAATCGAAAACTGAGATGCGGGACTCTCGGGTCGACCCTAGTACCTTCGATGTCAGCTTCTGTTTATCTTCCCTTTATTTCTTTAACTTGGAACTCCTTCTTTATACATACTTTTCTACTTCATGTCTAGAAACCCAGTCTCTATAGTATATAGTTTCAAACATTACACGACTAAAAAGTCGATGTCGTGTAACACCGAATCTTCTTACAAAAAGCTATTCATGCACTAACAACTTAGATATTGGGGGAGTAAAAGCGCCCTTATACAGATTAATGTAATGACCAAACACGTCGACGTCGAACTATCTCTCAGCGACTAGGACCAAATTGGGTTCCACGTCGTTCTATTCCTGAATATGCAACCCATCGTCGAGTTGTTGTTAGGAGGGAATTATTTGCGCTGGTGGACTCCCTAATACCATTGTAGAGTTACTAGATATGAGAAGAACATGCCTAGATGTGTCAACCTGTAATGGAAACCCCGTGGAGCAAAACGTGCGTAGCAAGCACACCTGAAACTGATAGATCATCAAGCGTATAGATGCTAGATTCGTTGATTTGAGAGGCACACTCATCCACTTAAACGATCATGAAGACCCGCACGTTATCTTTCGCCTTTCGGAAAGATTCCTCGAAAACTCACGGCCTTTAAAAACGCCGTTAAAGCATTCGACGGCTCTACGATATTATTCGACGATATGAATATCCGGCTTATGCACGGCGCACGCCCGGTGGGCTATCTGGGCAACGTGCACGCTCTAACACGGCTACTGCGGCAGGAAACCACCTCTCTTCCCTGCATCGGTGAGGGCAACTAGTCTAGCATGGCTGCTTCTAGCCTGGATGCACAGCCCCGGAGCAGCAGATGTTTGTGTGCTTCTTCGTGACGGTGGTCGATTACGGGCAGATGATGAATGGATTGGAGATAAGGAACTCCGCTGACGCCATGAGGATCTTAAGGTCCATGTCAGATTGGGATGTGGCCCCCCTAGGCCCTAAATAGGAACCGGGGTTTTTGGTACGGCCTTGTGGTAAAAATGGCTGTATTATTTCCCACGGTTTAGAATGGGCCAAACACCGTGGCGTTAGACCTTGGCGAGATTGATCAGTTGAACGAGGGCTATTCTGCGTGATGATATCAAGTGTCAGCGTGTTGAGCAGTGCGGGGTGGCACAACCATTGAGGTTCCTACTGGTTGTGTGGGGGAAATAAGATGTGGGGAAGTGAACGCTGAATGCGGAGATATTGAACAGCGTAATGCCGGTAGCCCGAGCCATACGAGCCGTACGAGTCGTTCGGGCCAATAAATTTGATTTATTTTTTAATTTATTTTTGCGTATATCCCTTATCCCGGGGATACCCGTGTCGGTGCCCGTGTGAGATTATGATGGAATCGGTTATAGAGAGCCTCTATGGGAAGCCGATCCCGGAAGGCTTGGCAGATGACGCCAAGGATTGGTACTATCAAGCCGACCTGGGAAATTACTACCTAGCTTAACCACCAAAAAAAGAGCACGGAGAAATCCACATACTGGGGAATAGGTTATTTGAAGGAAGGCGCTTCTAACCGAGGTAACAGAAGAATGTAATTGGGAATGACCAAATTTTCCGGCTATCACAAACATTCCAGCCTCCAGGCTTGCCGAGCGACGCCCCCGGGGCCACATACTTTCCTCATTTCGTTTAGTGCGAAAGATGGGTAACCTTCTTTAGCCGTGGATATAATTTCTCCGTTGCCCTTTATGCAAGGTGGATGCAGTTGCATGAACCAAACAGAGAACTTCATTTCTCCACGATAACCCCACATGTCGGTCATTGAACCCCATGGTACTATGGGTCCGGGGTATGCTTTTCCCCAGCAATTGGAATCTAATGAGCACAATTCCAAGGGCTGAGGGGTGTCTGTGCTCCATTCTTTTCAGGCCCTTATATATTTCAATCCTTCTTGCCCCGAAACTTTTCTCTTTCTCAGTTCATATTCTAGGAGTCTGAACTGCAAGATGGGCATATTCAAGAATAGTCGCGTCTACGTGCTCGCCACGGTGGCATATACAGGTTCATTCCTATTCGGTAAGAATATCCTCTCTCCCATTGGCACATCAAATACAGTATGCTTATAAAACTTCCCGAAAAGGATATGACACAGGTGTGATGGGAAGTGTGCTAGAGCTTGCTAGTTTCAAGTCCGACTTTGGACTTCAAGAAGGAAGTTCTGGTTTCAAAGATGCAAAGAATGCTAAAGTCTCATCGAACGTCGTTTCGCTTCTCACTGCCGGATGTTTTTTCGGCGCTATCCTCGCCTCCTTCGTTAACGAGAAGTTTGGCCGTCGCTACTCCATCATGGGATTCCTAGTGTTCTTCCTCATCGGATCTGCTGTCCAAACCGCCGCCAACGGTTCGCTATCATATCTTTACGGTGGACGCGTGATTGCAGGTTTCGGAATCGGAGGCATGTCAGCTATCACTCCAGTCTTTGTGTCCGAGAACTGCCCCCCGGCGATTCGCGGTCGTGTTGCTGGTCTCTTCCAGGAATTCCTCGTTATTGGAGTCACCGTTGCATACTGGCTTTGCTATGGTGTAGCACAAACCATTGCCCCCACAACCAAGCAGTGGCGCATCCCTATTGGATTCCAGCTTGTGCCTAGTGGTCTGATGATGATTGGCTTGTTCTTCTTGACCGAATCTCCTCGCTGGTTGGCCAAAGAAAATCGCTTCGAGGAAGCCCTCGAAGCCCTTGCATATATGCGCTCCGAGCCAACCACGAGCCCTGCAGTTCAGGCCGAAATGGCGGAAATCAAGGCGGCCGTTGAACACGAAGTCGAAGCGACTCGAGGACTTACCTGGCGAGAACTATTCCAACCTGGAAACCGCATTCGCTTTGTCAACTGTTTCTTGATGATGTTCTGGCAGCAGTGGACCGGCACCAACAGTATCGGATACTACGCTCCTCAGCTGTTCCAGACCGTGGGAGTGTCTGGAGGCAACACAAGTCTGTTCACAACGGGTATCTATGGTATCGTTAAGGTAGTGACCACCGGAATATTCCTCCTCATTGGTATCGACAAGGTTGGTCGGCGGTGGTCTCTTATTGCTGGCGCGATTTGGATGTCCACGATGATGTTCATCCTCGGTGGTGTTCTGGTATCCTATCCTCCGGACCCTAGCGGCAACAAGGGTATTTCGTCTGCATCCCTCGCTATGATCGTCATGATTTACTTCTACGTCATTGGCTACTCCGCCTCGTGGGGACCGATTCCATGGGTTTACGTTTCTGAAATCTTCCCAACTCGTCTTCGCGCGTACGGTGTTGGTTGCGGATCGGCAACCCAATGGCTCTTCAACTTTGTGGTGACCTATGTGACTCCCGCGGCCATCAGTAACCTTGGCTGGCGAACCTTCATCATGTTTGGTTGCTTCTGCTTTGCCATGGCCATTTGGGTTTTCCTTATCATCAGGGAAACCAAGGGTCGCTCTCTCGAGGAGATGGATGTTCTCTTTGAGAAGTTCCACGCCTTTGGCAGATTGCGTGACATCGAAACTCCGAACGAAGGGAAGCTTTCATTTGATGGCGCTGCTACCTCGGATCACCAAGAAGTACAGGGTGTGGAAACTGAGAGTCGCACGAAGAGATAAAAAGATTTTAGATCAAGGTGGTATGCTTCGGATACTCACCTTTTATGTAGTCATTTTCTAAGGTTCGATTTCAATTTTGTATATAAGCCTAGCTAAATTATCTTGATCGAAGTTATATGACATTTACTACCCAGCTCTCATTGTATCTTCTCCCTGGCGTATGTTTGTGAATGAACTACATGTTTGCCTCTAGGTTCGACAGACAAACTAACAACCAACTTAACTTGCAAGACCGTCAGCGGCGCATGGCTTTTAACGCCATGCCAAAGTACGTCTGTGCGTATCTCGATACTCGGCTTTAGATTATCACGAAACCCCTAACAAATGAAATTGATGAAAAATCGGACGAAATAAAGGTTGAAAGTATGGGAATGAGATCTAGCCGACCAGATAAGAGGAATAAGGAATATGTAAGGAATATGTATACTTTACAAACAGCTGAAGCTAGCTACCTAACTAAGTATTATAGGAAGCCCACAATCAGCACTGTAGGTGTCTCAACAAACATCTATATATCTTCGTTTCGCATATGCATGAGAGAGGGGAAATCAAAACAAAACGTTCAAAGCACCCATTGACCTGCGAAACTTGTCAATGTTCAAAATAAGCCGCCAAACCTCCAACTCAACCCGAACCCCGATTTATCCAGCCGGGTTAGCACAGGTGAAAGGAGTCAGGTTGCCCGACTTGAACTCCGTGTTCATGGAAGTGACTGAGGCCCAAATTCCCAGACCGGCGGCGGCCAATGCACAAAGCGCGTAGATTAGATCGAAAGTGTTCCAAACAAACTTCTTCTTGTAGCCTCTAATCAACCGCTTGAAGCCATTATCCATGCGCTGCACCTGGCCAGTTGCAGGATCGAAACCCTCTTCGGGAAGGATCGCGTCATTCTGGACGTTGAATCCAACCAGGAGCAATGGAGGGAATGTGTAAGAAAACTGCAGGATACAGGCGGCTCCCACGAAGGATGTGAGATTGCTGATCTGTGGGATTGCGGCGGCAACCACCCACGCGAGACACCAGTAGGCAGGCACTAGTTAGAGGGGGTTTGTTAATAATTGTTCACTATTGGGGGGGAACTAGATCTTGACTAACCGAGCGCAACCCAAACCCACTTTCCAGTTCGGCTGTTTAATTCGGGCATTTTGAAGACATCGCGGCACACGGAAGAGTAGAAGACTTTGATACCAATGTTACCATACAGCAGTGCTGCGATGACACCGGTGATGAATGAGATGGCGTTGCCCAGAGTCTGGAATCGGTAGGCAGAGTTGGGAATGCCTGTTGCAGAATTGTTAGCAATCTCGAAATCCCCCTTTGGAGGTCATGTGGCTTACCTTGATAGGCAGGGTTGAATGTAAATTGGCCCTGTGCACTGTACACAACCATGCCGGAGACAAGGTAGCAAACGTAGATGAAAATCTCGGCAATGATGAAGCCCTTCCAGAAGTCGTATGGTCGTCTCATCTCAGCCATGAGCTCATTGAAGATGGTTGCGCCACCGTATGCGAAAACAGCGTTCATCATAGCATTGACTTTGTCGGTAAGAGTTGAGCTAGCAGGCCAGTATCCGGTGGTCTTCACAGGTCCCTTGGGGGTTTGGTAGCTAGCGAACGAGGCCTCGTAGTTAGGTGGATACTCATAAACCACAGCCATGGTCATGATGATGACAATGATGTTCAGCCAGACGGCGATGTTGGAAAGGTAAGAAAGTCGTTGCAGGGTACGGATCTGTCCCAAAAAGAAACCGATGACCATGAAGATAACCTCGGCAGCGATGAAACAGAGGAACCCATGGCCGTTGGCACCGATAGCCATCTGCGCCAAACCTTGTCCATTGCTTACAATGAGCAGGGCGACATTGAGGAAGAACTGGAAACTTTGCAGGACGTTCACAAAAATGCGTGCCCAGTGTCCGTAGATACGGAAAGCCACATCGCCATAGTTGCGCATCGGGAATCGTGTGGAGTCAAGACCGACGAAGATCCTCCAAAGTTGCATGCCGGAGTAACAAGCCATGACTCCGAAGACAGTGTAAAGAATAGCGCCTGGTCCGAAGCCCATTTGACTGATTGCCCAGGGGACATTGGTCGGTCCAAGGATGTCGGTGGAGATAAGATAGAAAATCGAACCCCAGGTTGCGGTTCGCGCGGCCCGTTGTGCCTGTTCCCATTCTGACTCAGTGATACCCCAATCGTCGGTTGTGCTTTCGCCGCTCGTTTTGCTGTTAGGTTTGGCGTTGGGGTCAGTGACAGTAGACACCTGTCCTTGAGCGTCTCCATTCGCGGGAGCATCCGACTGTTTGTTCAAGAACTTCCTAATCCAGAACTCAAATCCCACATTGTCGGTCCGCATGTGCTTCTCAACCTCGCGTGACCGCTTGGCCCAGTGGACATAGTTCTCAAAGGTGATGCTAGAATCCACGTAGATTGAGTAACTGGCATCGGCATGGGGAGGTGCAGGCTCTTGAACAGAGACGGCACGCTCCTTGGTGTCCATCTTCTCTTGATAGGCATCGGCTTCGGCGCCTGTGTTGGAGCCGGAGATGTTGTCTGCCATGATGAGAATCAGACAAACTTCACAAATTGTAAAAGAAATATGCAGGGTAAAAAAAAAAGGTGGAAATCTAGGCTGGTACGGTTGTCTTCATATACAGGAAAAAAACAGTAATCATGTTGTCAACCTTGGAACAGACAGTGGCAATATCGCGTGCCAAAAAAACTAGGGCATAAATTTGTGTGGATCATCTCTCACCGGCAAATGGTCCAATACCTCCAAGGTAAGTTATCGGTCGTCAGCCACCCACTCCACGCCAAATGTAACATGGCCCCATTTGAACGGAAAACCAAAGCTTCGTTATTGTGCGACTTCATGCGACTGGCCCCAGGGACCCACTTAACCCTCGGCAAAAGCTTGTCTTAAATCCGAACTGGTGATGGCGTAAAACGAAAGTCCAATCGTGATGCCCCCCCGTTAGTTTTAGGTGCGGAGTCCCAACGGAGACCGTCTACATCATATATTACTCTCACTCAATGTAGGACGGAGTACTCCGTACTCCGTACCTTTTTTCTAGTTATCTTGAGCGATTTATTTACACGAATACGAAGGATCCGATTGAGCGCTTATAGTTCATCGATTCCGGTTGAGCCGGCATCGTCATGTGCGGTTGGGAAGGAGGCAATCCACGGCCTACCGTATCGGAGCCGGGCCCACTTGAATCATAGCAATCTTTTTCTGTAGCGAATCAGACCATGATAGTTTAGTTGATGGATTTTGTCATATTCTGTACGTTGTAATTACAGTGTATCTGGAGCACAGGCCGTAGGCTTCCGTTCAACTTTTGCATTCGGAGGTAAGTTGAGCCGAGTCAAAGATACTGAGATGATGATTTTTTTATGTAAATATCCGTCAATACCCTCGGACTGATACACATTTGATTTTGTCCAATGGCAACTTTTTGAGTTACTCTTTCCTTAAATTATATGCAGCGGTCCGAGGCCAAGAAAAAAAGCTTTTTGCTAAGAGTATAAAGTCCCAGGAGCAACCTTAATATCCAAGGATCACTTGGCATCCATATCCATTGTCGAAACTGGGAATGTAGCCCTAAACAGGAACCTTGGTTTTTGTTACGGTCGGGAAAATTGCCCTGTATTTTCCCCACATCCATCTTTGTCGTTACCTCCAATTTTATTTACAACGTTAATCCCACTACGGAGTACTTCGTACAGAGTGTACAGTAAACCCTCGGCAAAACGAATGAATATTTGAGACACGGGAAAATATTCGGGTCTTCATTAAATCCAGCTCCCAAATAATACATGCATTTACACATCTGGTTTACATGCAATCTTTTACTCTAAAAAGTCCTTTAATATTGCGCTGCTTCTACCCTGCCACGACAGCCCAGAACTATGCTGATGTATATGCATGTACTTGTTTTTTTGGCCGGCAATACCAGTACTGACCAATCATTACTAATCAATTAATAGTATGTGGCGTACAAATTCTTCAGTATTCGTTTGAAATATTACCATATATATTACATGTGGCGTGCATGCATTAGCCGATTTCTCGGCCGGGCTGTCATGGCAGGGTATAACCCCAGTCTCCTCACATCAACTACCATTTTTTGTCTCTTAAACGCACTAATTAATTACTGGCGTACAAAGTAGAGCCACTTTCTAAGAGGTTAGGATCGATCGATGGGCCAATTTAATTGGTTTGAATTGGGCAAGTCTCACATGTTTTCCCGGCAAGGCATTTAATTGGTTAAAACTTGGGTGATAAAACCTTGAGATAACGTCGTGCAAGGGTCTATTATGTTGTACTCTAGAAAGACTCACTCACCTCCACAGTGGATCTTCTAGCGTCAAGACTTTTGCCCGTATTTTATGCACGTTGTCACAATTGCATAAAGACAAATGAGAACACTGTGATCCTATGAAAATATGCGAATTAGACTGTAACAACCAGATGTTACTCCAGAGCACGCTTAGTAAACGAAATCGCAATGGACGATAATGGTAAATTTCGTCTAAAAATTTCACATTTGTGGCAGTATCATAAAATGTGCTAGGCTATGGGGAAATGGATCCGTGATACCTTGCAAGTCACATACATGAAGCCACGACTGATTAGGAAGTAATGTGACTATCACATTAACCGCTTTTGGAGTGCGCGGATGAATCTTTCTACAACAAAAGGTAGACTGTTGTGAGGAGGGAATTACTACTCCGTAGGACGGATTAGTTGGTGCACCAGCTTTTGTTCGTTTTAACCAGGTTCGTTATAACGAGGGTTGACTGAATACGCCCCAATCCAAAAACAGTACATAGCACTGGCAAACGAGCCCGATGTGCGCGTGCGCTCACTAATAGCATCCATGAGTGCATCATCGCCATCCGCTGGGAACATAAAGATCTGGCGACTGAGGAAGCAATCCTCTGATGCGAGATTGCCTTTGGTATTCACGAAGCTGAGGATACAGCCTGGATGCTGGTTTGCGAGGAGGAGGGCTGTTAACCCGCCCATTGAGTGGCCTGTCAGGTGGAATTTGATTATCTTGAAGCGCGCGAGCAAGCCTTCGTCTCGGCGGTCGCTACAAGGAACGGGATGTCTGTTGCGGAGAGGTTGTGGCCGCAGTCGGGAGCGTCGTAGGTGATGAAGCCATGGTGTTTTAATGATGGCTGGATGGTCAGATCGGCGATATCTTTTTTGCTGGAATCGAATCCGTGGAGGAAGAGAATTAGTGGGTTTGAGTTGAGGCTTTGGATCGTTGGTAGGTTGGGGCTCACGCCTTCAACTGTGAGCGGTGCACATTCGAAGGTGAGCGGCATTATGAAATGAATTAGTTTAGATTCCATCCCTTTTTTTTACCTTGGGTTTTTTTTACATTCATCTTTGTGACCTCGGGAAAAAGGTCTGATTGATCCCTTCAGCGGTTCGGCAAAAATAACATTTTGCCGCGATTTACGGAGTAGCCCCTATGCAGTAGATTCACCCCACGCCGAATATCCAATTTGAAGTCAGCATAAAGTTAAAAATAAGCCCGGAATTACAAAAAATAGCCATCGACTTGTATGTTTTTCTACATTATTTAGGTAGGTTAGTAGACGACTTGGGGATACATATTTATCTCCCAAACGGTCAAGGCCTCATTGACTCCAGGCCGATCTGGGTTCGCAAAGCAATCCAGCAAAACCTATACAGATCATTTTGATAATAATACGGAGTACAATTGCAGGACCTAGAATTACCACGACAAGCCACATGTGGGGTAATTTAGTTATCTAGGTTTAGGGGGCGTTATGGCTGTTACCTAGGTATGTACTACGGCCGGAGCCTACATAGAGTTCGAGCATAAAAATAACTTAAATGCTTATGGCCCCAAACAAGGCGCAAACGATGATCTTAACCCCACAGAACCCCGCAGTCTCCCAAAAAAAAAAAAAAAAAAAAGCGTCTCATCCCATACGACCTTAGGTCGTGCATATCTCATATCTAAGCGATTTTCAAGGGCCAACACCGACTCATGACAGGAGAATCAGGGAAAGATTACAAGGCAAAGAGAAGACAGAGACGGATCGATTCTCCCCTGGAGACCTCCGGCGCGTACCATATATTGTGTTCCTGATCCTAGCCTACGCAGTGATTGCACTCTTTGCCCAGGCGGTCTTACATACGCTAGCCCATCGCCCATCAGGACTCGAAGCTACACCATTAACCTTCAATCCGAGGAAAGATTGGCAAATTACCTCTATGGTAAGATGAGCACATTCGCCCATAGCGAGCGCTGTCTTCGGGCTGCTCGGGTCTGCCCGTTCGTGGCCTCGGTGTTCACCATCCCACTAGACCCAATGATCCGCTAATGCGCAGCCGTGGCCTTTCTCTAGCGGCAGATGAGGCTGCGGCAGAACCTGACGTTAGGACAGAGTGTGATGTTGGCTGATAAGGGTTGAAATGGCCCGGTGCTTATCGCCAAGCTTCTAGCTAGAGGGGGGAAGCGCTACTCCTCCCAACTTTGTTGATGAGCACCACCCTTGCCTCAAGCCCTAAGATGGATTCGAGCCCTGAGCGCATACGTGATGCTTTCGGTGCCGCGGCGTTCCTGGCTGTCGATGTGTGGATGCTCGGATCCATCGCGGGATCGCAGACAGGAGTGACACTTAACTGGGACATGGGCGCAGACTAACAGGCTCCGCACATAACTCACGCCGGCGTGGCCCTTATGTTCATCTTGCCAGGTACCTATCTCGTGTGCATTCTGGGTATATCGCTGTATAGCGCGTGGATGCCGCCATGGACGAACCAGCTTGACGCGTTTGCCATGATGCGGTGCGGCGGTACCAGCCTTATTTCTGCCCCAGCTGACGCAAAGCCTAGGCGAGGTCGAGGCCCGGATTGTGGCGGCACTGGCGCGGAGGGTGGTGTGGAGGGTGGTTGGGTTGACGGCGTGGGCGAGTTGGGCGTGGGCGAGTTGGGCCTGGGCGGAGAGATCCCATTGAGAGGGAAGAAGATGTATTGTTGCTGTGCGGCTGACGACATGGAGAATACTGCCGGGGGTGAGTCGAGGCGGCCCGAGCCCTCGAGTACTCCTACCGAGAGAGGAGAGAGGAGTGAGAGAATGATACGTCCCTGGGAGCGCACAGTGGAATGAGTTTCCTCACGACGTAGTATTCCTACAAGTTAGACAGTGCCCGGGCCTCACTCAGACTAAGATAGGTTTTAGGTCGTGGATGATTGTGGCTCTCATGCGACAGCAAATAATGTAAACGTTCCCAAGCCGTAGGATTGAGGGTTGTTTAGCGCCCTCTTTTCTCACGTCAGCTTGATGAAATCTTGTATGTACCGTGTCATATATGTACTCAGCATCACGTTACCAACCCTGGGTTGTCCGGAGTTGGCCGTGAAAGTGATACTAAGAAAGTCAGAAGACAAGTTGTTTCTCTTTAGATACGTCCTAGCGATTTCTGTCGGCTAAAAATCCGTTGATACCCTAATGTGGTGGTGGTCTAGAATCTTCAAACTTGACCAGGAACTCAATTTTATGACCTCCGAGTAAGCTTGGTCCATGTAGCAAAGGGAAAGGCCCGACGGTAGCCATGTAAGTGAGAAAGGAATTGAGATAAAATTATCTCGCCTCTAAGGCTGGGTAGTTTGAAAGAAGGCCGATGACTCGAAAGGGGCTCGAGGATGAAAAACAAAGAAAAAAGATTAGGGTTCGGATATCAAAAAAACTGGTATCGCAATATCTTGCATCAAGGGGTTAGCATTAGAGGCATATTGCTTTTCCTTTTAAAGGTTTCCATTATCGTAAACGCCGTGCGTCATGTCATAATGCAAATTTGGCAAGGATTTGCTTGACGATCGCCTATAGCTTCGAGGCTCTGGGCCAGGTGGGACAGCAATGATTTTTGGTTTGTTGACATGTCAGTCGGGATTATGATTAGTTATGCATGGACAGGGATATTTCAAGCCTAGATAGCGAGATGAACTTGTAAACATGCGGTATGCAGCCATCACACCATATATCAATTATGCTGGTCATAGGCTGACATATCATAGACAATGAAAGGTTGTAGGGAAAAAAAAACACTGAAGAATGAGAAACTAGACCATCAGCTTCAAATAGACCAGGCTAGAATAGAACTCGGCCAGTCTTACAAGCTAGGACAAGACTGAGCAAAAATAGCATAGGGCTGAACCACAAGAACAACTGCGCCACAAAGAATTTTGCAGCCTGGAAATTTCCCGCCGGGGAATGTATGCCAAGTGCTCAAGGCTTTATATTATTGAGTCAAAAAGAGTTGTTATGAAACCGGTGGAGATCAATTGGGGGAGAGCTATGATGCAGAAAAGGAAAGGGTCAGCCCTAAACGGGATAATAAGGGGAGAAGAGAACAACCTGTGAACCAAATGGGAGTGCCAAGTCTCGACAGGTCCCGCACGTGAAAAATCTCTTGAGGTCAGCGGTTAGATAATCCACATTTTCAGTCATTTCAGCCACTCCAAGACGACGGGCAAATGCGGGAAAAGTCCCGTTTCTAGAGCCACCCAATTGTGGCTTAACCTGTTGGGGGTGCCAAGAGCAAAGAGCGGGTCAATTGACTTTTTCTTGTTCCACCATCTGACCGCCAAATATATCCAAACACACATTCTTGATTTCTTTTCTTCATATATATCTACAAATCACCATGGCGACATTCCTCCAGTTAAATGCCCTATCTATAGCACACGCTCTTGTTGAGCTCTAACACCGGCCGGCCGTGCGTGTGCGTGCTACTGCGTGTTGCCGATTGCTGCAAGTCAAAGCTCTTTTCAACCCTTCCTATTCGCTTCCCACCCACCATACTCTTTTCCCACTATCAAGGACAAAGCTGTTCCTTCAGAGGGTTTTAAAGCTGCAAACTTATCACGACCCCTTTTCCCCGACTTAAGACACGCCAACCCCTACTCACCGCATCGATAACGCAGACACCTTGCTGTCTAGCCGGTGCTATTTGAATTGGACATTCTCAACCAGTCCTTGCCTCAGATTATAACCCCGTGCCAAGTGTGCTTGCCGGTCCACATTCTTTGTGTCCTGAAAGGTTCTCAGGGGTCCTTCACCGAGCTTTTGTGAATACGGGAGACCCGTCAAATTCCCATCTCAGCTTGGATTTTGACCGATCAACATTTCATTATTTTTCACCATGGCTGTCGACTTATAGCCCGTTCTAGCCTTTGAGATTCTTTGTACTTCTGTGCTGGTTCTATATCAAGTTGGACTTTCCCCCCGATTTTCGTGGACAAGTCATCTTTGCACATATCCTTTTTGATCTTGATCCCATCCTCAACCATGGCCCCTAACCTCTTCCTCTGTGCGCGAGCCATCTTCTGCCCTACCTACTGGTTCCACAAAGGCGATCGCGACAGCGACCTCAAGGAACAACACTGGCAATCCCCCGTCCCGGGAACATACAAGTTCCTCCCTGGCCGGGGATGGCACCTCATCCGTCGGGATGGGTGCGAAAACGATGAAAAAGTCCCTGCTGCGCTAGTCTACTGCCGCATCCTCCACCGTTACATGTTCGAATCCGAACTGGAGGAACGCTGTCGCTGGTTCGACGCCCCTCTGCACAAGGGCGGCCGTCCGGAAAAGCTGCGCTTTTTCCTCCTCGACGACGGCATTCACTGGGTCGCTGGCTGGGACGCTCAGGGCAGCTTCATTCTTGGCCCTTACCCCAAGTGGTGGCTCGATGAAGATGGATGCACCATGCGCCGCGGTGCCTCACCTCCCACCAGTGCCAACGTGTCCCGTTGCAGCAGTATCATTGCTGGCAAATTTGACTGAGGTTGTCTCGAACCACGCCTGAGATAGTCAGATGACTATCCTTCCTTTTGATTATGATTGGAAATTCCATCATACATGTATACCTATTCTGTTGGCGCTTTTTCGATCTTGGAAGCGATTTAGCGTGTCTCTTTTATCTTATGACAACCCGCAAAAGTTTTCGGCTTGGTTTGTTTATTTCTTCATGTTATAGCGATGGATGTGTTTTTAGGTTTCTCTTTGTCTCATAGATCTCAGGTTAGATTAGACTTTTAATGATTCAGGGATTTGGACGATCTACTTGATCTACAGGGCGCACGTTTTTGTCTTTTCTTCACATCGGCGTCTCACATTCCTCGGACGATTAATGCCATACCAATCAACAGAACGTTTTGCCGAGCTGTATACCGCTCGCTCATTCTCATTTTCTCCTGAATTCCTATGAGGGTCCTTTGATCAATCTGAAATCTAGGCCCCATCCCATTAATAACCCGAAAACTATCCGACTGCCTTGAAATGCAAGGGGCTACCTATATTCCGATAAGAAAAATATGCACAGGCCCAGCCCAGCGCCCAATAGTCACATTCTATCCCTCACAATTTCGCCTCAGCCCTAACAAGCAACTTCTCCAAGCCCTGCCTGGTGCGCTCGTCCATCCCCGTCTTCCCAACCCGCATAGTCTCCCTCAACACAAAAACATGCGTATAAGTCCCAACCATCTTAACATCCTCTTCACCCTCCCGGAAAATACCCACTTCCCAGGTAACGCTAGACTTGCTCAGCCCATTAACGCGCAGCCCGACCTCCAGCAGATCCGGGAAGCGCACCGAGGCGAAGAAATCCGCGTGTGTCGAAACAATTAGACCTATTTGGTCGGCCCCAGCTGCAAGGTTTGATGGGGAGGGGAAATCAGAGGGCTGTCCATGAGTCGGTGCTGGAGTTGGGTTGTTCACACTGAAGGGGTCCATGCCGCAGTGTTGGATTAAATACGTGTTCGCGATTGTGTCGAAAAGGTGTGTGTACACTGCGTTGTTGAGGTGTGCGTACATATCGTTATCGAACCTGTAGGTGTGGGTGTTAGTGTCGTTGTCTAGTTGGTGGGTGCTCGTTCGGAGGTTCTGCTACTGACCATCGGGTCTGGTGTACTTGGTGGAAGCCATAGTCGCTGCGCTTGCGTTGCCTCTTGGCTTGGTACTCTGGGGTGGCCATTTTCGGGGGGGTTTTTTTTCCCAATGGAATGGTCAGGTTTGGTTCAATTGTGATTCTACAATAGATGTGTTTATGCTTCCAAGCTTGAGCTTGATATAACCAGAATGCTTCAAGGTTCTCCGCGCGGACCTCGGCATATCGGTGATTAGGTAACTTTGATGGCGCACCCGGCTTCTTTGTCTTTCATCCCATCCACCTTCAGCAACAAAGAAGTAGAAACACTTCGAGGCTTTCAGCATTTATATTTAGTAGTATCTCAGTCTGTATAAAAACCAGGGCTTACGGAGTTTTATTTGTAACTGTATTCGTTCAATTGATTCTCTCTTCAGCAGGCTTCTTACATACGAGCGTCAAGAAATCGCGCTATAGTTCAACAAGACGATGGATGTTCTTCCACCTAGAGCTGGAATTCAAGCTCTAATTTTGTGCGGTCCTGGGACCTCCTTTGGGACTCTTCTTGATCAAGAGAAAACCCCAAAATGTCTTGCCCTAATCGCTAACAGACCGATGATATATTACCCGTTGAAGTTCTGTGAGATGTCAGATATAAATAGTGAGTTAGAGGTTATTCGGACCTCAAATCACATTGAAGTTATATTGGCTGTTTATTGATTCTTCCAGATGTCACACTGATCACACCTCTCTCTGCCCTTGCTCACATCAAATCTGCTTTGCAGCAAAACCCTTATTTGAAATCACTTCCTATGCCAAAGGTTCTCGCCCCTCAAGACCTTCAAGCGACAATGGCAACAGCACAGTTGCTTCGCCTTCCTGAGGTGCAGTCGTGCATTGAGTCCGACTTTTTCCTCCTGCCTTGCGATCTCGTCTGTGAAATCGAGGGCACACAGTTGCTACAGATGTGGATGGCGTCTCAAGGTCAGCTCGTAATGGCCGAGGACGAAAGACACCGCCGAGGTGGCCTTTGTGTGTATTATCATGCACAAGATGCAGTAAAGGATGAGGCTTTGGATCTGATAGCCGTTGAACCACTTCGGCAGACTAAGATATCTGCAAGATCAAGTCACAGGCTATCGAAGCTGCTAATGTCTACTGGCATGGATACTGTGAAAAGAAACATGGAGCGTGATAAAGGTTTTCTTCTTCGTCATTCATTTGCCAAGCGACAAGCCACACAAGCCAGGATGTTGACTGGGTATCGTGATGCACACCTCTATATCTTCCCTTACTGGGTCAAGGATCTCGCACGGCGTCAGCAAAAACTAGTGTCTATCAGTGAAGATCTTATTGGGCCTTGGGCCAAGTCTGCATGGCAACGAGGACTGCATGAAAAGCTAGGAATGGATACTTGCTTGAGTCAGCAGAAAGAAAGCCATGGAGAGAAAGACCACCGAGAATTAAGCACTATCACCCACCACCCACCACGGAACGACATCCCGGAAGTACCGCCTCTCTTAGCATATTTGCATACCGGACTTACGCCACTTGTCCGCCGTGTTGACAATCCCGCACTTCTCTTATCCACCTCTCTTCGTCTGGCCAAACTAGAATCCATCGAAGAGGCTCAGCATGGAGCTACTCTGCCCCCATTTGCCCCCGACAGAAAGATTGCCTCTCCTGAACATGTGGCTTCAAACTGTTTTATTTCAAAGGCCGACTGTCTCCTTGGATCCAATGTGATTGTCGAGAGAAATTCTGTTATTAAGGAATCTTGCATTGGCCCAAACTCCAAGATCTGCAGCGGTGCTCGGATCACACGATGCCTCATTCTTGATAACGTTGTCATTGGAGAACGTTGTGTGTTAACTGGATGTGTAGTTGGGAGTCGTAGTCATATTGGCAATGACTCGGTGCTTAGCGATTGTGAAGTTCAGGAGGGTAATTCTGTTCCTGGACAAACCGAGGCTAAGAACGAGAAGTTTATGCCACTTTTTGAAGATCTCGAGGATGAGGATACGGATAACTCTGACATGTTTGCGAATAGTTGCTAGAATGTCTATCCCTTTTGAACATTCCTATCGCTAGTCCAAACCTTTTCTTCAACACCGCAAGATTAAATCCGATGCTGCAGCCCTAATAAACCCGATGCAGCTCCTCACAAGAAGCTACTTCGTTTGTTATGTATCTTCGTGAATGGTGAAAATTTTGAATGACCTAGTAATAATGGAGGTATAGATGTATGATGGTGGATTGCTATAAATGGGACCTGTACTAAAACTTGAACATTTCAAACATCTATTTACAATATTTCGAACAACAAATGACATTTTGTGTGGTTCCATTGCTTATTCACATTTTATCTGTATCCTGCGCGTAAGGAACCCAATCCATAAACTTGAAGTAATTCAGATATGCAAATCCCGTATATGTAACAGGGATGTATCGGGCACCTCTCCGGATCCAAAACATTGTACACTTAGCTGCCCAGCCTGCTGAGAGCACAGCTGACCCTATGGGTAACTGGAAAACTGATGGGACAATATGACGGTAAAGCATATCAGGATCGTCAAAGAAAGAGCGAGCATGTGGGAGAAAGCGCCGTTTTGACTCAGAGTAACGTTGTAGCTGTTCATTTCCGAAGGATGGATAGAATTCAATTTCACTACCAACGTACCACACTTCCGGGAGCGTTGGACTGGTTCCGTTGAAAGATATGTTCTCTTTAAACAGTCGTACCAGTTGGACTGCTGAATCGCAATTCGTTTCCATTGCATCTTGGTCTTTGGTACCGTGGGCTAGGATGAGGACATCACACGCGGAAAGCGCCGCGATAGCCTTTTCAAAGTGTTGATGGTCCCAATCAACGCCGAACTTCAAGCTGTGAATGCTCTGTACTCCTTCTTGTTCAAGCTCTGCCACAATAGCTTGACCAAAAGCTCCACTACCACCCGTGATCACGAATCGTTTCCCTCGAACAGAGTAAGCAGTACCCCATACCCAGTCGAAAAGTTTGATAAAGGAGCCCATATAGCGATCCGGGTAAACATGATGGAGAGCGTGGTACTCTGGGCCAGCAAATATCCAGTTGGGATCTTTCGGGGCGGTTTTGTATACCTGGTGATTTGAGTCGCGGCCGCTCGCGAGCATAACAAAAGTTGTTCTGAGTATTTGAATGCCAATGATTGACCAGAGATGGCTTTGTGCTATCCACACAACGTCGAGAGGAGTCACCAAAGTAGCAAAGACATATCCCAGTGCTGTTCCAGAGACTTGAAGGCCCAACTCAAGCGGCAGCGCTTGAACCATGTTTTGCCAGAGATATTTATCGTCGAAGTTCATATGCCGAGTAAAGTAGAGATGGTGGAAATGGTGAATACGTGCGAGACACCGGAGAAGAGGATGAGACGATTTGTTGGTTCGATGCAACATGTAATGGACCACATCGAAGAACAAAGAGCCTGTGCAAAAGAGATAGAATAAAGATAATAGAGAAGGGAGTATAGGACCACGCAAGATGTATTGGAGGAATCCAACCACCAAGGCAGGGATTTCCTCAATGGATGCCACTTCGACTGAATATATCATCTTCATACTGGATTTTTGAAATGCAACCGAGGAAAAGATTGAGGCGCGTCAAGCAATTCGAGCAATGGCCCTCTTGCGCTTTCGAAGGACGCAAAGGTTGATTTATATTGTTTTGAGAGTGTCGTAAGGCCGACCTCCAATATAAGGAGTCCCCTTTTCGGAGGATTCATGCTAAACCATCAGCATAAGGCAGCCATATAACAAAGATCTAAGTTGACTTGGTAGTAAGGCCACTCCCTAACAATCCACCCAGCTAGACCAAGCCATCCACACCCGACGGTGCCAGATTGACCGAAATCGGGCACATAAAACCAGGCGAGAGTTTGTCAAGGTGTTATTCGGTCTTTTGCGTATCTTCTTTCTTTTCTTCTCCCAACCCGGTCATATAGTGTATACCTTGGTGAGACCATAACTTGAAATCGTGCAAAAACGTACTCCGTAGACGAAGGTGAGAAGTGAAGGTCGAAGTGTTGTCCAATGCGCCACAGCCCCACTGTAACAGGAGGGCGAAAACACGAGTACGGAGTACGATAAACGCTTATACACTAGGTCTGGAAGGCTGCTAGATTAGATCGAACCAATAATACCTCGAGGACCCTACGTAGGTACCTGATTTTACGTTTCATGTAGTCCCGGCCCACATGGAGCGCTAAGAAAAAACACTAAGAAAGGCTACACCATTACTCCGTATACATGCGACAGTTCCCAGTTAGGTAAGTGCTTCAGTGGGAAATACTATACTAGAGGCATTTCAACGTGTCATCCAAGTTCTAATGCTTTTCTAAGTTGATTCGAACGTTGAGTATAGGATTTTCAATAACCGACGCTAGGAAATATCATGACTCTAGTAAAACCAACACAAGAAATATCTACATTACCACCATGTTCCATATTCAAAGAATGCTCTGTCATCCTGCGAGTGCGGCCCTCCAAACACTTAACTAAGTTTTTGATACAGCCAGTCTACAGGTCCCAACAAGTGTATATATACACTTTTGAAATGAAACTACATTATCTTAATCGCCTACAATGCTCGAAGGCCACAAGTAACGTTTATTTTTCATCCCGGTTAAACATCTAGCGTCAATTGAATCGATATAGGGACAGTCATTGTCTAGAAAATGTCGAGCCTACTAGGCCAAAAGTAGAGAAAGGGGAGAGAGTTGTATTGTAGAAGGATACAAGCTCCCAGAACTATCAACCTGTCAAACAGCCACACACACACAGCCCCATTCTAGAGCTTAGCGAATTAGTAGAAAAGCCCCTAAGAACTATATTAAATTGACAGATTCTAGTTAGCGTAGTAGAGACCACTGTTTTCATAATAATCTTTTTTGTAATACTTCTTGATTCTAGCCACATTATGCTAAATTAGTAACCCCTTTTGTAAACCTCGAGAGATCCCTGTTTGGAATCCTATAACTAGCTTCATTTTATTTTACTTGCTGCCTATCTTCCAGGAATGTACTCCGTACGGAGTACTAGGCACCTCTGTATAAGTTGAAGCCACATCACGTGCAGCCAATCATTGAGACCAGTAAAGTCCAGGAGTAATTTGGTGTCAAGAAAACACAACCGAGAAAAAAAGAGTTGAAATTGCCAGTACTGCTGATAAATTTTAACGGAGGGGAGATGTGGAAGTATTCTTGTCCGTTTGCACTCCACACACTAGCGGTGGAAATCCATCTACTTCTCTTATGCCACCTATATGGCACTGTTTGCATGCTGAGTCGACTGACTAGTGATAGTCTTAGAAGGGTGTCTGAAGAGCAAGTGAGAAAATAGCTTCATGAGGTTCAAGAATGTTGGCATCGCTTTTGAGACATTAAAATACAGAGTGGTCATTCATAAAAAATATGTGCACCAGAGCTTTGAATTCTCGGGCGTCACCAACGCTGTCTATGATGGTAGAGATAGTGTGCAAATAGGGTATTGAGAAAGTTGCCGTAGGTTCAAAAAATGCAGCCTTGGGATCAACGTAGCAGCACCTCATATAGCGCCTAATTGCACATAGGAGCAAAAAAGGTCGACACTGAAATTGGTCCTGGTGTTCGGTAGTGGTTCAGCCAGAAGAGGACAGGTGTGCCCGTAAGGAAAGAGGCTTTGACCAATGAGGAAGACGAAAAGGCCAATAGCACAGTTCGTAGTTGGGCGAGAAAACTTCTTGGCTGGACAAGATTTTATGGTGTCAAGAAAATGATCAAGGAAATGGCACAAGTAAAAGCCAATAACGACAAGACATGTTACATCTTGCGGAAAGTGTTGCCAGAAGCACTGCGGCGTTCCTTGGCCCGGAATGATGTGTCGGTCTTGTCGTAGCGCACTTCGGGAGCAGCGCGCTTCGGTTTCCCGGCCGGGTTGAAGCTCATCTCTTGCTCGCCGACTACACCAACCCGTCGTGCAGGCTTTTGTCTCGACTTCATGTTCTGCGCACGGGAGCCGAAGGAGCGGTCTCGTGTGGAGTTGGCTTGATTCGAGGAAGATACTTGCATACGAGGCGGAGGGCGCTTCGTCCGCTTGTAGTCTGCAGAAGAAATCTTTTTGGAAGCCGCTGTCTTGGCGGGCTTTTCCGCCTCGCTGTCGGAGTCGGAGTCGGAACTTGAACCGGGCACATCGTCGATGGCTTCTTGCTCGACTGCCGTCAAGCCACGCTCCTTTCTCGAAGCTGATGGGGCAGCAGCCTGGGGAACCGTACTGGGGTTCAGCAACTGGAATTCGCGCGAAGTCTCGTCGACAGCGAAATCTTGGTCCTCGAACAGCTGGGCGAAACGGCCACCGCCCAACACATTCTTGTCCTCGCCTGCGGAAGGAGTGACAGCAGCATCGACCATTTCCTGATCGCCCGAGCCTTCCAATAAGCGTTTGGCATGCTTCCGCTCCCTCTTCTCCTCCGCGTTCAGCATCCTTTCGGCAAGTCTCCTGTTCACCTTGACAGCAACCTTCTTCTTGCCACGGATGCGGCTCTCTCGCTCCTTGTTCATAATTTCGGCCACCTTCTTCGCTCTGGGGTTTTCTGTGTCGGGGAACAACCCAGTAATAGAGTTATAAACAAAGTTCGACACTTGGTAACCCTTAGAGTAAGGTACCATCTTTCCTGACTGCATGTAGGACGCCATATCAATGGGTTCTCCGCCTGCCTTGATGAGCTTGGCATCCCATTTAGCGACCTCTTCACTGGGCACAAGCGTGAATCCGGGCCAGACAGAACTAGACTGAGCAGACTTGAATGCGCTGGGGTCATTTGGATCCTCGGCCATTTCTTCAACCAGGTTGTCCAAGAATGAGCACCATTTCGGCGCGGGACCAAGCTGCGGAATGAAGAATGAGTGTTGCTGTCGGCCTTCATTGGCCGTGAGGAGCATGCCGCTGTCCTTGCACCAAGCAACAGACTTGAGATCCACAGCCGGTTCAACAGAGGTCCAAGGCTTTTGATCTTCGATATCCCAGAGCTTGATGATACGCTTATCGGCCGAGAGCAACTTGGGCTCAATTGTCGCAGCTTGTGTTGCGGACGACGGCTCGAGGAATTGGAGAGTGTGAATAGGGAACCCATATCCTTGGTCCTTGATCTGGAAGGGAACGGGCGAGCGCAAATCGTAGAGGTGAATGAGACCATTAGACGAGCCAGTTCCGAGGCTCATACCGGAGCGATTGAATTCAAGAGCTGTGATCTCTGATCGCTCATCGTGTGGTCCAACTTGGGTGGGTGTAGACAGCACACCAGCGCGTCCCTTGGCCCTAGGATCCCATAGCTCAACTGTCCCCAATGAAGTTCCGAATGCTAACAAATTGTGACTCTGTTCCGCAATAGCACCGGTGTTGACAGAGCCTGTGTTGATTCCACCTTGGAGAGTTCCACCACCCGTAGATGTAAAATCGTCACCTCCGACATCAACCTCGAAACTCCGCATGTATCGGCCTAACTCCAAGTTCAATCGGTATACCTCTCCCATGCCATCTTGATTAACACCAACTGCAGGAACAAGTGCTTCAGTCGACTGGCGGTCGTAAACAATGTCACGTCCATACCGGGGAAGCCTGGTGGTGTAGTGACAGCCCGAGGGAGTGTGGAACTCAAGAGATCGATCAGACTGCAGGTGGAGGGACTTGGTATAATCGGAAGACAGCAGGATGAATGTGGTGTTGAGCGAACTTGTGTGACGTGCCCATGAAAGGGACAATTGCGGAAGGTAATGGGTGTGAATTTGTGGCTTGTAAGTTCCTGCAAGCAATGATGTTAGGGTATGCGCTTTCAAGAAAACCCAAGGATCACTAGTACGAACCTGTGCTCATAACCCATTCTCCATCCTCACTGACTCGAACACAGTGACTTGCTTCCTCAAATTCAAAGTCTTGCAGTAATTCAACTCGGTTGGCATACTCGGGGTCATTTTTCAAGCTGCGCTTTCGCCGTCTAGCAAGCCATTCGGGAAGCGGGCGAGCACTGTCTGAGCCCGAGATGGTATATACCGGGACTTCGGACGGGTTAGACAGCTTCATGCTGGTGTATAATGGCGTAAACAAGGCCAAGCCAGTTGTTTTGAGCTGATCTGTAACTTATTTGCAACCTATCGGTGTCGACGAAAGCGAACCTGCAAAAGATAAAAAAAAACTGCGATAAAAAGCCGCTGATAGCGATCACGTGATAACCGGGACTGGTGATTGGCCCAAGTGTCCCTGGCGAACGTCCCCCGGAATTACGCATTTCAACTTTCTGTTGACTTCATGCGATAAACCTTGTGGTTGAAATCATTGCCGTTTCATTTCGTGCCCTGATTTCATTTGAGTGAGAGTGTTGTGCCAGACCTCCTAGTCTTTGTTGATCACTTCCGCGCAACATGGTATCAATCAGCTAATGTATTCACTGCTTGTTGATCTCTCTGCTATGCGCTCTCACTCCTTGCAACAGACCATGCACCCTGCGATTGGAAATGACTTCCAGAGTCATCTTCAAAATCTCTTCTATCTTTAAAGGCTTCCGGGGCTGTCCGCGACCGTTTAATTATGGACTTCCCTGGCGGCGCAAACACCAACATACATCTTATTGTGAGTTATAGTAAATTTTACAGCGCATGTGTGTCTATGCTGACGCGACATATCAGGATGGATTCTCCAATATATACTGGAGAATATACACAGAAGAAGCTGGTATCGCAAATAATCCACAGGAGAGCCCTGCCAATGGCTACACTATTCTCAAGCACTTGAGTCGTCTCAAAGATTTAGAGGCTAGATTGAGAGGTTTGAACTGCCTAGCCTCGTGTCCAAGGCGTCTGGGGCTTTGGGTGTTCTCCCCCACTCCCGAGTTCGAAAGCCTAAAACCTTTGTATGTGAGGGGAAGTGAGGCAGAGTCAAATAGGATCGTCGTCGGCACAACAACTTTGAAAGGTATGCCTATGACCAGCTCGCAGAGTAATTTTGGACCTTATTAATCTTCCTATAATAGTCTCTGCCTTGGGAAGTGTCTCCTCATTGGACTTGGTGAAGGGGCTGTCGTCCGACAACCAGAATCAGCACGGTACCCAACCCGCTGGGCAGCCACGGCCACATCAGAGCCAACCCTCATCTCGGCGTCAAGATGGTTACAGCAGTTCAGCGGCCATTTATGCATCTTTTATATCTGCTGTCGCTGGTGCAATCGGCCTTCATCTGATTCGACGTCATGCTGCCCTACCCCTTGGATCACGCACCCTTTTCACTGCCGTCGAAAGGTCGGGATACGAAAGTCCCCAAATCAACAATGAAAGCATTCTCTCCACTTCTTGCTTGACTACACTCAACATCCAGTTAACTATGAGTGGAACCATAACTGTTTCCGCCCAGACTGTATCCCAAACGGGCATAATGCGACTGTGCAGTCCATGCGAGAACATTGCCGAAATAATCGACGTGCAGCCTGGAACCGATCTTTGGCTATGCCCGAACGGGACTATTGCTAGGCTTGTCACGGCTAATGTTGACTTGCCAACCGTTCCTTCCTTGGGCCACCCAACCCCTGGGAATCTGCCTGCAAAAAGAACACAGTGGAAATTGGATGTTGTGCAGTGGCTGCGTAATCTTGGGTTGCATGTTGACTCAATTGATGAAGAACCCTGGGTTGAAGTGGAGGTCTGGGAGCCATTTTTCGCGAGGCTTGCTGGGGAAGCATGGCGACAGAGTGATGATAGCCAATCTGCACTGCCGCTGAAACGCATGCTATGGCCAGCGAGATTTTGCTTCAGAAGGGCTAGCTCATCAAATATCTCTTCTGGGGCTCAAACTTCCTTTCTTGACGAACCACTAGATTTTGCAGAGCGATGGTCTACAATGGCGAGCTCTCTCAAGCTAGATCATAATCCCCATACTACTCAAAACACCCCTATCACCCAAGGCCCACAACCAAAAGACCAAGAAATGTTGTCGCCACCCAAGGCTGAATCCCTCGAAAGTATAGAGAGTTTATCCCGAATTGCGCAATATCCTGATTTGCAAAGCACAAACCTTGTTTATCCAACTCCTCCAGATGGAGCTGCAGCGGTCGGATTGAACAATTCAAACCCTTCCGAGGCATTTGCCGACGATTCTGACTTCGGACTACCCAATGCAACGCAACGAAGCTCGAGAAGAAATGCGCCAGGATCTGATGTATCGCCTGTTGAGAACAGTGGCGTTGGAGTTGGCACTGGCCTATACGATGCAAGCGACGAAGAAGATTTATTTGGGGAAATGAACGAAAGATATTTTGGGTCGAAAGGTATCACCGATGCGGACTTCAGCTTTTTTGATGACCCTGGCTTCGATGGTATGGAGGGTGACTCTCGTGTAGAGGATGCAGATGAAGCCCATGAAGCTTCACATTCTCAGAGCGAATCGGAGGTCGAGGCCATGGTTGGTGCAGCGCCCTCCCCCAACCAGCCACCAGGAATCCCAACTCATGTCGAAGCACATGAGGTACATGCCTCTCCGACACAGTACGAAGCCCCACGGTCATCTGAAGAGCCTGTGGCCCTCGAAGAACCAGCTTATTCGCCTATGGATCGCGCAGGCCAAACAATTAGCCCGCCCTTAAGCCCAGTAGAAGTGAAAAAAATATTGTTCCCGGGGCCCGAGGCAGATGATCATCAACAATCTACAGATAATCGGGGGCAAGGGCATTACCACCCAGTGGCATTCGAAAAGAAACTTGGTGATTGGGATCAGAAGTACGGAGCAGCTGGTAAATTCTGGTTCTCAAGTGGTGGCTCATTGGACACGTTGAATCACACATCTGACATACCTACGATTGGCATCCCTCACCGTGCCCGAAGCAGCGTCAACGCACCTGGCTCATCTAAAGACCCTAATAGGACCAGTCTATCTCTGATTCAGCCAGAAAGTAGTTTCCGATCTGCCTCAGTGAGCAGTGAAAGCAGCGATGACAGCGTCGAGATCATTTCGGAGCATGTTCCAGCGCCGTCAGCCATGCCCTCAATGCCCTCTTTGAAGCGGAAACGAGCTCCTTCAGAATCTGACATCATGTCAGTTGCATCCCAAGAGAAGCCAATGCCTGGCACAGAAGCAAGTCCCGCAAACGCAGCCGAGAACTCTACGTTCCTTGGCAATTTCCTGGCCAATTTTTCCGACTGGACGTTAACCGGCTATTTCTCTACTTTTCCTCCTCAACAACACCCTGTACTTCTTCGCCGTGAAGGTCAACTTGAAATCGCCCAACTTCTGGTTGATCAAATCACACAGTCCTCCCTCAAGCATCCACTTGATGGGGAAATTGGTCTCTTTGATCTCGAGAGCAAGTCTTTGTCACTGCAAGCCCTCGAGGACAGCACGCTCTTGGGCGAGACCTCGAAAATCGACTTCAAAAGATACACATCATTTCAGGATGAATTTTTTGCGAATCAACTACAACAGCAACCACCGCAACATCCGCCGCCGCCCAAAGAAACCCGAAAAAGCTTCATTTCAAAGTTATCGGCGCCTCACATACGTGTGCGTCGAGGGAAAGAATACTTAGAGGCTCTTCCCCCCGCTGTATCCTTTTGGGAGACATTTGGTCTTGAGCCTGCTCATGGACCCAAGAACATCTCTGCTTATTGTATTCACCCACAATCGGCATCGGAAGCAGCAGATGTGTTCTTGAGACGGTTTGGCCTACTCTACCAAAGTTGCAGTCTTGGAGTGCATGCCAGAGGAGACGATTCTGTGGCATTTGAAGATGGGCTAAAGCCATGGAAATCTGAAACATCTAGTTATGAATCTATGATGCAGGTTTTGAAGAGAACATGCGAGCAGCTTGGTATGTGTTTTCTCTGACGGCTGTGTATTTTAACTAACGATTCTCAAGGCTCGGAGCTCTCACAATCCCCAGCGACTGCTGATAACCATGTTGTCTATATCATCAACCCATTTACGCACGCAGCGGCACTAGCAGACATTTGTACCGCCTTCTGGCACCTTTTCCAACAATTGGTTGCCGGTTCCGAACGAAGACCGACTCGAATTTCCGGCGAGCTTGTTCTGCAAATAGTTCCGCTGGAGTTCATCATGTCAACCGAATCGATGGTTGTACCTCCCCAGACGGATTATTTGAATTTGGCCCTAGAAGTCTACAGTCGATGTCGCCCAGATGATGTGGATATGAGCCCCCTGCTCTGCGCTCCACCAATGCTTCTGGCTGACGCGCTTCCGAGAGCCATTAGTTTCCGACTTGCCCCTGAAAGATCTTCGCCGCTTCAAGATGGGCGAAGTCTTCACATTGCCTACTCCAAAAGTCTTGACCAACGCTGGATATCGGTGGCATGGTCTGATATGCCAGGTTCTATACAAAGAACCATGTCTTATTGCCTGCGGTATCGTCAGTCGGGTGGTGTCCGACCGATTTCCGAGATAAGGAATGAAATATGGGCTACGACGAAACACATTATGGATAAATTCCAAGCACGATGGAAAGTTCAGCTGGCGACCACCGAGCCCATAGAAACCGATGAGGTTGAAGGTACTACTTCTTTTTACATATTTTCTGATATCGAGGGCAAAATCGCTAACACATTCACAGCGTGGGCTAGTCTAGCAGACCATCACAATAAGTTAAAACCTGGGTCCTTGGAATTGACCATTCTGGCTGTCAACACTGTTCCCGACTTGATCCTTGAGCCACCAGTCCCACCCATATCGATGTCAATGCTGAACATACTGTCTTCGTCTACCCCTGTCTCGACTCCTAATCCAAGTGCCAGCATTGCATCCCCCGAACAATCAGGCAATGCAGCCACGCCAACCAGCGCCGGTCCGGCCGCCTGCAGTGCCCCCACGCCAACGGAAGTGTCACTTGAAACGGATTCAGAAGCCTTCCTCACTGACATCTGCGACGATTCCTGGCTAGCCATCCTATCACACCGACTAAACAGCTCTCCGCACCTCACCGAATTCCGACCCGCCCTGTCCAGCGGGTATCTCCTCCGCCGCAAGGGCGCTACTGATGGCGACGGTGTGTTCGCAATCACCGTCAACCTCATCTATTCCCCACGTCCTCCCGCATCCCACGATAACGTCCTGAAAGATACCCTAAGTATGTATCGGGACCTGGGCTGTCTTGCCCGGGCCAAGGGCATATGCAGTGTACAAAACAACACACTGCCTTGGCATGTCGCCACAGCTCTTCGTGGACAAGAGCTTTTGAGTTATGTTTTTTGAGCGAGACATTTTGTTATTAGGGCGTTGTGGTTTCTATATCTACTTGGCACATCATGTACGTTGAGGCTTTTTCGGTGGTGGGATGTTTTATTACCAAGTTCCGGTAGATATGTATACCCTTGGAGGCACTGCATTTGAATTCCCCTTGTTTATTGTGCATGTGTGTCAAAAATTGAGAAGTTTAGAATCGTACTTCTCACAATGTCGATGGATGTTTCATTACATCCGCCACCTGTGGCAGGCTATTCTTGTTCGGTATAGCTACATATAATAGAGAGGGAGGAGTATATCTGGTAGAAACTGAAAGAAGAAAAGATGGGAAGGTCAAGGGCTCGTGAATAGCCCTGTAGTCTCACGCAAGGACCTTTCAAGGTTGCCCTCCACGGTAAAAGCATGAACACAGGCCTCGAGTGGTATGAAGACTTGGCTAATGGCCGTAGCGCCAAATTCTTCCTATCAGGACTGCTAAAAATGGCTTTACAATGCCATATAAGGATCTTTGGAGCACTACCTGCATATGCAGGTACTCACTTCTTATACGGCTTTAGAATGATATGAGGGATAGACCGATGTTTCGAAACGTTATCAACTTAGGATATTTTCAAATTGTCAATAGAAATATGCACCATGGAGTTCCAAAAAGCAAAGAATGTGCACCAAATGAAGTCATCAAAGTACATCCAAGAAAGAAAACGACCCAGCTAAAAAGACCTCCAACTCCGTACCAAAAAAACCCCCAGAAAGAAAGAAAGATACACCGAAAGTAACATGTGTACTGATTGCTTTCAATAACCAACAAGTGTGCAAAAAAGGCGTGTTTCAACGTAAAAGACTCGTAACGCAGCTCGTCATCGTGGCAGATGGTAATTGAATGCCAACAGAAAGGGTATTGTGTCGTAGAAAATGTCGTGGTCGTAGATGTTTGTGTGTATGATCGTATGTAAGTGTGCGTGTTGCGAGAAGAAAAAGAAGCAACCAATGCCTGCAAAAGCGAGATCGAGAGAGCCCAGGGCCAAGGTCAAGGGTGCAGCGGGTGTTGCTGCTACCCTGCCTTATCCCCCATCTGCACTCTCTGCATCGACCTCCTTCTTCTTGGAGAAGAATGAGACGTGGTTGTTTACCCCCCAAATGGCAAATCCAGCAAGTGCAAGGAGGAGGAAGAGGATAATGATGATGATCGCGATGGTGATGTTGCGCTTAACCATCTTGGGTGGAGACGATCAGCAGATCGTGGCAGGGAGGTATATGTTGTGGCGATATGTGTAGAGGGCTTTGATTGTTTTCAAGCCGATGGGAGGATTGGCAAAATCAAAACAAGCCGTGGAGGTCAAGGTGGTAGGCCGTATACAGGTGGGCAGCAATGCGTTGGGTGAGTTTGTTATACTCGGAAGTCTACAGCCTCGTCAGGCTGGCTCTTTTCGCAACACACAACTCTCCTTTTGCAAGGAAAGTGAAGTTATAGATCGCAAGAATGTGGGAAAGTAAAGTTAGAGAAGATTGGATCAGCTGGAATGTGAATGGGTTTTAAACTGGACTTTTTTCCCCCCCCAGCCATGTGCTTTTTGAGGGGCTGGGGAACTCAATGTACTAACCACATACTCCGTACGGAGTACTGTGGTTCGGTAGCCATATTACCTGGAGCATTATGTGGGTTATATGGGAAGGCTAGAAATAATTGCAATGCGCTTTATTGCAAGGCGCTCGATGGAATATACCTAATACCTTGGAAGTACAAGTCCACGAGTACAAAGATGAGAATGCGAGTCTGCCTTAGGCCATAACTATAATCACGTGATATAGACCATCGACAACCCAAAAGCCTCAACTCGAGAAAGAAGCAAATAGATTAGATACCATTATAAATTCAGTTATAGTACATTTAGTAACGGTACAGTATCATCATTAGTCTTGCTATGTAAAGATAGTATTCATTCTTTCCAGAAATCACCGGTCGCATCCATAGACTTATCCTAAAATTTTCAATCCTCCCTTGGTTTTGGCTGGCTTTTTGATACCGTCCTGCTTCACTTTGCCACCTGATCCACCGGCGTTATCTCCCTTGGGTCCCTTGCCTTTCTTCCCATGCTTTCCGTGCTTCGGGTTCGAAGCTGGGCGAACCTCGGTCATGGCTCGGCGCAGTAGGATTGGGTGCGAACCAATGTACTTGCCTTGCATTTCTCGTCCCGCTTTGAAGTAGTCCTCACTGCCACTGAAGCTGACAAACCCATATCCTTGGCTCTTTTGGGTTCGCTTCTCTCGGACGACACGCGCTTTCTGGACCGACGTGTAACGAGAAAACGCCTTCAACAGAGACTCATCTGTCACTTCGCCTGCGAGGTTACCCACGAAAAGTCGGAAATGTGCTGGGTCCCACTCCAACAGGGTCGAGTCGGTCCATGTCTCACCACCACCAGAACGGATAACTGTCTTTTGTGAATCGGATTGCGGGGCAGGAGTGCCGGCGCCATAGGTTGGTGTTCCAGTTCCCGTGTTCACGCCTGAACCAGGCTGGTTGCCTTGGTTCTTGGTGTCTTCAGTGGGTTTGTTGTAGGCGCTCTGCCACTGCGCAATTTGAGCTTCAGTCTCTGCGTCAAAGCCCGAGGTGTTGGCATTCTGTGGGAACCCTGTATTGGCCTGGTTGGGCGTAGGTCCGAACGGGTTCGCAATGTGTGGGACGGTCGGGCCATATGTGTTTTCAGCGTATTGGGGTTGTCCATAATAGGAAGGCGCACTCTGATATGCCTGAGGTTGTTGATAGTAGTTGGCGTAGCTGTTAGTGGGGGTTGCATACCCAGCAGCAGAGACTGGCGGAGTCGAGACCGAGTGGGTGTGGGCGCGATGCGGTTGATTGGAGGCTACCGCGCGCGGCTGGAACGCCGTGAAGGCGCTGTAGCCTGTTGGTCGAGATCTAGCGCCATGGCCTGCAGGAATGGCGGTTGCAGGCTGCGCGGTGTTGGCGGATGGAGGTGGGCGGGGCGGAAGTGACGAAGGAGTCTGTTTGAGACCTGGAGGAGGCGGAAGGGACATGATGAATGGGATATTCAAATAGGGAAGAGAGAGACAGAGTTGAGATGCGAGAGAGGAGAGTGCTAGATGCAAAATAGCAACCGCAAACGTACCTTCAGGGCCTGACTGACGCCGCAGTCATTCGCCAGACGTCACGCTTGAGATAGGCACCCGAAGGATGAGCACTTGCAAGAGGCGAAACGTTGCGCAGCTTGGAAATAGTCACTGTGAGAAGCCTGGAGGACTATGGAAGTGCGTGTCTTCAAGCACTATGTGGACCGGAATTTTTTATATGAGTTGTAGAAATGGGATGAGATATCAGAGATGACTTTTTCTGCCTCTGAATGCGCTGGCTAGGCCGTTGGCGACAGCCGTGTCACATGACTCGACAAAGCTTCCAAGGTTTCCCGAGGTCCTGACTCTGTGACATAAGCAGTTTACGGGTCCTGCTGAGTCATCCCTGCTGCCGGAGCTGACCCCCACTCTAGTCCCAAAACGGACTAGTTTCACACGCCGTCCGGGTATGAACGCATCGGCAAGTGATTTCTCCGTCGCAAGTCTACCAGAACAGTTCACCGATCGAGGTGGGATAAGAAGTTGATTCGGATGGTTTCGATGAGTTACATGGATATTCGATTGGGCTTCTGCTATTTCATTATTTTCTACTCCGTACTCAATACTTAAAATAGCACATACTCAACTATTCATGTTATATACAATTCTTCAGTTCAAGCTACCCCTCCATGCCCCGCTATATCATACGCAAGTAAAAAAGTTGCAATGCCAATCGCATCTATACAGATGTATATTTTGACAGGAAAATCCAACAAAGGATGTAGTATATAGGGAATTGAAAACCGGGTCGGATATAGCTTTCCAAATTGTAACAGAAACCGAGTGGATTGACTCCGGACGACTCTGCTCCTGTACCCAATACTTGGCGCTACACCGGAGACAGCCAGAACAACGCTTGTACTTGGTACCCCCGCTGGTATGTCCCACCAAAGATGACGGAAGAGTTGCTCCGTCAGCCGGTTGGGGCTACTTCTTCTTCTTCCCCTCCTCCCCTTCTTCATCTTCCTCTCTTCTTTAGATTCACCTTTCCCTTCTTCAATACCCTCATATCTCACATATAATCGTCATGGCTGACCAAGCTGTGTAAGTTATCTACCTTTTCCTTCCCCCACTCCAAATCCAGCCCAGTGGTTACACCTCCCTGCATCTTGCAGTGATACCAGAGTGCATGGATCTCCTATGCTGCTCGGGCACCATGCAGCAGCTCTATCTGGAAGTCCAAATCCATAGAGATGCTCGTGCAAGATGATTCCAATGAAGCTATCCTCCTACGAGTCTGGGCTTTTTTCGGAAGCTTGCGGATTTTTGTTCCCATTGTGGTTTTTACCCAGCTGTTGACGAGAGACATTGATCGCTGACTATAGCGCCCGTCTCGCCGGCATCAATGTCGGCGCTCCGGCGCACTCTGCTCCTAGTGCTGATTTCGGCCTCATCGGTCTGGCCGTTATGGGCCAGAACCTGATCCTGAACGTTGCTGATCACGGTTTCACCGTTTGCGCCTACAACCGTACAACCGCCAAGGTTGACCGTTTCTTGGAGAACGAGGCCAAGGGTAAGCTCTACAGGGAATAACGCGTTCCGATCCCTTTTGCAAAAATGCTCATTAATAAACAGGCAAGTCCATCGTTGGTGCTCACTCCATCCAGGAGTTCTGCGCCAAGCTCAAGCGCCCCCGCCGCATCATGCTCCTCGTCATGGCCGGCAAGCCCGTCGATGACTTCATCGAGTCCCTCCTGCCTTTCCTCGAGAAGGGTGATATCATCATTGACGGCGGTAACTCCCACTACCCCGACAGCAACCGTCGCACTCAGTACCTCACCGCCAAGGGCATCAGCTTTGTCGGCAGCGGTGTCTCCGGTGGTGAGGAGGGTGCCCGTTACGGGCCTTCCCTCATGCCCGGTGGTAACGAGGAGGCCTGGCCCCACATTAAGGACATCTTCCAGAGCATCTCCGCCAAGAGCGACGGCGAGGCCTGCTGCGACTGGGTCGGTGACGAGGGTGCCGGTCACTACGTCAAGATGGTCCACAACGGTATTGAGTACGGTGACATGCAGCTGATCTGCGAGGTAAGGCCACTTTCAAGCTCCGAACATTCTCAGGCAATCGCTGACATAACCTTAGGCCTACGATATCCTGAAGCGCGGTGTTGGTCTCTCCTCCAAGGAGATTGGTGATGTTTTCGCCAAGTGGAACACTGGTGTTCTTGACTCCTTCCTGATCGAGATTACTCGCGATATCCTCTACTACAATGACAACGATGGCACTCCCCTTGTTGACAAGATCCTCGACAAGGCTGGCCAGAAGGGTACCGGCAAGTGGACTGCCATCAACGCTCTCGACCTTGGCATGCCCGTCACCCTGATCGGTGAGGCTGTCTTCTCCCGCTGCCTCAGTGCTCTCAAGGAGGAGCGTGGCCGCGCCAGCAACATCCTGAGCGGTCCTACTTTCAAGTTCGAGGGCGACAAGCAGGCTTTCGTCGACGACCTTGAGCAGGCCCTTTACGCTTCCAAGATTATCTCCTACGCTCAGGGCTTCATGCTCATCCAGAACGTAAGTTGTTTTTTTTTTCTTGTCAGGCTCGCTGATGATCAGTTTCTAACCTTTGTCCCCGTTTAGGCCGCCAAGGAGTACAAGTGGAAGCTCAACAAGCCTTCCATTGCCCTCATGTGGCGCGGTGGTTGCATCATCCGCTCCGTCTTCCTTAAGGATATTACCAATGCCTACCGCAACAACCCCGACCTTGAGAACCTGCTCTTCGACGACTTCTTCAACAAGGCCATCAACAACGCCCAGAACGGCTGGCGTAACGTGGTCAGCAAGACCGCTCTGTGGGGTATCCCCGCTCCGGCCTTCTCCACTGCCCTCAGCTTCTACGACGGCTACCGCTCTAAGAACCTGCCCGCCAACCTCCTCCAGGCCCAGCGTGACTACTTCGGTGCCCACACTTTCCGCATCAAGCCCGAGAACGCCAGCGAGACCTTCCCCGAGGGTAAGGATATCCACGTTAACTGGACCGGCCGTGGTGGTGATGTGTCGGCCTCGACCTACATCGCATAAGCGTGTTAAGTTGAGGTTTCCTAGCAGGGTAAAAAATTGGATGTTCGATGTATTTAGATGTCTCCATGGAATGCCCATGATCCGTAACGAAGTCACTTGTTTTTCTCTTCACCGTATCTCTTTCCTATACCTGATTTAAGAGAGCCCTCGGCACTGGTCAACACAAGGTATAAAGTGCGCGTTCAACCCAACAAGATGACTAGTGGCTGTGTGTAGGTGATCCTAGACCCATGACAACACTCGAGGTCCATAAAAATTCTCACCGATTCCCCATCGAGCTATTTCAGCCCACATGGCATGTGAATTTGCATGATGTCATTCGTGGTCTACCGCACCTCAGTGTACTTTACTTGAGACCTGAGACCCTCACCTTTTCCAGCTCCTTAACGGTAAGTACCCTCAACCAGCTCCCGAAAATCTAATATCCAAGTGGAATCGCCTGGACCTCTCCATTCTGACCCGGCCCCCGCCACAGCGCGCTTCTCAGCGCGCTCCTCAGCGTGGTCCTAAAAGTGCTCATTTAGGCTTATCCCAATGATGTCATTCCACTCGTGCTGGTTTGTCCGCTGTTATACTAGTCGTGATCTTGTCTCGCTTGCAATTCGTCTCTTCCAGTAACCAATGCGAACAATAGATTCAATTTTTTTAATAGATAATTTAAATCTAACAAGTCAAAACCACCAACATCATCAAATAGATCAAGAATCATATAGTCGTAAGGAAAAAAAAGCGTCGATGCCCAAAAAAAACATCAAGTCGTATCAATCATGCAGGGAATATGCTAAATGAGCAAAGCAATCCCAGAACTTCGAAATTTAAGGGAAGTGAAAGTGGAAGTGAAGAAGAAGAAACAACCGAAAGGAAGAAAACAAAGACGCCCAAAACAAAATAAGACCCAATCTCTATGCACATCGCAGTAATCAATCTGTGATTGGAGTGTTCAGTCTATGAAATCAGCCAACCGCGCAAGTAAGAAATGGTTTGAAAAACAAAACAAGAATCAAGAATTGAATCAAACGGAGGCCCAATCGCCTAAGGAGTTGCCAAGGTATAAGATGAATGTTCGAGAGGTAGGCGAAGGTGGGGTGTAAGGGACCTAGGCAGTTAAGATAAAACGGAAAACCAAGATGAAAGCATCACTGGGAATGCCCATGTATACTATAATTTCACGACCAAACATGGAATCCCGGAAGCCCTGCTCCCCGTCTCCCACTACCACGCCGGGAACCAGCAGCGGGTTCAGCCCCACCGTGGTTCCCATGCCTACCTTCATCCAGACTGCGGCGCGAGGCGCCGAAGTCGCTCATAGCGAAAAGCAGCGGCTCGTCATCTTCATGCGCTTGTGCGGACAGCGTCCGACCCGTGCCTGGCCGCTGCGCAGAACCACGACGGATCTCTAGCGTAGAGTTGCCGCTGTTGCTTCCGCTGGCGTTGCCATCGCGGTCGTGCTCGCGCTCTGCTAGGTGCGTAGCGAGGTTGGCACCCCGCGCAAGGCTGCTGGATGCTGAGCTGAGGGAATGCCCGCCCGAGTAGCCGCGGCCACGGGAGCTGGCGAACCGGGGCTGGTAGACATGCGGGTTGGAAGAGGCTGAGGCGCTGGTTGGTCCAGACATCTGTCCGCGGAGGGATGCACTGTCCCGATACGGACCCGTTGCGGAGCCGGATGTGCCGCTTGGGTGCTCGGCCGGTGACTGTGGGCTTTTTTGGGATTCATTCTGCTGTCGGGCGGCGCCCAGGGCGGCGTGTGAGGGCTCATCGGCGCCTAGACTGAGGCTGCGCATGCCGAATGGGAAGATTTCGTCCTCTTCGCTTGTAACGATCGGCCGGCGCACGGCTGCGGAGCTTGAGCGGCGGTAAGCAGGATCGAAAATCCGCGGCGATGTTGGAATGTCAATAGCCCCTGCTGTAGAGGAAGGTCCTCGCGAATTTTCTGTGCCGGGATGCTCTTCTAGCGTCGAGTCGTGCTGTATGCGAGGGATTCTTGAACGGGGATCGATTTCAATCTCATCAGCAACGCTGTTCGAGCTCAGACGAGAGCGGATGGCAGGAGTATGGGGAGTGTGGGGGGATATGGGTTTCCCCGGAGAAGAAGCTGTGGATACGGAGGTGCCCGCAACCATCGGTGGGACTCCTGATAGCTGCTTGCTCGAAGATAAGGAAGAGCGATGCAGGTGCATAGACTGTGACATTGAGTCGGACAACGCGGCGTTTGAATCTCGCATACCGCGGAAGCGAGCAAGAGCTGCTGCGGTGGGATTCGGCTGCCTAGGACCAGGCTGAATAGATGCAGAGGTGGATGAGTTCATTAGATCCTTCTTCGAATCAAGCATCTTCAAAAAATCGGAGATGTTCTCATCATCTGCGTGAATGGACTCTGCACTCGTGCCTGTGGCTTCCGTGAGTAAGCCAGACCCAGGCTGGGCATTGGATGATGTCGCACTCGCTCGGCCGCTAGAGTTGTCGTCTTCTAGTCTGTTCGCCCCCGCAGAAAGGCGGCCTCGTCGGTGGCTAAAGGAGCTGCTGTACCGGGAGATTGGAGTAGGTTTGGGGGATGCGGAATTAGAGGATGATATAGCTTGTTCAGATGCGATGGATATAGGTCTGCGCGCTGAAGCGGCAGAAGAAGGGGGTGGCATGACGCGTGAATCGCCAGATGTTCCTGTGGGGATGCGTGAAGACATGTTGCGGGGAGATAATCCCAAGGGAGAGTCTGCTAAAGCCGGGGAAGCAGAAAGAGGGGGAGCTTTGAAGGGTTGGAACGAAACAGAGGGACGACGTGAGAAACTTGAGGCTCCACCTTCACCAGCAATTTGCGCAGCACGTCCTGAGGGAACAACTTTGGCAGGAGGGAGGAGTCTCTTAGGCGAGTCTGTCGGAGAAGGAGACCCTGCGCCCGAATCTCTCATTGCACGAAGTGCTGATATAGGACTTACCCCTGTTGTTGGGCCAACCTGATGGAAGGTCGAGAGACTGCCGTATGCACGCGTGCAATCTGGACTCTCAACGGTTCTTCTCTCCACTGGCACAGAGCCGACTTCAGGATTTGGGCGGTTGACATCATCTGAAGGCAATGACGGACGAAATATCGCGTCGTCAGCACCCATAAACCGCGAGCTCAGTAGCGCTTCCGAGTCATCAACGCGGAAATCGCAGTTCGTCCGATACGTGACTTGAACTGAAAATGGACCTGCGGGCGACTCCGTGACTCCAAAGCTGTAGTTGTCCACCACTTTTTTGCTTCCCTCGCTCAACGGGGCTGTCAAATGATCCAGTGAGAGGTCATCACGAGCAGCACTACCATCTACCACACGGTACTTGATCTGGAGAGCTGGACTCTGCCGCAACTTTTTGATGCGTTTAGCGAATCTCCATGCAGGCAAGAACTTGGAGTAGGTGAATAAGGATCGGAAGAGCACAATGCTTTTCTTGTACACAGTGGGCAAGATAGAGCCCAAATCTGCTGGAGGCCTGCTTGAGGACCCTCCCAACTCGATTCTCCACCGCTCCAAGATAATCTCGTCATTTTCCGATTGGTATGGCTTTGCACGGGCGCCCTCAAGCGCCGCGAGCGACTCGCGCACATCCCAACGCTTCCCATTCTCATCCAGAATCACCAGGCTTTGATTATTTGTGAGACTCTTTGTGTCTAGGTATGTCTCGATAACGAGGGGTGGTGGTCGATTGTCCGTTGCGTCGCACGTTCTCCAAGGTCGCAGGGGTTCCCGAAGGACATCTGTATCATCTAATTCAACGTTGAACTAGAGCGAAACAAATTGAGTTAGCACCTGCCCATTTTCATACGCTTGACTGTCCCAAAAAGCATTCCAGATCCGATCATGGGATGGAAACGTACCCAGCGGTTGACTCTAGGGGACTCGGAGCCCTTGCTATAGGAGGGAGGTAGTGCAACTCGTGAATGCAGGATAATTAAAGCAGCTTTTGTGTGATAGTTCTGTTGAAAAATAGGTTAGCCATCAATAAGGTATCCTGATAAGCCACTGGAGGGGCGATCTGAATGACGATACCGATATTATTTGATTTAACCGAGTCAAGGCCTCCTTTCCCTGTGCCACATTCCTCCCCTGCTCAGATGGATGGTTTCCCGGCTCTATCCCCAAACCCCTAGCAGAATTAGACCCCATATCGACGGTTGGTGAGCTCGGGGCAGCTTCCTGCTCTTTGCGGTCGTCCCGAGCTGTCGGTCTGGGTGGAAAGTTTGGCGCCGGAGACGGCACGGCCGATGATCGGGGATGTTGATGCATGGTGGGCGGCTAATTGCGAAGGCGTGATTAGCGACCATTGACACGCATGCGAACAAGAGTCAAGAATGGCATTACCCTGATGGAGCGGGTCCAAGGAGTGCTGGATAGGAGTGTTATCACCGCCGGAATCTGTTATCAGGAACGCAATCGGGCAGCGATGGGTCCAGGACTGAGGGCCATGCTAACAGAAGAGGAGAATGAGGTCTTCTAGGGGCGTTCCTGAATTTGAGACGCTAAATGATTCACGATAAGACAATGGACGGCCAGCATGTGGTCTGGGAGGTGACTCCGGCCTGGGACCTTTGGAGCAAGTTTAGAGCTTCTCCGCACGGGCAAATGCAGTTGGATGAGATCTTTGTGGGAGGACTTAGGAAAGCGAGAGAAATATAAGAAAGCCCGTTCACAAGTAATGAGAAATAAGATTGATGCAGAGGAAGAGAGAGAAGGGATGTTGATAATGAAGATAGTTTGTGACGCACATCCGGTGACTCGACAGGTCTCGAGTTGTCCTAGTCAGCCTAGAACGCCACACAGATGATGCAAACACGGGGGTTTGCTGCCTATATTGCTCGATCTTCCTATCTCTCCCCTTTAATATATCTCTTACCCTTTTTTTTTTTGCCTAGAGATAGGCTGTTGTACAAGCCGGGGACCATGCACGGTCGCAAGGATCGCCATACCCGGGTAAGGTACCCTGGAACCGATAAGCACCTGATCACGACTTGCAAGGCGTGATATCAAAATATCTAACCTATATGGAACATACCTAGCTATGAGTGATGGGTATATACATAGTACTGGATATCTACCTTATATGGATTTTTCACGAATTTCCCCATATTCTATTTTGGCATGTTACACGGTTATCTGATCCAACGTCATAGCTTCATTCCATTAATCATTACGGTAGGTGACTAGAAAGCTTGACTTCGCCATTGTTGATGAATATTATCTATTGAAAGAAGAAATTATAGAATCCCATAGACAAAGGATGCCAAAGTCTGACCAAAACAAACAAAGAGATAGTGGGAGAGCGAATTATAAGCTGTAACATTTACAAAAGTTGTGGCCCAAACCCTTACCGCTGATCATGACCAATGGTGGTAGATGTCAGCATTCGCTTAAAGGCTTGTGCTGAGCACTGTAACGGGGTCGCTCTTAACCTTCGAGTCCTGATCACCCAAATGGGCCAGCGCATCGATGAGCTTTATAACAATAGGTTCAAGCTCCGCACCAAGAGCAAGCGGGTTGAGAATACTACCAAGCTCAGTATTCGTGGTGCAGCCACTCTTGGTCGTGCCAGCGAAGGCATTCTGGACAAAATTAATGGCATCGGGAATGCCAATAATTACAGTGGTCGCGTGACCACCGCTGGCAAACGTAGTAAACTTGACGTTCGCATCCCAGTTGCACCAGGAATCAGCCAGAGTTTTGGCATCGCCATAAGGGATGACTTCGTCGTCTTTGGCGTGGTAAATAAATGTTGGCGCTGTCGGGGTCTCGTCCTTGTTGACACCCATGGTGTTCTGCTTCAACACTGACTGAACGATGGGGTTGAAGATGAACTCCTTGCCTAGAGTTTGGAAACTAGTGTCAAAGACTGACTGTTCGAAGAACGTTGCAATATCCGCAGTGAAGCATTGGGAGGCGGCGCTGGCCAGTTTCTTCTGACCTTCTGCCGTTAAGACCTTGTTGAGGAAAGGGGCCAGCTCGGCACCGTATGCGCTTGGTCGTGAGAGACCAACAAAAGCTGGGGGAAGTAAGCCACTGAAGGCTGTGTCGTCGAGCTGATTTAATGTGCCAGTAAGGTTCGCGGGAGTTCCACCCTGCACCCAGCCCTTGATATTCAGCTCTGGCGCGTATTTGGGCTGCAAAGAGGCCGCCCAGCCGGTAGCAATGGCACCGCCTGAATAGCCGACACCAACAACCATGGGGTTATCGGTCAGACCCAAGGGCTTGAAGCTCGTCACGGCACGGATACCATCCAACACACCCATACCTGCGAGACGACCAGGTCCAAAGGCAGCTTCGGGTCCCTCATAGTCGGAAGAAACAACGGTATAACCAAGAGCAAGGTAGATCTCAATGATCAATAGCTCGACCGAAGCTATGAAACTGTCCTGCGACGCACCGAGCTGGTACGTGTAGCTGGGCTGGCATTTCGTTGCAGAACTATCATAGGCCGTGGTGAAGGAAACGAGACGATCAAGCTTGGCGTTCTTCGGCTTGAACACCGTGGTAACTGTTGCAATGGCCGAGCCATTGACTGCAGTTGTGCGGTAAAGCAGCTGATAGGCGTCCACGTCAACAGGGACGAGACCTAATAACGCGGCAGTGATGTCGCGTTGGTTCAGAATTGTCCCCGGCGCCTTGGATGCGTAACCAGCAGGTGGCTGATAGAACGGATCAGTATCGGGAGGCTGAACTGTGCTGCGAGAAAGTTGATGCGCAGGCAGCGCTGAGGCAACTGAACCGAATGCCACCAGCCCCAACAGGGCAAGGCGCATCATGCGCGCAAGGGGCAATGTCATTTTACTGCTCTATGTAGGAGAGTTAGGGCTGTGATGCTGGATGAGGGAAGGGGGGATCTTCACATTATATACTTGGGGCAATCCAAACACGCAACATACCTTCCAAATTTTCATCTTGAGAATGTGATTGATATCTAATGCCGAGGCTGGTGAATAGGGCAACGATCATCACTTGGCCCCTGTTCATGGTGGAGTACGAATGCTCCGCACTCCACAAACTATTCTGGGCAACGCATGATATGTCTGACACTCTGCATATCCCCCTGTTGATGTATCATTTTTCTATCTTTTGCCCCCGGTAGCATGAACACATGAGATTCGCAGGCTGATCTGCGAATTTACTTATCAAGTTGTAGATAGACTTAGATAGACTCATCTTCTTACCTTTTTTCGTCTTCAACATCTGGAAAAAAATGGGGGCCAAACAAAGTTTCTTCTTTGCTCCAGTTTGGGATGCATAAAAGAGCATCGATGCAGCATCCGAGGCTGCTTATTGAGACATTTAGTGGAGAAACTCCATTCTGCAATAGATTCACGGATGCGTCGGGATACGCCTCGGGAATAAGCACGTCCTATCCGGACCCAACAGTTCTGCATAGATGCTCGAACTGTTTCTGAGCCTTACCCCTCATTGCGCGTGGAATATCTTGCAAGAAGTAGGTTCTTGCATAAAATGTTGTCATTAGCTTCGTACTGGCGCTTCACATGAAAGACTTGGGTTGCATCCTTCGGCTTCGTTCATTTTAATAAACCCTGCGTGGGGATCAGGGCCGTGCATTGATCCGAGAGGGATTTTGAGAGACGGATGACTCTTCCATTTTGTTAAGGGCGAAGCTTGGTCACGGGCACGCTTTTGAATAGGATACAAGACCGATTGGCGGAAGAATAACATTGTTGTATAAGTGATTCATGGGTGGACGTAGTATGTCGTACTTGGATCCCTGAGGCCGTTGATTGTGTTGATGCAGAGCAGATCAAGTCCATGAGCCCTATCCTGGGTTTCAGCTCCGGGAGATTTCAAAGCTTGAGTGCACCTGACAGCGGTGGACACCCTCATTTTTTCCCTATCGTTTTTTGGATTTAATCAGCTTCTGTTCTTTCTCATGATACCTCCTTCCCTCGATGGTTTTGGTCATCGTTTTCTCATAGATCCGAGAGTGAATGGCCTCCGTGATGCCAGCCACTAAGAATCTTGCTCCGACGGGTTTCCCACCGACACCAGAGACTTCGAGATTCATTTGCTCAACCAGAAAGTATCTAGGGATTTATCCCTAGGTGATATATGATGGACCATCAAACTGTAAACGTTGAAGTTGAGCCAAATGGCTCTTCATTAGGTGTTAGGTTGGCTGAAAACTGAGCACAAATACCGGGCTAAGGTTCTGTTCAACTGGGTCAGCTTCACATTGTTTTCCTTTTTTGTTAACCTCACTAGAGGATGTAGGCCTGCGTACTATGTAATAACAAAAATTAGCAGGGATCTCCAAGATTTCATCAGTCTTTGTACAACCGTATCACGAGTAAAGCGCCGATATGCATATACAATCTCCGGAAGATATCTTCTCTGTTAAGTCGATCACACCCTTGTGCTTTTGACAGCCTGAGTATTTATCACTTTTACATTCGGTTGATGTGGCTGTCAAGAAAGATCTCCCGGGGTCATTGCAGTAAGAAACCATCCTATGTGAGGTGTAGAATCTAGTTGTGTTACCAATACTATCTGGTCTCAGCAGCTGGTTTAGCCTGTGAGAAAACTAAACTCACGTATAACCGTTCCTTTTGTTGATAAAAGACCATTGTAGCAGCGAAAGTTCTTTGAGGTCTTTCTCTTTGTCTCAGATTTTACTACATAACCCCCCTCTCCCCTTCAGAATCTCATAACTTGGCACTTTCTCCTGGAAGACAGCAGAATATATAGTAAAACGCAGACTTATCATCCTCAACCTCATCCACTCCACTGACCTACGAGATGCGTGTGCTGGCAAGCCCCTTCGTAACCCGCAAGCACTATATTCCGGATCCTGATGACAATGGTGAAGGCCATTGTTGGGTCAGTGTTATACTCCTACCGGATGCGAGGAATGGAACCCATAGTGACGAAGCGATTATGTTATTTGTAATTCAAAAGTGCAAAGATGGCCAAACCGCCATGACCCACCAACCACTGCATGGGCTGGGGGACCACTGTATCTCGTTGCCAGTCAAGTGGGATACACCTAGGCAAAATCTGCGCAAAGTTCAGGATCAGGCAGCGGCTCTCGCGTCATGGTGGCTTGTTCAAATTCGTGAAAATGGGGTCACCATTGACCAGACGATGATTTTTGATAGTCGGAACATGAGCGGTTTCAAAACGATGTTGGACATAGTCCCTCCTGAGTGGAACAAACCTGAGTATTCAGATTGAAGCCAACATTATGCGGATTGTTGTTATGGTAAATCATCATTTCTTCACCTAGTGGATTCTGGGCAACTCGTCAAGATGGAAGATGTTGACAGAAATCTGATGGTATGAAATGACAGGTATAAAATTCTCTAACTAACTAAAATGACAAAAATCCCCTCATATGGTTTCCACCATGTAATGTAACCTGGAATTCTGACATAGGAGCCAGTGAGCCGACCTCTCAATTCATCGATGAACCGACCTATAGTCACCCTCTTTTCCTTCGAGTCAGTCAGTCAGTTAGCATAATACAACGTATTGCTTTCTTTCTTCATATCTTCCTCTCCAAAACTACCAGATGGGATATCTGGGGGGATTAATAGATAATAACCAATCATCCGATATCCTGGTTTTATGTACCCTCGAACATATCGTGGCCAACATACTTCACCGGCTTATTGCCCTGCGCGAAGAGGAGGAGGCCGATGCGGCCTTAGAGCAAGACCTGTGGCGTCAAGTCATAGGGTAAGGATGTGATTGAGGCATATCACAACCTATGGGTGATAGAACACATAACAATATCTAGATATAGTTATTTCTTCTATTGCTCTAATTGAGTCAACGGACAATCCATTATCTTTCAGTCTTTCTATAGCTAGAACGCACTTCACTTGCCAAGCGAACCCATATAGATCACACTTAATTTTCAATTCTTTCAATTCTTTGTCATAGGGTACACGGGTAGCTGCAAATATCACTCTTTCACTTCATTCTTACCTCTCCTTAGAATCGCAATTGAGTTAGTTAGTCCTCTATCAACTATCGCTTTGTTGTCAGTGGTGCCTTGATATGTATATATCATTTAAAGAATACATCATTTTCGGGGCACGGAGGAATTGAGGATATTGGTGTATAGCGAGTGCGCTAGTATTGCTGGCTACACTCTACCGGCCTTGTTCTTTCCATTTTGCAGGTGACAGTTGCACCTTCCTTGTTAAAGCGCGTTTTCCCCCGTACTGAGTACTCCATATATTTAATCTCGTGTCTGTTACCCACCAATTTCTTCTTTCTTCACTTCCTAATTTATTTCCACTCCAAACATTGGCCGTACCAGCAAAGGTTAGATTCAAACCCAACAGCCGAGACTTGCGGTCGAATGATAAGCTTACCAAGGCTAGTCACTAGCCCTTTACTCGTCAACACAATAAAGCGAGAAATATTATTTCAAATATCAGCCAAACTAGTAAGGCACACCCGGCGATACACTGTCCCCACCCGAGGTTCAAACATATAGCTGACAAGGAGACAGTGGATCCACCGCGACCAATTCCAGCTGCAAACAGTGAGCAGCTGGAGCTGCTCACGCAGCTGAGGCTGCGCGCCACGGTCCGATCTTACCAGCGAAGAATGGCACTTCGAGGCGCGGCTCACCTGATGGGTTGCCCTGAGAGCCTAATAGATGACAACGCGTCATCTGATATCCTGGTTCTCCGCACCTTTGAGCACATTATGGCAAACCTCCTGCACCGGCTCATTGCCATGCAGGCAGAGGAGGAGGAGGATGCCGCCTTGGAGCAAGATTTATGGCGCCAAATCCTAGAGTAGGATGTTGTTTAAGCTCAACATTCCCTGTGGGGATAAGACCTTTTATCCTAACGTACCTAGTGCACTTTTCTTCTTCTTCGTGTTGAATGAACACCTGAACACAAGATATGGTTCCATTCCCCCTTTCTATGTTCTACGGTATCGATAATACAACGGTTTTATGATAGCATGCTTAAAACTGCAATTACAAACAATCAAGTTTAAATCTGTCATTTGGAGATTAGGCAATGTCTAGCACTTGGCCCCAGCCACTGCGGTGAGTGATCTCCCCCAGCTCTGATATAAGTATAAAAGCTCTTTATATTCCTACCTTGAAGAGTACTCTTAGTTTTAGCCGAATATATAGGTAGCGGATAAAGGTAAGGCTCTAGCTATTACTGTAATATTTAGTCTATTAGCCTAAGCTAAGCTAAAGAAGTAGACTCTAATACTTGGAAAAGCCAAGGAACAAGAAGGACGGGACTCCATTGAAATTGGCAGTTTGAATGTCCGATGAGAAGGATGTATTTGGGATTGGTGGAACTCCGTTAAGGTCTAAAATCCGACGTTGAAAGGTTTTATAGAAATTGTTTTCCGGGTGGCCCGTCTCTTTCTCATTCTCACCCTCACCCTCTCCTTCTCTCTCGCGTTTTGTTTTCCATTTAGCACATCATCTGGACTTATCTTTTGAATTCCAACCATTTCACTCGCGACTGCCATGGCCGCGATGTCCACCCTAAGGTTGCCAGGGCAAGGGCTCGGTGACCCGGTGCTACTGGACAATATCGACCGGCTTCTAGCTTGCAACCTTGCTGAATACGTCAACTTGCCCCAGCTTATTGTGGTGGGTGACCAGTCTAGTGGGAAGAGCTCTGTTCTTGAGGGCCTTACCAAATTGCCATTCCCCAGAGATAGTGGGCTGTGCACACGATTTGCTACTCAAATCATTTTTCGGCGTACCGGGCCCAACACAAAGAGAAGCATCAATGCCTCTATTGTGCCAGCAAACGACAAACCTGCGGAGCATGCTTCTCGCTTGGCAGCATGGAAAGCAACCCAGATGGAGTCTCTCGATTTTGAATCCTTCGCTCGAACAATGCGTGAAGTAAGCTCCGCTACTTGAAAAAAAAGTGATAGCTGCAACATTCGTTTACTAATTGACCTTGTATCTATAGGTTCACGAAACCATGGGTCTGTCGAACTCCAAAGACGAAATTTTCAAACCTACTTTCACCCAAGACGTCTTCCGCCTAGAGATTTGTGGCCCCGAAGAAGATAATTTAAGCATCATTGATGTCCCAGGCATTTTTAAAAACACCACAGATGGCCTTACCACCAAGAAAGATATGAAGATGGTGAAGGAGATGGTCCTCAGCTACATGCGCAACCCTCGTTCTATTATGCTGACCGTTGTCCCCGCAAATGTGGACATAGCTACACAAGAGATTCTAGAGATGGCGCGGGAGTGCGATGCCGAGGGAAATCGCACACAAGGAGTGTTTACCAAACCTGATCTGGTAGATAAGGGTGCCGAAGACAAGGTCACCGACTTTGTGGAAGGCAAAACGTCTTCCTTGAAGCTTGGCTGGATTGTTGTGCGCAATGCCGGTCAACAGCAGCTAGTTGACCAGAGCTCCGATCGAGATGTGGTCGAGGCCCAGTTCTTCCGTGAAGCTCACCCCTGGAACGACCTACCGGGGGACAAGGTCGGCATTGCTGCACTCAAGATTCGTCTGCAGGATTTGCAAACCACTCAGCTCCGTCGAGAATTTCCTAAGGTATGCCACGTCAAACTAGGCTTTTTTTGCCCGCAACCCTTGCTAACTGGATATTTAGATGCGAGCCGAGGTTGGCCAAAAGTTGAAGGCTATGAAGTATGATCTCTCTACTCTTGGTACTGAACGAATTACTCCGGAGCAGCAGAGAAACTTTCTACTCGACATCATTATGAAGTTTCAAGATGTCGTCTCGCAGGCCATGGCAACTTCCTATGGCACACACGAACTGTTTGAGAAAGACGATGATTCCCGACTTGCAACAATCATCAGAAACCGCATGGATGTTTTCAAGTCCAACATAGAAGAACATGGGTTCGAGTACCGATTTCTTCGTTGGGCCTCAGGCACACAGCAGTCCAGTTCAACAGAAGTTGTGTGTGAATCTGAGTCCGAGTCTGACGACGACGACGATGATGAGGATGGAATTCCCGTTCGAAAGAACATGAGCGCGTCAGAGCACAGTGGTGTCATTGATAGTATTCTTCACGAACAAGAGCTTGTGAAAAAGCCAACAGATGACAACATTCTCACCTGGATCGAGGTCCAATATCGTGCTTCCCGAGGATTCGAGATGGGGACATTCCAGACATCTCTACTTTGCACCATTATGAACAAGCAATCTTGGAAATGGACCCAATTTGCACTCGGATATGTCAGTGATGTGATTGACATCATGCATACCTTCATCCTCAGAGTTCTTCTATTCATCTGCCCCGATGTACAAATTCGCGACAGGTTGGTGAATGTTCTCGTCGATGAACTGTCCAAGAGATACAAAGAAGCGATGGACCAGGCCCAGCTGATTCTCGATGTTGAGCGCATGAACCTAATGACTTTGGACAACAAATTTCAAGAAACCCTTGACATGACTCAATTGAGAAGGTTTGTCCTGCTGATTCATTCGATTTATGGGTAGAGTACTGTACTAAAAAAACATTATACCAGCCACCGTGAGCAGTATGAGGTTGTGAAAGGTAAGACAAAAGTCCGAATGAGCAACACACAACGGACCGTTCGTTACATTCATGATATTTTGGCAGCCTACTACGCAGTGGCGTGCAAGCGGTTCGTCGACAACATCTGCCTGCAAGCCACAGGCTACTGTCTGCTCACCGGACCACGCAAGCCGCTCGGACTTTTCTCGCCCCGGTTTGTTGCGGACCTGACAGAAGAGCAGTTGACGGAGATTGCGGGGGAGAATGCGGCGCTGAGTCGGCGCCGTGCGCAGCTGAAGAAAGGGATCCAGGACCTGGAAACTGGTCGAAAGATCATGATGTAGATCTGGTCTGTGTGGTACGGACGGTGCATGTCATCCGGCCATTCTACATGAGTAAACGGAAATTTAACTGGAGAACTCCGAATTGAAATGAAATGTCATACATACAACATACATATATAAGGGTGCATCATCCTATCAGTCCCCCACGGGCTCTGCCCTGGATGATCCTCGCCTCTCGTCCGGGGGCATGGAGGGACGTCCGCGTCGTTATTGGTCAGAGTAATTTGACAGAAGTGGATAACGTCCACGTAGGCACATAACACGGACTTTGTAGTATGGATTGGCTTTGTTGACTTCTTTCCCCCAACTTCCTAAAACTGCCCTCGAGACGCACATTTTACTTTGGAAGCGGACAAGTGATTATAAGCCCCGGAGGACTTACCCAGTCTTTGGGCTTTTAAATCTCCATATTATTGGAGTCATCTTCTCAACTCGATCAAGTGACGGTATATTGGTGGTTGTACCTTATTTGTACGTGGTTGTAGATTATGTACCCTATAATCTCTAAACTCTTGATTTTATAGACATTTTTTGACTCATTATTAGGAATTTGACAAGTCCGAAATGTGCCGGAGACTTTATATTTTACTGTGGGGCGGATCCTCGATCCACGGATGACATCGAGGGCAAACCGGGCTGGATATCTGGCAAGTGCGACCAAAGACATCTTGCTCTTTCCAACCACCTGGATATCTCGAGACATATTCCCAACACCCCTCGTTCCTTCTTCAAAAACTTCGAGTTGATTCCCCGCCAAACAAGCACATTCGCCACACGCGCGTACCCCGAGCCCACAATCTATTTCGCGTCAAATTCACGACCAGAAAAACCGTGACACCGAGATCGCGTCGACCTGTTATAGCGTCGGCAATTTCTATCCTTTCCCCGCGAACTAGAGTTCTCTTATCACCAAGCTCCCCCGTCGCGGTCCACCCCACTGTGGTGACGGCAACGTTCAGCTTGGGCTTGATAAGAGATTTGGTGCATCGACTACTCCGGGCACATGAGTAACAAGCTTTGGGAGTGTTTCATTCAAGATGATGTCGAGCGGTTCCAGCGGGCTCTGGCGAACGCGACGTTCGCGGGGCCGCGAGCTGCAGGGGGCTCCGGAGGGGCCTCCAGAGCTGCGACAAACCTGTCATCGAAGGCTGGAAGCCCCGGGTCCATGATTGCCTCATCTCCGAACACACCAAGAAGTAAGAAAAATCTCGAATCGTCACCTGGGACCTCTGTGCCTGACCGGGTGGCCTTCCCGCGCGGGAGCGCGACTTTGTCGCGTGCCGATGTTAATGCCCGCGATCATTACGGCCGTACACTGCTGCATCATGTTGCTTCGTCCTCGAAACCTACCGCCTTCAAGTTCGCACGCGCTTTGCTGGAACTTCCGTTTGTCGATATTTATGCGCAGGATTGGGAGAGCGGATGGACGGCTTTGCATCGGGCTCTTTACGCTGGGAACGCCACAATTGCTCTGGCGCTCATGGCACGCGACTTGCAGGACATGACGGGCTTCGGTAAAGCTGGGAATACGAGCCATCCGAGTGGTGGCCTGATCAAAATCAAGGACCGTGAGGGTTGTAGTCCCTTTGACGTGTTCGGCGCGACCATTAGAGCCCGTGACATTAAGCATCTCTCTGAAAACTGGCCCGGCTCAGATCTTGATGATGATGTTCTGGGGAGCGATGCTGCTTCCAATACCCCCTCACACTTTGGAGATGACGGGGAGGATGGACCATACGCTTTTCGGAGTGTCCTGAAAAGTGCTGTGGATATTTCTGCCGATGAAGTTTTCACACTAGGAAGCAACAAAAACTTGAACCTTGGTCTAGGGGATCAGGATGATAGACAATTTCCTGAGCGCATCTCATTGAGGCGCCCCGAACATCTTTTGCATCGATTTTATCGTGAAAACCAAGAGAAATTGGAACACCTAGGGCTTGAGGACAGCGTCCCCAAGAGCAAATCGATCGAGCTGCCCACATTGATAACAAACAAGCCAATCAGGTTCCAAGACATTATCATGTCCAAACTGCATACTGCCATAATCACAGATGACCCCGAGGCTAATCTGTTCATGTGTGGATTTGGACCTGGAGGGCGCCTAGGAACAGGAGATGAGTCGACACGTTTCACCTTTGTTTGTATTGAAACGGGTGGACTAGAGGGGAAGAAAGTTGTTTCAGCTGCTTTGGGTCAAGACCATAGCCTGGCAATCACCGAGCAGGGTGAGATTTTCAGCTGGGGAAGCAACAAGTTCGGACAACTTGGCTATGGTCTACCCAGGACTAGCAACAAAAACGACATTCCCATCCAGACGACTCCCCGCCAGATTTTCAACCCGTTCAAGAAAGAAACGATCATAGGCGCAGCAGCGTCGTCCATCCACTCGGTGGTCTTCAGCACCTCAGGTCTCTACACATTTGGTAAGAACGAAGGTCAGCTTGGCTTGGTCGATTCAGATGCACGTTCGCTTGAGGTACAAACTACACCGCGACGTGTTGGAGCATCTCTTTTCAATTGTCCAATCAAGATGGTGTCTGCCATCGACCGTGCTACCTCTGTGCTTCTGCAGAACCATGAAGTCTGGGTTTTCTCGTCATATGGCTATTCAAAGCTCTCATTCCCACTGGAGGTGAGCTCCAGATTTATCAGGGATAGCTTCATGGTAACCAGATACGACAAGTCTGCGAATCGTGTCATCAAGATTGTGTGCGGAGGCAACACCATATGTGCATTATCTAGCTCTGGTGAAGTGTTCACTGTTCAAGTCAACCAGGCGGATAATTCATCGGCTTTGACGTCTACGACCAATCCTGCAAAGATTCGGAATTCGTTAGCCACCCCTGTTCGAGCATGGTCCGTTAAGAAATCATACATGGCAGCGAGCGATGTTGATGTTGGACAAGATGGTTCAATTATCATCTGTACAACATCTGGATCAGCATGGAGAAAAGAACGGCGGACAAAGAATAAGGAGGGAGCCTCGAAAGACTACAAATTTGCCCGCATACCTGGCCTCTCCCGGGCAGTGGCAGTGCGCAGCAATGCCTTCGGGGCCTACGCCGTCGCTCAACGTGACTCTGAATTGACCAAAGAGCAAATTCATGTTGAGCAAAGCAGCCTTTGGGATGATATTTTGCCTTTGTCCCCATTTTCAATCCCAGGTCTGGAAGAGTTGGACTCGATCCTCGAAGATGACGCTCAGAGCATCCCTCTTGTACTTTCATCCGGAAAAAGTATCCAAAGAGCCATTCTTTCATCCTCGGATATTGAAAGCCAATTTCTTTCTGTTTGGACCGAGGGGACTGTTTGGGTGACCAGCTCCCTATCTGACTCGTGCATTCCTGTTCATGAGTTTCTTATAGCTGGTCGTAGTCCTATTTTGGGAAAGGCATTGGCCGAGTTCCGGCAGTCATATTATTCATCCGTCCCAGACGTTTTCGATATAGAATACGGGAAGGACGGACATCCCCAGATTCGCCTCCAAGGTGTTGATTTCTTGACCGTTATGAATGTGGTCTTTTTCCTTTACACAGACGGCATTCTCGATGTTTGGCGCCTAGCTAGGAGCTCGCCCGCAAACTCGGCCCGTTTCCGGCAGGTTCGCACTGAAGTTATGCGGGTTTCTGTGCAACTGGGCCTGCCAGCGCTGGAGCGAGCTGCACGACTAATGGTCGAGCCCCAAAGAAGCCTGAAAACAGATATGGCTCATGCCATCAACCACTCATTCTTTTTTGATAGTGCAGACGTGACCGTGCAGCTCAAAGGTGATACAGTCAAAGTGCATAGCCAAGTCGTGTGCCAGAGATGCCCGTTCTTTGACACTCTTTTCCATGGTTATGCGGGTGGAAGATGGCTAGACTCGCGCAAAGCGGATCCAAACCAGAGTGTGTATGTTGACCTAAAGCACATTGATCGCTCGACATTTGAATTTGTCCTGCGTTATCTCTATGCCGATACAGAAGAACAGTTATTTGATGAAGTCCGAACCAAAGATCTTGATGACTTCATTGACTTGCTGCTGGATGTAATGTTCGTGGCAAACGAACTGATGATCGACCGACTATCTCAAGTGTGCCAGAAGATGCTTGGTCGTTTTGTCACAACGCGCAACGTGTGCTATTTGCTCAACTCAATTGCCCCTTGCTGTGTCACAGAGTTCAAGGATGCCGCCCTGGAATACATCTGTCTCAATCTCGAGGCCATGCTCGCTAATAGATATCTTGAAGATTTGGATACAACTCTCCTCTGGGAGTTGGATCTGATCTGCCGTGAGAACCAGCTAGCATGCTGGCCCATTTCCCGTGGGCGAAATTCTGAGGAGTATATCTTCGAGAAATACCCCGAAATCGTCAGCTCCGTGGAAGCAGACAAGCAACGAAGGATCGATGCCATGGCCTTGCAGTCCCGCCTTGATCGTCTCGAGCCTTGTGATTCGCGAGCCAGGTCAACACCTAACGAGAAGGCTATTTCATCTCCGTCTTTGCGCAAAGCGAAGACCAGTGTATCCGTAGGATCACCAAATGTTGCTAGTAGTCCAACTCTGAAGCCCAGGCAGTCGGTTGGGGATCTCATGTTTCAAATGGATGATGAGACCCTTATGTCGCCCAGTGCTTCGAAAGGCAAGGGCGCCATACGTGGGCTGAAATTCACAGAAGGTATACCTGAAAATCGATCACACCCTGACTCCCCAGCTTTGAGGGCAAGCGTCCCAGAGGCCGAGTCCTTCGGCGACCGTGGTTTCTTGAAGGATCAGATGTCTTCCTCGCAAGACCCGCTACTAGCACAGTCCCCATCTGAGTCCAGGGCAATTATTAAAAACCAAAAGCAAGCTCTGGCATCATCATCTAACCCTCCTTCTGCGCCATGGACATCGCCAATGATTTCGAGTTCAAAGAAGGATATCAAAGACATCATGGGAGAAGCATTACAGTCTCGGGTTTCAAACCTTACGCTGGGTATGGCAGATCGACGCGAAAGCAGCGGTAGCTTCGTACCCAAGATTTCCCAAAAGGAGCGAAAGAAGCTCCAGCAACAACAGATACAAGATCAGCTGGCCGCCCAACAGAAGGCGAAGGATGCGCCGCAGAACCCCTGGCAGAAACCAGCAACTTCCTCTTCAGCGTCGCTCCCTCAACTCGGCCCTCTGCCAGGTCAAATCGCCCCGGCTTCTGAGGCTTTTAAATCATCACCTCAAAGGTCAATGACTATGCGGCAGACTGTGGCCGGCACGCCTCCGCCAAAGTCAAAGACAGTGGGTACACCCATGCAAACACAACGTCGCAGTGTGTCAAGTAATCCACAGCCCTCTTCTTATTCAAACTCTCCAACACCGGGACCTTCGACAGCAACCTATAACAATCAACCAACATCACCACAGCCAGCCATCCAGTCAATTCGTCACATCCCACGACCTGACCTAACAGGATCACGTTCTCCATCCTCTGGCTCGTACTCTCTGTCGACGATTTTGCTCCAGCAACAGACCGAAAAGGAAGCGATCCGCGAAGCAGCCTCAGCCAAGCATAAAATGCAAGAGATCCAGGCCGAGCAGGAGTTCCAGCAGTGGTGGGATCAAGAAAGCAAGCGTGTGCAAGGTCTGGTAAATCCTGAGCCAAGTGAATCTCGCCCTGGCAAGGGTGGACGAGGCGGTAAGGCGCCTGACACTGCCGGTGGCCCGCGTAAGCGTCGAGGCAACAAGAACACCGGTGATGGACCAGCTTCCCAAGATCACAGACGCGTATCGGCTCCAAGCTCTGGGCATACAACACCCAAAGCGAATCAGAGTGGCCAGGCCCCAACCCAGCCTCAAAAAGCCCCGAATAAAAATCGTGCTGGAGGTGTTGCTGGAAAGAGTAATGGTCGTCGTGGAGACGGCAATCAACGCGGCAGGGGCAAGAACGACACATAACATTGCCAGAAGAAAGCATACGTTCTCTCATTGGCTTTTCTTCTGTGGTTATGATTTTCAGCTCTCGAGACAATTCCCATTGTATATTTTCGGCCTTCATTCAAGCTTTATCGAGATGTGATTGCTTTTGAACTACAGTTTCAGCAGTTCTCCTACCATCTACACATACCCTTTGCTCTTATCCACCGGTTTTGCTCTTCTTGTTTATCAGTTTAGAATCTGTTTGGGCGAATATGGCGTTTGATTGAGTGCTGGTCACTTGTAAAAGACCGGCATAGAGTTATAGACTGCCTAGTATCGTTACACTACCTCGCGTCAACATGGTCATCTTCTCTCTTTAAAAAAACAAACCTTTAGACCCCTTTTCATAATTAAAAGTTGGTTTGCCAACAACACGACTAACAGTATTCAGTTACCGGCCCTATGAACGGACCTCCCATCGCACAGTTGCCGGCTGCACAGGACGTGAAAAGAGAGACTAGAATGAAGTTAGCCATATATCCCCATCAACCCAAGCCAAATGAAGCCGAAGAGACTTACCGAATAATCCGTGTCCGGCACCCCTTCCATTCCCTCAGGATTGAAAAACCTGAACTCCCTCACAAGCGTAGCAACAATAACCTCCAAATTAAGATACGCAAACTTCTCACCAATACAGCGATGTCTACCAGCCCCGAATGGCAAGTACGGACTGCGCGTTCCCTTAGAAACAGCCCCGTACCCATAATCCACCGTATCAGAAGAATCCTCAACCTCAACCCGACTCTCCCATCGATGCGGATCCCATCGCAACGGATCACGGAAATGCCGCTCATCCCTAGCCGTAACACCAGGCGAAGAGAGCAGCGTATGCGACGGCGGAACAACAAAGTCAGTCCCCGGCACGGGCATCGGATTCTTCACTTTCCGCATAAGCGTATGAATAGAAGAATGGAGACGCAACGTCTCCTTGATCACATTGCGAAGCAACGGAAGTTTATCCATATCCTTGTACTGCAGCGGCGGAAGATCAGCGCCCAAGTTCTTGATCTGTTCAGCATACAACTTCTCCGCCATCTCGGGCTGCGACGCGAGTCGAAGAAGAATCCAACAGCTGATCGCGGACGACGAGTGCTGACCCGCCATCAGCAATGTGATCATCATATGCGCGATCTCCTTGTCCGGGATGGGAGTCCCGTCGCGGTACACGCAGCGCATCAGGTTCGAGATCATGTCTGTGCCTTTGGATTTGTCCCTGCCATCGACGTTGCCTTCTTCGCCAGCTTCCCGTCGCGCTTGGATAATTCCTAGATAGATCTCGCGCATACGTGCGTGTGCTTTATCGCGCTTGCGGTTGTGCGGTAGTGGTGCCCAGGGGAGCATGAAGTTTATTGGGGAGAAGCCCAGGTCGAGGTCGTGGAAGAGATCGGCGAACTCGGAGGTCAGTTTTGAGCGCACTTCTTCGCCTTGGAGGGTGCGGGCTGCGGTGAAGATGGTTATCTCGGCCATGGCGGCGGCGAGGTCGATGGTACCGGATTGGCCTTTGAAGTTGGGGGAGGATTTTATGTAGGCGTTTGTTTCGTCGGCGATTAGGGGGACATAGGATTCTAGGGCTTCTTGGCTTAGGCCATATTTGATGAACTGGTTTGGGGAGATTGGGCGTTAGCCCTGGGTGTGAGAGGTGTGAGGAGTGATTAGAAGGAGGCATGCATACCTTCTTTTGCTCCATGAGTTTGGAGTTGGGACAGTCGTAGACAACATCAGATCCGAAAACGGGCGTTGTAAGCTTGCCGTACACTTCTTCGGCGTTGACGTCCTTCAACTTTCCATTGAGGATGAACTCATTGCCATCAACACCGAGGTATACGGTTGTTTTCTTGCCTAGCAGAATGAAGGTGAAGATGTCGCCGTACTATACGGGTTTGTGAGTAAGCGTCATTCTTCACAGTGGTAGCATCAAGAGCTGCAAGATATACACACCTTGGCACGAGATGCGAAGAAGAACTGGTACGGGTCCATGCCATAGGCAATTGTACTTCCAATGAAAGGAATCCAGTGAAAGACAACAGGTGGTTCTTTTCTATTGTAGAAGACAAGCTGCTTGATCACATTGAGGACAATTGATACTAGAAAAAGTCCGGTGGTATAGTATGCGACGCCCAGGATCTGACCTGTTACCAATGGCACGAGATCCATGATAGCTTTCTGTCGATTCCACTAAACTGAAGTATGAAGAAGTCTGTAGAGGTATAAGGCCATATAGTTAGGGTTTTGTAGGACAAATCAGGAGAGGAGGATTGGCGATTAATCATCAGGTCAGGCCATGCAGCCCTGTCCCGGATGTCACAGCTGCCGGGGCAAAAATGACTGGGGCCACTCCCAGACAATTAGTTTTGGATCTACTGGAAATAGGGGGCATAGTGGGATGACTGTGGAAGTTTGTGACATTGGCTACTAATCATATCAACATAATGGAAACAAAAGTGCAGTGTAAGACAGCAAAAATAACATAAATTATGTCCAACCTGATCGCTGTAATAAAAAAAAAATCCCAGAGTGTGAACGCCGAACCATAGAGCTAACCATCATAAACATAAAGGGGTGAAGAATCATAAGTTAGCCGTGGATGGCGACCTCTCGGCTCTCCCACATCCGGCGGATCAGCATGGCGCTGTCGTCGATCTGGAATCCTTCGTCATTGTCACCACTCAAATCACGCGAAGGTTCAGCTGAAGTGGAGAGAATGCGATGAGATGGATCGTTAGACTTGGCAGTCTTTGAGGTATCGATCGGTTCGTCGTTTGTCGCTGGATCTTCAGAGGCCGTGGGGTTTGGATTGCGCACTTGGGATTCAGATGCGGGGCTGGAGCTGAGGCGACTGGGCCGTTTGCCTTGCTGCAGAAGGGGCAGCGAAGGTGCTGATTTAACTGGCTTGCCGAGAGCTGATCCTTGCTCCGCTTTGTTAGCTCGGGCAACATGGCGAAGACGAGCGAAGCTCTGACCGGTGGGAGACTGGAAACGTCGCACGACCATCAGTTCTAGGGATGTCTTCTCATACGCCTTGCGGATATGACGGGTTTCGCTGTCGCGTCCTGCACCGCCAGCTCGAACGTCACCGTTGAGCCCTCTGTTGGCGTCATACGTGCTGTGATTTGCGGCAATAAACGTTGGGTCAATGGCAGACGACGGAACAGCTGCGGTCACTCCATGGTTATCAGGAGGAGAGTTGTTGAGGGTGGCAGTACGTTGAAGCCAGAGCTTCTGTTGTGTGCGAGAAGGCAGATCAGCACCACGCGGCCGTGCAGGAGACGCCGTCAATTTGGCCGCTGCACTGTTCGGAGAGGGCGGTGTTTGTGGGTGGTAGTGAGGGAGGAACGACGATGGGGTATTTGGGTCCGAATCAGTGCGAGAAGATGTCTGGACGCTATTCTTGTTGTTCAAAATGAACCTCGACACTCCACCTTCCATGGAGGACGAGGTAGCTTGGGGCTGAGAGCCCGGCATGCTGGCCATGCTGGTTGCAGAGAATGTGCGCCGAGCGTTGTCCTGGCCAGCAGCCAGGTTGAGAGATGCGCTGCTACGGGATGCAGGATTGACTGTCTTGGCTTCTGGCTTCACCATAGCCGAGATGGAGGACATGGCAGGGGGCGCTTTGGATGAGTGCGTAGAACTGAGGAGGCGGGTTGCTATGTCTCCCTGTTCAGTGTGCTGACTAGATCCCTCGGCTTCTTCTTCTGAGTCCTGCTGCTCAGTTTCCTCATCCTCATCCTCATTCTCGTCCTCGTCCTGTTCAAGGCGCTGTCGGACGAATTTGGTGGTTATCGACTCGGGTAGGCTGGTCGCTCGAGGCATTTGAGGATATGGTCGCTTGACAAAGGTAAGGTGGTCGACAAGAACGGTGCTATTATCTGCGCTGGGATTGGATGGTGCCACCGAGTTGCGCCTCGTACTTTCGGGTGACTGCGTGGTATCTTCCCACTCAGCTTCATCAGTCTCGTCATCCCCGAGCTCAAAGCCGACCGTCTTTTTCTTTACCGTGCCGGAGGGTGGCCGCTCAGTCACCAACGCTTTCTTCCCAACGGCTGATGGATTCCGGCGCAACACAGGAGTGGAATAGTTTCTCTTCATGGAAGGATCGGTTGTACGATCATCCGCAACGTTATCCCAGCGAACGTGTCCGCTTTCCTTTGGACTCGCTATTGGAGTTGCGGGGGCCGACTTCTTCCGCTGATGATGCCGCCCAGCAGTCTCGGGAGCTAGTTGAAATCGTTGGAGTTTGTTAAAGTTTTTGCCGGTAGAGGGGTTGCGGTGGTGATTGCGGTAGGCACCAACAACATGGGCGCGGTGAGGTTTATGATGTAGAAGTGCCTTCTGCGTGTGAGACAGCGATAGGTCATTAGGAATGGCGCTGCGCGTGACAACTGCATGGGAGGACACGGCACGGCGACCGAGACCCGGGCGCTTGACAGGGGAAGAGGTATTCGAGGCGTTAGAGGTAGGCATGGCGGTAAGCGAAAAGCTCCCAGAGGAGCCACAGGCGGGTAATCAGCTGTGCTCACGGAGCATAGAATGTGGGGATTGGCCGAGGCAAGTTGGTCAAGAGGTCTCACGGCAGATTAGAGATGCAGGCAAAAAGCAAATGAAGATTCAATAGCTGGAAGCCGGGTTACACCGGTTTGAACCACCACTAATAATAAATGCAAAATCAAATGGAATGTGAAAAAAGAAGAATAGGAGAAAAATCCGGGGGGGCAAATTAGAGAAGTGAAGAAGAAAGAGGGTGATCTCGCTGTCTTCGGCGATTAAGGAGCGGGTAACCATATTGTGGAATGCCTAAGGCAGTCAACTCGGCGCCAAAAAGGTTATAACTGGAGATTGGCGGTTTATTCTCACAGCTACAAGGTAAGAACAACGATATAAGAAAATATCACCATTGAGCATGCACTTAAAGAGCCTCGGAGGGTATTGGAGATAGCTATTGGTAGTAGAGGCAGTGTCCTTCTGTGTATACTTAAGATCTTTTCATTCACCCACTTCGAGCTACACACATCCAATCTGCTAAAAGTCTTCAGGTATCATGGGGCGGGAAAAACAAGATAACGCCGAAAGAAATGTAATTACGCTATAGCTCAATCAAGTTCTCCTCCACTGGCCGTGGTGGTTGCTGATAAGGTGGTTTCGAAATCTCCTGTGCATACGACACCGGTTGTCCGGCGTTGACTGGAGGATAGGCAGATGACAAAGAATTAGAAGGATGCTGAGGCTGGGACTGTGACGAGTAATAGTAAGACTGAGGGGCTGTTGCCTGCTGATGAAGTGCCGACGCAGCAGGCGGCACAGAATAGCCTGGCGATTGCACATACCCAGTAGATGCGTGTTGCTCGGGCACGGGGGTGGGATCGCTGGGAGGCGCACTAGCCTGATACTGAGAGTCCTGGTGCACAATTGGCGATGGCTGGTGTGGGAGTTCTGAGCCGGGTGACTTGGCGGAGTCTTGGTCGTGTGGTCCTGCGTAATATTGAGCCGGAGCACTTGGTGCCGAGGCGATATTATAGTTATTTGGAATGGCGTTGCTAGGTGAAGGTGATCCAAGGGTCGGGTAGGTATTTCCGCCCCAAATTTGACCGTGAGACTCATTTGTGAGGGCTCCGTGTTGAGGTTGTGATGGGTAGGCGGGATTCTGGAAGACGCGGGACGGACCTTGGAAGCCATCGCCGTTTACATGCTGCGGTGCATACATAGCGGGTGGGCGAGAGCTGTCCATTTGAGTTCCATAATAGAAATTTTCAGCTCCACTCTGGACATCGGGGGTGTGAGCAGGGAACGATGGCTGAAGATTTGGATATTGCGCCGCCCCAGGAACAGCTCCATGGCCAAGATTGTGTTGTGAATAAGCAATGGTCAGACGCTCTTCCAGCATCCGATCGTAGTAACGTACAACCGTAGAGAGCTTGGCATGGAGATCCAGTAATGTATCTGTGGCGGTTAGCTTGCGGTTCTACGTATAAAGATGGTAAGACTGCTGAACTCACCATGCTTACTCATAGTCTCTCCATAGCTACGAGCGAGCTTTGGTCGAAGCGCACCGATACTCTCATATAGCTCTTGGATTTGCGGCTCTCTAAGAATTGTGCCCGGCGGCTGATGCTGGAGCCGATCAACCAGAGTAGAGAAGAGATGAATATTCTCAGTTTCGACAGGGGTTAGTTCGTAGGGGTTTTTAGGCAATGGAGCGGGCGTGCTAGATGAATCGCGCAAGGTGGACCTTGGAGCGGCCACGTTCTTTAATGCGGCAGCATGGTTTTGCTTGTGTTGTTCCATATCACGTAGGGATGCTTCAATCGCAGCCTTGAGATCCGCATCTTCCTCGTCCACATGCTGCTCTGGCACTGGGGCGGGTTTGGCGGGTTCTGGAGCGTTGCCTGTCTGCGGTACATACCCCGAAGAACCTCTGCCCTCGGCTTCATCGAGACTCATTTGCAAGGCTCGACGCAAATCCTCATCGAATCCTGTATCCGCTTTACCAGCACGAGGTTCCATTGTGTTAGATTTGCTGATGGAGTTGTTCTTGAACGCGGATCGATCCGAGATTCCCGTTGGCGCAAATGACTTCGAGGTCAATTTGGCGTAGCATCCATCATCTACTCTGACTGGCTGCAAAATTCCAAGATGCGGCAAAGGAATGGTCTTGCTTGAACATTGAGCATCGAAAACGTTGCCGCAGTTACGGCAGTGGTGTTTGCGATTCATAAAACTGAAGGCAGTCCGACATCGCATGCAGACTTCAGAGTCGATCCACTCTGGAGGCTGAGACAAATTCACAGATTAGCTTCTGCTTCCGAGCGAAGGTTTTGAGGCACACTCACTGCGCTACTTTCCAGCATACTGCCGCTCATTTCTGTCTTTGGTGGAAACTGGTATCCTTCGCTCTGCAACTTGCGATAAGTCTCTCCCAAATACATCAAATCCATACGGCCCTGTGCAGCCATAGCCCAATTCTGAATAAGTTCCAATATTTTCCCCTGGACCTCGGCATTAAGGGGAGCGCCTTCGGATTTCAGCAATGAGACAAGATTGTCCATGAATTCCCGAGACGCGATTTCAGCCAAGAAATGTGTGCCTCCGTTCTTTACACATGTATCTGTTAACTAGAGGGGGTGCATATCAGCGCTTGTTCCAAGTCCATCGTCAACCAGGGGGGCAATGTTTCACCTTAAGTGTCGCCAGCTGAATGTTTGGATTCCTATTCTCGAGTCGTCGTTTCAAAGACCTCATTCCATCCTTGGGCTGAACGCTCTTTGATCGAACCATGTCTGATATTTCCAGGTTGAGGGCAATGTCTTCCCTAGGAGTGAGTTAGCCAGATGGTGGTTCATTCCAGAAAATTCCAGTAGGCAGCACTGGTGCACAGATGCAGGATAACAACGCGGCAATCAAAACTCACAGGGAGGAAGCTGTCGCCCGCTCGATTTGCTCATCGAGCGGCGAGGTTGAAGAGAACCAGCCTGCCATGAAGAAGTCGAAACACCAGATGCGCACGTAATATTGAAGGGATCCCGGTAGCGATGTAGAAAGCCAAGACACTTAAATGCAGCAAATAGGAAGACCAGGCTGGTAGGTTGCTGGTAGGTTGGAGGAGGAGCTTCCAGGCACCTCAATAGTGACTAAGCCCCTGGCGTCATAGGCTGGGGGCGGTGAAGTACTGTCATCTGATTACCCCAGAGGCATCCCGCATTGCGTCCCTGGATCTGTCTTCTTTGCTTTGGTCTGTCTTGTGTTTGTTGATTGTTTGTCAATTTAACTTGATCGGTTTGGCTCTAGATCCTTTGTTTTCCTGATCTTGGATATAACCATGCGCTAAGTCCACTTGTCGCTGCCTGGATCTACCATGTCCTCCGATGCGGCGATTTTGCCATCTCCCCCAAAGATACCACCGTGGAAGGACAGACGGCGTCCTTACTCGGTGGGGGACAAAATGGATATCAGCGGACAAGTCAACAGACCTGATTCATATCCCAACGGCAAGGCCCCTATCATCCCACCGCGGCGACCTCGGTTTCCCAATATCAAAGACCTGCAAGACCAGGCTGCTGCGTTAAATGTTAACGATACTACACCGGTATGTGCTGCACTTACTGCAAATTGTATGAATTATTTCTAAAACCGATCATAGCTTAGTATCCTCTTGCCAACGGCTGCCGATGCAATCGAAAGAGCCAAGAATCTCGCAGATGACGACTATAACGACAAAGCCTACGTCCAGTACCTTCGGGCCTCTGAAATCACTATCAATCTCATCCCCCATCATCCAGATTATCGAACTGTCAGCCAACACCCTGATTGGTGCAAGGAGTTCGCCGATCTAGTGAAAGCGGTGCGATCCAAACAAGGCACTATGGATGCGATCAAGCGGGATATCATCGAGGATAATTTGGCTAGCAGTATGCAGCCAACCGGTACCTTTACGTCCAGATCTCCAGAACAAACTTTCGTCACCCCACGGGGGCGTGAGAATCGAGACTCTGGAACAAACTTAGCTAGAATGCCAAGTCCGACTGAGTATCAAAGAAAGCCCGAGACAGAGGCACATTCGCAGAGATTTTCCGGTCCTCCAGATGACATGCTCGCGCAACGTTTTGCCAAACTCAAGGCATCTCCGCCTTCCCGCCAGCATGGGCTGGGAGCAAGTACTGCTGGACCGGGAAGCCCAATTGTAGGATCTGCAGGGCAGACCCCACTTTATCCATCGAACGTACCCCTTGGGACATACAGCTCCCCACCGCCAAGACGACCATTGGGACCTCGCGGCATGGGATCTTCATCCAATGTGCCGACCATTCCACCGAAGCTTCCGCTAAACACATCGTTACCGCGTGCTCCGGACCCGGCGTATAGCCCCGTTTTCACTGTACCATCAAAGCCCACATCCAACCCACCAAGAAGATCAACGGAGAGCATACACTCAAGCAATCCAAGATACTCACAATTCAGCAACTCGCCACGCGTCAGCCCAACCCGGGGAGGCTTTGATGAGAATCCATATAGAGCTATGACGCCTAATGGCTTGAATTCGGCGCGAGAGACACGAACCAACTCGCCCGATTTGCCGTACAGCACAACTATTACTGCGCAGAGCCTCCTTGAGAACCTGCGGAAATTTAATGTGCTGCTGATTGATGTTCGGGCCCGAGACCAGTATGATAATGGTCACATATATACAAAATCTATCATATGTATAGAACCTGTGGTTCTGAAAGAGAATGTATCAGCGGAAGAACTAGAGGAGCGACTCGTTGTTTCACCGGAGCATGAGCAGGCCTTATTTGAAAAACGGAACGAGTATGACCTTGTGGTTTACTATGATCAAAGTGCCGATTCCGTCAGCTATCTCGCTGGCTCGCCGGTGGGGACATCATCACCCCATTTGAGAGCTCTCCATGATACTCTTTACGAGTTCAATGCATACAAACCATTGAAGGCCGGCCGGCCTCCGGCTCTACTGCTCGGTGGATTGGACGCCTGGATCGATCTTTTAGGGCCACAGTCCCTTGCGACATCCTCAACTGCTGCCGTTATGAGCTCTCTGCAAGCCAGAAAGCCGGTGCCTAGACCTGGTCGGCCCCTCGGGAGAGTGCCTACCATGGCTAGTGCGAATTCAAGCCTTGAAATTCGGAAGAGACGACTGCGCGAGTTCACTCCTTTGAATTCCAAGGAGTTGTTGGAGTGGATGGAGAAATCTAAGGTCGAGGAAATCGACACGAGCACGTATGCCGAGGAAGACTCGTTGACGGAAGAACCCGAGGAGACCGGACCAGAGCCTCCCAGTCCATTTGTCCACACATATGAGGCTTTCTTGCGTCGGTTCCCTGAACCGCACGATGTTCAGCAGTCCATGATGCACGCGGATCCCTCTCCTCTTCCTGCCACTGCTCCGAATTATGCTGCGCACATGTCAGTGGCCCCCTCTCGACCACCCCCTGCTGTGCCTCGTCGAAGCTATAGCGGCGTCTCCGATGGGCGGCAAATCCAACCCCATTTGCACCGACAGATTTCGGCGAACCGAACCGCCCTGTACGCTCCAAGTTCCCGGCTAGATCGCCTCAAAATTCCGCGTACTGGGTTGACCAATTTCGGTGTGACGTGCTACATGAATTCCACGATCCAATGCCTCAGTGCAACAATTCCACTGAGTAGATTCTTCATCGACAACCGATTCCGCTCTTATGTCCAAAAGAACTGGAAGGGGTCTCAAGGCGTTATGCCGGGACTCTATGCGAACCTGACCCGGTCGCTGTGGAAGAACGATGTCGAGGTCATCATGCCCACGTCGTTCCGGAACTTTTGTGGACGTTTGAACCGTGAATGGGGCATTGACCGGCAGCAAGATGCTAAAGAATTCTTCGATTTTGTGGTAGATTGCCTTCACGAGGATCTCAATATTAACTGGCAGCGAACACCGCTTCGACCGTTGACATTTTCAGAGGAGATGCAACGAGAGCGAATGCCAATGACGAAAGTTTCCCAAATTGAATGGGACCGATACTGCCACCGAGAGGAGTCTTTCATCTCGTCACTATTCGCGGGACAACATGCCAGTCGACTGCGCTGCACGACCTGCCAACAAACATCCACTACCTATGAGGCCTTCTACAGTATCAGCGTTGAAATCCCACCTACAGGTGCCGGTGATATCTATCAGTGTCTCCGTAGCTACTGTCAGGAGGAGATGCTGAGCGGCGATGAGGTTTGGAAGTGCCCACATTGTAAGTGCAAGCGAATGGCAACCAAGCAGATCATCATCACACGAGCGCCCCAGATCCTGGTTGTCCACTTCAAGCGCTTTTCTGCATCCAAGACCCAAAGTGCACGGAAGATCCACACCCCCATCGAATTCCCACTTCACGGTCTACGGATGGACGATTTTGTGATTTCTCACCCTCCCCCTCCCCCTCCAGAGCCCGGTATGCCGCCCACCACCGGCGCGACGGTCCCGCCATTTACTTACGATGCCTTTGCGGTGCTGCGGCATCTCGGGTCTTCCATGGGCAGCGGACACTACATCTCACTGGTCCGCGATGCGGAGCGTCAATGCTGGCGGAAATTCGATGACGATCGGGCCACTGACTTCAATCCACGGGAGCTTCGGCCACGGGAGCGGTTACAGAACGAGCAGGCGTACATTGTGTTTTATGAGCGAGTTCCAGCGAAATGAGCGTTTTGATTTCTAGCACATTGTCATGATCACGATTGGATAGAGGGCTTTTTGGGGGGGGATGATACATTATTATGCACATAGTATTATGGAATATTTTATTTACAACATACATTCTACTTGATACTTACTTAACTACTCCTTGTGTACAACGACATAATAGGGCCTTAATTCCGGAAAGCGGATACCGACGGTGCTACCCGAGACTTGATTCCCCCGAGGTTACGGTTAATCAGGCAGAGTGACCAGGCAGTTGTATGTTCTATGTACTATATTACTATATTACATCTATGTCATAGAATACAAGACTTGAAGACTTGAAGACTTTAAGAGGTCACATACTCTGTACACAACCCCCATCAAGTCCGGTTCTCTCTTCTTCAATATGGGCTCTAATAAAAGGCCTCTGATTCGTCCCATCCTATCTAGCACAACATTTACGGTGTACATCCAACGTTACAACGTACTGGATTCAATGAGACTAAGATGAATAAATGAGATAGAAAGTAATGGAATGTATATGTAGGATCCAATAAGAAATCCCCCCTACATTTCCCCTCTCTCTTATAAGCCGTGGGTAATTCACATCAAAGTCCCTAGTACCTGGGCCCCACACGACGAGACCGCCTAGTCGCACGTACCAGCGACATCTTAAAGCTTTCTTTTTCTCCCTCGCGTTCTGTTTGAACATCTACTCTTTCTCCTCTTCTCCTCTTTCTCCTCTTTTCCTCTTTTGCTATACCCAAGCTGCCTTTTTGGTCTTATTCTTTGCCCAATATACCCCGTAAGTTGCCTCATTGTCTTCCTATCTCCGTCCCAACATTTCTCGGAGCTGTTTTCTCCTATCGCCAACTCCACTCAACATATCCCCTCCTTCACTTGCTCCAGGCTTGACAGAAACCCGAACTGACACATTCAGATACCTCAATTCATCATGTCTGAAGTCAAGCAACTCACCTTGCAGGAGGTCTCCGAGCACAACAACAAGAAGGATCTCTACCTGATCATCAACGACAAGGTCTACGACTGCACCACATTCGCCAATGAGCACCCGTACGTTCTCTCCATATCTACCCACTCCCACCGAATCTAGCATTCCAAGACTGGAAGCCAAAGAACAAGCGCGAGCGAGAGGAGAAGAGGGGGGGGGAAAACAAAAACAAGAGAAAATAACAAAAGAAAATGGCCACCTCAGCCTATTATCTTCCCTCTCGCATTGCTTCCGCACCTCCAGATTCAACCCCAGAACCAAACAGACTAACAAATTCCAATAGCGGTGGCGAGGAAGTCCTCCTCGATCTCGCCGGTCAAGATTGCACCGAAGCCTTCGACGACGTCGGCCACAGCGATGAGGCGCGCGCCCTCCTCGACGACGGCATGTTTGTCGGCAACGTGAAGCGCCTGGTACGCAACCCACCCCAGAGAATCCCACCATCCTTATTACAAACCCACCATTCTGCCATTCTCCCACTCTCCTTGTGTCTCACCTCCCCCTCCTGCCCTCGGTCCTCCCCCAAACCCCACACAATCACATGCACCAATACTGACTCTATCCAAAATAGCCCGGCGACCCAGCCCCCAAGTCGAAGGCCACCACCAGCACAGACAGCTCGTCTTCCTCCGCCGCCGCCGGCTTCGGCGTCGGTCTCTACGCCGTCATCCTTATCGGTGGTGCTATCGCATACGGCGCATTCAACTACCTCCAGGCCCAGCAGGCTCAGTAGGAAACTGGCCGGCTGGCGGGTTGTTTGTTTTGCAATTAGATGATTTACGGTGAGAGGACTGGGGAGTTGTATGGTCTGAATGCGGATCTCAGATTCGAAGACCTGTCTTTCCATACGGACGGGAGTCGATATGGCTAAAAGAGCAAAGAGAGCAAAGAGAGCGTTTTTTTCCCTTCAAGTTTCGGGCCGTATGAGTATTCACCTCTTTTTTTTTACAATATTTATTTATTTATGTGTATCGTCGACATACTTTATTGGATTCATCTCTCTATTTTTCAAAAAATGACTTTCAATGTGTTCTGTTGTGTGGACATGATAATCAACAACCACCCCGAGACATAAGCTTAAAATGGGCAATTGGAGAAGAGATCACTCCCGGCGGAGTCCTTTACTCTTTTGGGGACGAAAATCCCCATTCTTGACATCCCCTCATCTCCTCCATATCTCCGACATCTCCAACTCTTTCTTTTACGAATGTGATTTCTAATAGGCCGACAAGGGAGATAAGAGGATCTGGGGTCCGAACTCGGGATGGCTGTTCGATAGCATTCGATCCCGTTCCTCGTCTAGTGCAGTCCCAATTACAAGTTATACAGATTGTCGGCCAGATTAGGTAAAATGGAGTTCCAATTCATGCATGGAGTCAAATTACTTAGATTGGAAAGCCACCTGGGCACTAAACACTTTGTCTCTTCTATAAAAGAATCGACAAGGTCCATTCATTTCCTCGTAGACAATCTGAATCAGATCTGGGGAAAGTAGCTACAAGAAAAGATGACACAATAGGATGGGAAAGGCCAAAAGCAATGAATGCGAAAGCAAGATCAAAAAGAAACTCTTTTAAAACCCAATATTCATGAAATAGATACCAAAAAAGAAAAAGATGAAAACAAGAATGGAAGGAGAAAAAGCCAAAAGAAAAAAAAAATGAACTAAAATGATACTGTTCCCGCTCGCTCGAATTTAAAGCAGAGAAGGGTGGTGTAAGAGTCGGTTTTCTCTATTTCAGATCAAAAACCACTGTCGCTATAACAAACCAATAACCACTCACCGCGCAGCGCCGTGAAGTCCATTCTGCACGGCCTCCAGGATCATCTCCTTGGCCTCTTCCAGGCCGCTGGAGCTACCCCGGATCTGAATCGCTTCACCGCGGGCCTGGTCCTTGGGCACATTGATACGGCAACCGGTCTTCTTGCGGATGGCGTTGATCTGGCTGCCGCCCTGGCCGACGACGAAGCGGTAGGTCTTAGGGTCCGGCAGGATCAGGTAGCCCGTAGTGGACTGCTGGGTGGCGGAGGCGAGAGCCTTTTCGATCACGGCGCGGGCCTTGGTCACGTTCTCCGGGGTACCGCTGAGAACCCAGGGGAAGGGGGTAGAGGCGATTTCTGAGCTGTTGTTGTCGACGATGGTCCAGGAGTGGGCATCGGCGGTTACGCTGGGGTCATCAATGATCAGGGGCATGTCAGTGCCTTCAGCAGTGGTGCGGGTGTCCTCGGCGGCGGAGGGGGCGGGAACGGGCACGGACTGGCCGGCGTGGTCAACGGTGACCTGGTGGTCGTTGCGCAGGCGGCGGAAGATGTGGCCATTGTCGGCAAGGACGTGGTGCAGGTGGCTGGGGACCTCGATGGTCTCCGCGTGCTGCTCCTTCAGCATGGACTTGAGGTGCTCCTTGGCGCTTTCGACGGCGTTGCTGGGGCCCTTGAGCTTCACATCGGTACGACCAGAGCCCTGCTTGGGGATATCAAGGGTGACGTTGAACTTAGACTCGATTCCACGGCGGGTGTCGCCTCCACGGCCGATAAGCATGCGGTGCTGAGCAGTGGGAACATCGAGGATCTCCGTGACCTGGTCCTGGCGCTCCTTGACAAACTCCTCGATCGCGGCGATGATGCTCTCCACGATCTTGCCATTGCCCTCGAGGCGGATGGTCGATTCGGTGCTTTCAGGACGGGGGAAACGGACCATTCTGGCGGCACTGCCGTCAGTGGGGCCACCAGCCTCAGTGACAATCTTGCGGATGTTGGCACCTAGATTGAGTCAGTAATTGCAAATAAACATATCAAGTTGCATCAAAACATACCGCCTCCGCCAATCAAAGCCTTGTGGTACTTCTTATCAACTTCAATGGTCTTGACCACAGTCGCATCGAACTCGCTGGCCCGCTGCTGCAAGATCTTCTTGGCCTCGGCAACTTGCTGCTTAGTACCCTTGACACGAATCTCCACGCGGCCCGACGCATCCGGCGCATCGTTGGCGTTGGGGACATCAATCTGGGCACCGGTATCAGCACGAAGCTTGTCCATCTCACGGCCGCGCTGGCCGATCAGGGAGGCGACCTGGCTCTGGGCCACAGAGATAGCGGCAGAATGACCGTGCTCAATGACATATTGCAACAAGCTGAGGATCTCGTCACGAGCCGAGTCAGCGCCCTTGCTGGGGCCCTTGACGAGGACCTCATCGGGAGCCTGCTGAGCACGTTGGGGACGGGCACCACCAGCATCGCTGCCGGTTTCAGTAGAATCATCATTGGCAACGGTTGCACGGGGGAACTGGACACGGACGGAGTAACGGTCCTGAAGACGGTTGACCTGGTTTCCGCGCTGGCCGATCAACTCACGGTGGTATTGGGCAGGGACCTTGAGAATGTGTGTGGTCTCATCTTCCAGCTTCTTGCCCATGTTGATGATGCGCATACGGGTAGCATCCGCCTTGGCCTTAGGACCCTTAACCTCAACCTTCCCGTTCTCCACCTTGATATCAACATCAAACTCCTCGCGGAGCTTGTTGATGTTTTCACCACGCTTGCCGATCAAGAAGTTTGCGTACTTCTGGGGGAAGTCGAAGCTGGTGGTGTAACCACGCTCCAGATCGTCCTTCTCCTGTTCCACAACGAAAGCCTCCACCTTGGCGACAAGTTCAGCCACCAGGGTCGAGGGACCACGAAGGGAAACCTCGCATTTAGAACCCTTAGCATCACCGATAATGGCACGCACAGGGATGCTGTCCTCGCCCTTGGCCTCCTGCTCACGGGCGATAAATTTACGCGCCTTCTCCTGGTACTTAGCAGGAACGGAAACCGTCTTGGAAACAATATCAAGCTGGTCTCCGAGAGCGCCCAGAAGGAATTCCTGGGCCTCTTGAAGACCCTTCTCGAAGGCTGCAATATCTTCGGGGGAGGGGCGCTGTCTGGGGACCTCGAAGCGGGAGGTTGTCGCGGAGGGGCCTTCATAAACAAGAACAACTTCGGGGGAGTTGATGTCATCCGGCACCATCAGGTGAACGCCATAGTCACCTTGGAGGGTGCTTGCACTTCGGTCGCGCAGGTACTGGTGGAAGTACGGGTCTACAGAGACGTGGCGGAGTCTAGAAGGCGGAAGAGCCTGGACAAGGTTCATGATATCGGAACGGGCACGAATGGTGTTCTTGCCGTCACGAGAGTACACCTCCCAAGTGACAGGTCCGCCAACGCTAGGAGGAAGTGCAATGTGTGCATCGTAGGTCGATTCGAGTTCCTTAATGACCTGGCGGCGACGAAGGTACTGCGAAAGAGCGCTCGCGTGGGCATGAGGACCGGCGGGGGCATTGGGGTGCTGGCGGGACAGATCAATGCTAGCCATCTGCATGCTTGTTGCAAGATCCATGGCGTGTTCAATACCAGCCTCGATCTGGTCAAGGGGACCAGTGATGGTGAGGAACTCACTCTCATCGGAGGCAGGGGGCAGGACAATGGCACATCCAGTCTGTGCAACGAACTGGTGCAGAGCGTCAGCCTCATTACCCAGAATGAACTGGTGCTGGCCACGGTTGATGGCCAACTGGCGCAGAGTAAGCTCCTGTTGTAATTGCGCAGCCAAACGCTCAATCTCAGCTCGAGCCTCCTGTGCGGCAGCCCGTTCTCCGGAAATCAAAATGTGCTTCTCAGGCACAGCCACGAACTGGACCTGGCCGGGGTTGGCCTCCTGTGGAGGGGGCTGGCTCGACCAAGTATCATAGCGCGGTACATTGATCTGCGCTTTTGTGCGCTCTTCGATGGCCCGCACGTTGGCGTCATGTGCACCTGCAATGAAGGGGAAGAACTCAGGAGGGACAGTCTTCAATCGGAAGCTCATGTTTGAGCCGCGCTCCTTGACAATCGCCTCGATCTCGCGCCGGGCCATCTCTGCAGCCACGGCATCACCCTCAATCAAAATATCAATGGTATCATCGTCATCATCGTCGGCACCAGCAGCGTTGCCGTCGGCACGAGGAACCTGAACACGGGCTCCGGTGCGGGTCTGGATATCCTGCACAACGGTACCTTGGCGGCCAATGATGTGAGCGCGCGCAGATGTGGGAATGGGGACGCGGACGGATTGCTATTAAAGACAAGTTGGTTAGCATAGATGTTCATTTTGCGCACGTCCAATCCACATACCTTAGATCCAACCTGCTGAGCCACCTCACGGAGAGCCTGGCGCACCGCATCTACGGAGCCCTTTCCTTCAAAAATAATCGATCCACCAGGGCCACCGCGCATATCAACATTAGCCTTTGATCTCCGGGAGATATCCCGGAGGATATCACGAAGAGGCTTCTTCATCTGTCCACGGGGTTGCATCTGGGAGGGTGCTAGGCGGAGCTGCTCAATGTGCTTTCCGGGGAGGGCCATGATACGGGGGATCTCTGTTCCTGTGTCAAAAAATTGGTCTGATTCGGGGGAGCCACAAAGTAGTTCACATACCCATTGACTTCGCGGGCGCGCCATTTGCGACAGAAGCGGCCGCGGAAGGTTTCTTTGCACCCCATGTAGCGGCCGCGGGGGCAGCAGGCTTCGGACCGCTGCCCAAAGCTGGGAACAATTCTTCGGATTGAACATCGAATGTCGGGGCCTTTTTAGTGGCGGGCTTAGGGGCGGACGCCGGAGAAACGGTTTGGGCGAGGGTGGTAGGCTCGGGGGTGTTAGAGTCAACGAGGAGGGGCTGTTCGGGCTGCAGCGAGGTCGGAGGGGGGTGTTTGAGGTCCTCCTCGTCCACGGTTTCCTCCACAGTGGGCTTGTGCGCCTCGTCGCGGGCGTGCTGTTGTTCCAACATGGCAGCGAGGGACCCGCCGTTGGCAGTGGTTGATGCTTCAGAAGCCATTACGAAAAATGGAGATTGACAAGGTAAATCGGGGTTGGAGACAAGGTTGGTAAATGGGCTATGCACAAGATGCTGCAGTCACGGGCCCGGGTCAGTATGCAATCACGACAGATCAAGGCAGATCAGGACAGATCACCGTAAGCCTCGAATGTAATCAATGGCATAGCCAAGAGTAGGGAATAACTCACAGCTAAAAGGATATCCTTCCCCTTTTGTAATTGAGTGGGATATATAGCTTTTTCTTTCAGGAGAATGCGGATGCAATTCGGGTAAATGCAATAGCGATTTGGACTGACAAAGCGCCGAGAGTCAAAAAAGAAGGATACAGGGGCTCAAAGAGAGGAGCCACCTGAAAAGAAAGTGAGGAAAGGAGGTGGGGAGAGAAGAAGAGAGGTGAGAGGTGAGAGAAAGGTCGAGAACCCCGGACAATCCAGAAAGTACAGAAAAGGCCAGCTCGAGTCTCCGGGGGGGTTTTCTCCGAGTCCGTGACTACACTTTAGCCCTTTTTCTTGACACTTGAACTCTTGGTTTTTTTTTTTTTTTTTCTTCTGGGAATGATAGTAGTTGATAGTAATTGACCTTAAACTTGTCCAGGTGGATTCGAATAATAATAATAGCTGTGATAGCTGCTCTTCACTCTCATTCGGATACGTGTTGCAACACAATTCCAATTATGTCCAATTGCAAAGCATTGTATAGACAATCTCAGTCAAATGTCAAGAAAATGTTAACAAAGTGTCATTGCATTTTGATAACTTAGACTTTATACTAGTTTATATCCCAGACTTAGATTCCACACGTGGCCACAGTGCGGCAAGTGGCCAATTGATGATGCACGTCACTGTGGCTACATCTTAATACATTGTGATGATTTTCAATGACATTCAAATAGACTGAATGTACTTTAGAAAGGTATGATCTGCTCACAAGCCTGCAGAAACAATTTTCTCCCGTCAAAGCTTAGCTTGGATTTCTGATGGGTTCTTTGCTTACTATATCACCCTTCAATCTTGTGGGTATTCATTTGAACTCTTAGTACGGTGATATGGTTATGATCTTTTCATAACGTTGTCTTTCTTGAGACATCATATACCCCCGGGCTATCCATAGTGGCAACATCCTTATGCCGAATATATCGGATCCAACCGGTCCGGAAATGTTTCAAGCTTAATCAGTGTTCGTCTGGGGTTGGACCTCAGGAGTGTCTCTATTTTTACCCGAGAAGTGTGTCGCTCTATGTTGACCTTAAGATATATTTGTTTGATCTGAAGGGATCTAAATTATGCACTGGGCGAAATATTTATGGATATGAGGGTCCTAAACAAATGAAAGACCGGCAATGCCTCAAATGGCCTTTCTAGGTGTCTTACCATCGTATCCTTTTTTGGATTTATTTTTCGTTTATTTAGTATCACACTCCCTGCCTTCCCAAGTTCATGTCGCAAGACACAAGCCAGAACTCGGCTACAAAATTCCTCATTCGTGTGGTCTTGTCCGGAGGTATATATTGCTCCATTTTCACCCGTAAAACCTGCAGAACACCCACACCACCCGTGAGCATCAATGTTATCGTCTGTTTGGGCGCACTCTAACCCAAATATCTGCATCCCGTTTAGGCAAGATCCAACTAGTAGTCCATTGATCCATTTTTGGCATTTGCGAATATCCTCGCTCTATGCTTTACGAGCCAGAACCGGCTGCTTGTAGTCTACATACATCAGTCTTTGCCAATCTTCTGAAAGGGACGCCTCGCTAGTCATAATCTAGATGCCTGGAACGATTCTTCTTGGAGGTTGGCTATGTATGCGGGACTGGCCACATTCCTGTGCGGTCTCGACGGTTGGACTGTGGGCATGGTGGAGATAAACTATGTCGGTAAGCGTGCGAGGATGACTGGGTAAAACTGCCCTGACATAGATAAATATGCTCGCTTCTATCTTATAATTGGCGGTCTCAATCTTGGAGTTGGGGTATGTGAGACGCTGAATGGGACTGGGAGATCTTCAGGTGCGACCCACGAGTGGGAATGTATGAATTGTTGGACTGGGAAGATATGCAAGATTGGGTTACACTCCGACTGCGCGTAGTTTAAACAAAAGTAAAATCTTGCAATCATATAATAGAAGCTTGGAAGCAGTAGATTGGCCCCAAGTAAGAATATTAGGGTCTAATTATCTGATTAAGAGTTGCCAGACACAAAAAAGAAGCGCATCATGACAAAGGTCAAGACAGCACGGGTATCGTATAAACGAGTGCAATACCTCCAAAAGTAGAGCCCAACCAACCATTGACAAGAAGAAAGAAAGGAATGCAAAAAAACAAGTATCGGCCCCGCGGGCCCGCCACGATAATTATATGCATTAAGTGGTCTTCACGAAAGGCCAGCCGTTCTCCCAGCCGAGGACGTTCCACCCGTATCTGTAGTTCGCGCTGTCGGGTGCTGTGGTGCTCTGTTTGGTAGCAAGTGGGTAGTAGTGGTAGTACATGACCACACCAAGGTCCTTGTCATTCACGATACCAGGGCCACCAGGTCCAAATACCTGGTCGTGGCTGGAGAGGAGCATGGTGCCGCCGGTCTCCTTGCAGGACTTTCCGTTGGCGTCAACCTGGAAGATGAAAATGTTAAGAGTGTGTGTCTTTGCGAATAGACAGGAAGATTGGGAAACATACAAAGTCACCAAGACCGGTTGTGGATCGGCAAACGCGAATGTGGTACTCAGCACCCTCAGCAGGGGATGTCTTTGTGTACCCGCCCGCAATACCAGCGGAGTAGAGAAGGTAGTAGTAGTCGCCGTGCTTGAACTCGTATGAGCCCTCTTCGCGGTGGTTGAGGGTAGCATTCCAAGAGATTTGGTAGGGAGTTGCGCCGCCAACTTTCAGTGGAGTCTCCATCTGAACCTGGAAGATATCGCCCCAGAAGGAGCCAAAGTTCATGTAGTCCTTGCCACCGATGCTGATCCAGGCAGGATCGATACGGTTGTAGTTGTCGTTCGCGGGGAGGCCAACGGAGCCGTGGTCTGTCCAGCTACCGGGCTCCATAGTCTTGGATGTTGCTACACCGATCTGTGAGTTCTGGGTGCCGATCTGCGACAGGACGTAGTACATATAGTACTGGTCGTTCTGGTAGTGAACATCAGGGGCCTACAACGTGGATCGTGTTAGCTATTAAGCTTGATGTTGTTTCCTGGGCGTTTTCGGGTCCTTCTCACCCAGATATTCTTGCTGTCCACGCGGTCAAGGGTGATCTTGGACCCATCTGGTAACGCCGAGCCAAGGTCCGTCCATGGACCCTTTACTGACGGCGAGCTATGGATGCTGACACCAGTGCCCGTCGAAAAGCGATAGTATTTGCCGTCAGACACACGCTGGATCATGGTAGGGTCATGGGCCCAGCAGTTGCCTGTGCAAGGGCCTTGGTTGGGGTATGCGCTGGCGAGCGCAGTGAAGAGTAGCGGGATGAGACCAAACATGATGTATAGGCAGAGGGGAAACCAGGCTGTGATTAGAATACGCTTTGTACAGGAGGAATCACGTCCACTTTATGTTAACCCGGTCTACATCATTTGCAGCTCCCCTGGGTTGGGCCCCCGAAGTATGACCATTTCGCATATAAAGAGCTGATCCAATCATCGACCATTGACCCCTGTACATCGTGCCTGGGCTATGTAAGGCGCATTTCAGAATTGAGTCTGGTTTAACTGGAGCCGGCCCAAAAAGGGATGAATGAGCCTCTTACCGAGCTTCAAGGAGTCTTGCTCCTGTGGATCTTTAGATAAAAAAAAACAAATGTTTTCTGCATAAACAAATAATTTTAATGGTGTAAAGTGTATGCATCTACTCTGTACGGAGTACTCCGTACTGTATGGACTTTTTGTTATCTTTGTGATGTCTCCCATTGTGCAAGCGCAGTTAATACAACTTGTGTTTAGCTTCACTTGATTCAATCTTCTGCAAATATCCCCCACATGAGTTACACCGATGACTATTTGACCTAGAAGTCAAGAAGCTAAAGGTCTCGGCAGCAGTCTCGGCATCAGTAACGGGATAGGAGATGTGTTGTTCGCTGCAAGTGTATGCTGGTTCCACATTCCCATCAGCAAGGGAGAGAGCATCTTCCTTGGAACTAGTGAATTCTACTCGCCCCGAGAGGCCAAGTCAGCTTTGCAATTTTAATTCTATCCTCGATTCTCGTTGTCTCCAAAAAGCCCGTGGAATACATCATGTTCCACTAACTTGCGTGGCTTGATTCTTGTTTATGCCGTGTGGATGATCTGCGCCCATGTGGACCGATTGCGGACGATACTAAGCCAATCATATATGGCTGGCCCTGTGCGTGAGATCCGACACTTATTCAACTAGTATTTGAGATTGAAAGAAGCTAAAGGAAATGGTGCGTGTCTTACACATTCGTCAGAGTCCGTGCAGATGGTCAACTCTGATCATCAGAAGCGGGGGTTTGGACTCGATTCGCTATATTGACAGTCAATCACTTCAAGTGTTAAAGGCATGTTCGCTTGATTTGGCCTAAGAAAATGGGTTATTCAATTTGCACAACGAAAACAAATTCTCCGACGTAACACGTCATCCGCACTATAAATCGACCCATTATACAACCGTGACCTTGAGCCTCCTTGGGCCTCGCCTTGATGATTCTAATCGCAGTACAGTTTCTCTCAAGTAATCATACTTGGGCCAAGAACATCCAGCTGGGCCTGAGCCTCAATCTATAGTGGTTGGACTTATCGCTATATTGGAAATCAGCGTCAAAGCGAGGTGGGGTTGGTGATCTGGGATCAGACTGGGGTAATTAGGGGCGGGTTAGGAGAGCCTCTTGGAATAAAGTCTGATAAATCCTCACACTAATGCGGCAGGGCTGAGCTCTGCTAATAATATATCTTGATTTTTACTCGGGTTTTTTCCTTTCTATTAAGACAGTATTAAGCACTCACGAGGTTTATCTAATTCACACTGTCTTAAACATATCGCGGGTTGGCACATTCTCATGCATTGCTGTCAAGATGCACCAGAAACTACGCTGGACCTTTAAAGACCTTGTATAAAAATAAGTAGCGTGCGACCTGCAGTAGCGAGAAAGTGAGATCCATTGAAAAAATCTAACAAACACGTCCATTCGATACATTGACACCAGGATGATCCTGCAAGGAACAGCTGCAATCCTCATTGTTCAACACAAAATACAGCCCCAGCTACCCACCCCCAAATCACCGGTCCTTCACTCCCACCCCCAGTCTTCTCTGTGTTTCAGTATTTGGGTCAAAGACCCCACCAAATCATACATGAATGCCACCCCTACCTTGATTATGGGTAGGCCTAGCTATGACGAGCTCAATTAGTTCCCGGCCCTGGCATGGTAGTTGGGTCTTGGTACTGTGAGTTCCAGAGTTGCCAATCTGACTCGAGTTGGGGGGGATGATGTTGAGCACCGCCAAATAGACCCTGTTGCGGCACGAGATAGTCTGGTTGCATTTCTTGAGGAATGGGAGGGTACTCCTGTTGCCAGTATTCTTGCATTTGATCTTCTGTGATCTCAAGCTCTTGCTTTCTTTCGATGTCTTTGCTGATTATGTTCTTCAATTCTTTGATTTCCGTGAGTATCTCTCGGAGCAATTCAGTTTGCTCACTGTCGGTGACATTAGGGGTGGACTCAAGCGGAGAGAGACGGCCTGCATTCACGCTGCGAAGGCGAGAATAGGGTTCCGGGGTCCTGGGGCTTACGAACTTGGTCTTTGAGGCCGAAGAGACAGCATTAGCAGTGGGGTTGGGCCACGGTTTGCCGAGATCACTGGCCTTCTTCTCCTCACTAGCCAGCCACAAACGAAAAGAATCGACAACACCATATTTCGGGGTGGGGATCGTCTCCCCAGTGAGGATTTGTCTCCATTTGGGAAGGACTTTATCCAAGACATCATTTGAGAGAATTCGGTTACCTTCATCATCGGTGGCCAAGGCGACATTCCAGTAAGGAGATCGAACGGTCCATGCAACGGAGCCGGTCACGTAAAAGACGTCGGTATGCTTTCTCATTGCGTCTTTGTCGCCCCGAGTCATCACATCCCGCATGTCATAGTCAAATTGTAGGGTTCGTTTGGGGTCAACGACGAGATAATCATCCGTATTGTCTTCTTGAGTTTTCCGTGATGTCAGTATCGTTTACCGAGGCTCGGATTGAACAGTGTCTTTACCATTCTCTTGCTCACAGAGATCTTCGAATGATATCTGTTGATCTGGAATGGATTCCAACTTCTGCAACAGCTTTTCATGTGCATTATTATCGACGAGGACACGGAGTTTCACCAACCACCTCTGCGTAGCGGTTAAATCGTCGGTGGTGTGGACCCTCTCGATGTGTTCAAGGGTAGCAGTTGTGCCAAATGGGAGTAGAAGATGAGCTAGTAGCTCTGGGAGACCTGGAGAAATTGGCTTATTCTCTTCGACATCACTAAGCCAATGAGGAAGGAGTGTAGCAAGTTCCGCTGCCTTGCATATTTTGCTGCCGGATAGGAGTCGAGACAACAAACAGCTGACTGTGGCATCCTCCGGAGCAGGAACAGCAAGAGGAGATATGGTGTTTTCCACCATAATGCTGTGTTTCGAAAAAGGAAAGCACCTGCAGAAACGCGAGAGTCAAGAAATGCGATCAAGGGAAGTTGAGGTTAAGACGAACTGACCGGTGAAAACAGTAGACCTGTGCAAGTGGGCAAATAAGAGAACTGGAGTATTGGAGGAGAAGTGTGACAAGACAGACAAGAGACCTGGGAAGAGATGAACCTCCGAAAGAGACAAATCGACACTCTTGGCGTCACTGAGAGAATTGTTAGAGTCTAGATAAGAATGAGTGGGTGGTGCAAGGAAATGGGTTGAATAGTTGACAAGAATAGAAGGAAACGAGGAAAACTCTACCACCTACGAAGGCCCAAGTAAACAGGTTGCCTGACTAGACCTTGACGGTGTGTGTGGAAGGAGAACTGGTGTGAAGAAAGGTGAAGGAGAAAGTTGTGGGAGAAGAGCATTAGAGGTAAACAAAAGGAAATCTCACACGGCTAGAAGTGGTTGCCATGTGAGCAATCCCCATTCACTGATGATTTCCAAGTTACGTCCGAGGGCACTCTTCGTTGATCTAGTTTACTGTTATGCCCATGCTGATAGACCTTCTTTTTTAACACCACTTATACGACAATGAGACACTAGAAACAAGCTTGGTTAGGGGTAAATGGTAGCTGCGTGGGCTCTTTGGTGTGTTTACCAACATTGGAAGCTTGTGGGCTGGATGGTGCCTATGAGATTATATCTTGAGCATAAAGCTTAATGATCTCACTACGCAAAGGCACATTTTGCCACTTATCAAGCCATCTATGAAGACTAAGCGATGTAAGAATGCCGCTGGATGGTCCTAGTAAACGTGTGACCTCATAAAGCGTTTCGTTCTGGTCTTGCTCGCAAATCAAGAAACTCGTAACCATTTGCAAAGACTGCTCCCATCATATCGAAGTAGTTTTAGTGAAAGCCTCCTTATCTCAAAAGTTTTGCATTCTGCTGATCACCTTCAAGTCTTCCCCTGGTGAAGCCTTCGAGGTATTCATAAATTCTGAAATATAGCTGCATTTGCACTGAAGATTAAGTGCGATTCTCTTTAGTAAACCCAGCTCATTGAGCAGCGAAGAGACACGATCATTTCAATTGCATTGCTGGAGAAAGAAAGACCAGCACCTAACGTATAGAGCGAATTTCCAGAGCTCAAATTGACATACAAAGCGGCAAGCAAGATATCCTCCTTGGCTTCGTCATTGGTCGATAGGCTGTCAGGGATGTAAACAACTTTCTGGTCAGGCGAGAAGGTACTTCCATTAGACAAACCAAGGCCACCAGCAATAATGCGCGCATCCTTTGTAGAAATACCAAGGTGGTAAGCCTGGCTAGGCAGCTTCGGCTTGGGGTGAGACTCCCTTTGCCATTGTGGACGTCAGAGAACTGAAGTGGTAGTCGTAGAAGGTACTGAGAAGCAGCGAAATATCGTCCAATAGAGTCAAGAACATTCGGACTGCTAGTGTCGTAGTTGGAGCCGTCATTATCCAACGATTTGCGTAAAGCTGTATAAAGATAGGCATTGTTATTCAGGGATTATATTCAAGCATATTCAAGTTTCAAAAAAGCTTCAAGTGATTTCAATTCATCCACTTTACTTGAAAGTTCTGCATTGGCACATGGCATTCTTCCAGGGTGTGCCTTTAGACGAAATGTCTGAAAGCCGGCTCATTTCTGTGGTCTTGGAGTCGAATGTGTTGAGGTCGCCTTTGATGTCTCTGCGGTGCCATGCCTGATAATTCAGGCAATTGTTAAACTCCGACTTTCGGCTTACTTGTCCCTTTTGTCTTGTCTCTTCCCAAATACGGTGGCTCTCTGATTGTGTCGCCAAGGGCACATATCGAGGCTAACCTGTTAAATCGAGATGTGATAGAATGCTCCATGGAAGTCACGAGATCAACTAAACTTTGTCAACATTTTACACGGTTCGGTTTCAGGCCAACTCTCAGGCCCCGCTTGACTGGACCAACGACAGTAAGGCGACGAGGAAGTTCAAACAATGCTCAACCTTTGAATGGAAGTTGACCAGTCGAAAGAGGCCCTTGAAGACTGGACCACGTCTCATCCGGTCTCAATACTCTTAATATGGGGTGTAAACGCCAAAGCTATATCACAAAGTGCTATTTACCGATCCGAGTCAAAATGAAACAAGGAAAGAGAGTAGCATAGTAGAAACAGTGTAAACAGACTCTTATCAAATCTTATAGTGTTTGCCCGGAAGATTTGAGTAGCAAACGGCGAGGGAGGTATCGAAGGCGACCAACGGTGGCGCATATGGAAGAAAAATGCCCCGAATTCCGCAACTCAGCAAATCGGTTAGAATGGCCGTAATTCAGGAGGGATCTGTGCGACTATGTGTGTGTGTGTGTGTGTTTTGCTAGGACTCAAGGGTTTAAATTGACTGCCCAATGCCCAATGCCCAAGAATTTCAATGTGCCGAGTTGACGTTGGCTTGCTTTCGTCACACTTCGACCCGTCCAACCCTGTACGGTTTAACCTTTTTGGGATGTGTTCGGCTACCTGCCAGGGGCAAAAAGGGGCCTGAACGGAGCTACAGGTACTTCTGGGCTGTTTGCTTGAGATCTGGTATTGAGAAGAAGAATAACCTTGAAATTCAGAAAAGAAGTAGAATTGATGTATTTTTCAAAGTGGATCTCGTATAGAAGCCGTTAACTACATTTGATAAGAGGAATATCAAACGGGGAAAGTCTGAGACTTGTTCTATTCTTAGGACAACTGGGCTAAATCATGATGGATTTTCTTTACGGTCTTTGACTCGATTCGATAGTATAATATAGTATTATATAGTAAACTTGTTACATACTCTGTATTATATTTATTTAAATCCTATGAAGTTATTCCTATCTACAAATCCGTTCAATGTGTCCATAAATCTATCAAACCGCCCCAGCCACCCGACTCCTTTTCCCAGACACTCCACGTGCTAAACATCAACCTCCTCTCTTCTCCATATTTCCTTCCAATCTTCCATTCCATCTTCAAGAACCTTCGGGGACCGGGTTGTTCTCCGCGATCGTAATTCCCCTCAGATTGTGAACTTGGTTGGTTCAAAAAAAAAAACCAATTAAAAAAACTCCTGCATCTGACCCCTCCTCGGCCCAATTTCAATCTGTCTCGTGTAGAGACAGAAATCTACCCACCATGAATCAGGACAATTTCCCATTGAAATTCCGCCGAGCATCTAGCAAACTTCAGAAGGAAGCCCCTAGCTTCAGTTCGCGCATTCTTCGGACTCATCAGAGCACCACATCGTTGAAACGCACCCCCTCCGCCCCCGTCTATCCACGTTCTTCTCCCAGCGGTAATCGCGAGCATAATCGATCACGATCCAACGCCCAATTCCCAGGTTCTTCCTCATCATCTCTGGACCAGAACAGTGGCGGTCCATCGCCTTCCAACGACGAATCGAGTGGCTTCTTCTCTAACTTGACCTCCCGGTCTCGCACCCGCAGTTCCAACCGATTTTCCTACAACGAGCAGAGCTCGGATGAATTGAACGCCCCTTACGAAACGCGGGGCATGCTTAGTGCATTGGATGAGAATAGCGCCGAGACTGATCCTCACTCCCAGCAAAAGCCCGAACTCCGCTCTCACCACACCAGCCCCGATACCCGCGGACGCCACTCACTCCGCCAGTCAGCGAGCTTCACCACTCTAACCCAACGAATGGATCCCTTCGCTCATCGCGAGACCGAAAGGCCTCCAAACAACACTACGAAACGATATTCGGACGATAGCAATCCTCCGGCCGCTCCCCGAACGAGACAGAGCAAAAAGGCCAGCTTCTCGAGATTCGTGGACAGTGTGCTTGGTACCCCCGGTCGCAATATGAAAATTTCAGCTCCAGAGAATCCGGTCCATGTCACTCACGTCGGATACGACAATCAGACCGGCCAATTCACTGGTCTTCCCAAAGAATGGCAGCGACTATTACAGGAGAACGGCATCTCGAAGAAGGAACAGGAGGAGCACCCGCAGACTATGATGGACATCATGCGATTCTACGAAAAGAACACTCGTGGTGATAGCGATGATGAAGTGTGGCACAAGTTCGACAACGCGCAAGCTGCTCAAGCTGCGCAAGCCACCAGCCCAAGAGAACAAACAACGCCACCGGGAAGTCCGCGATTCCCGCAAAATCATGAAAGCAGCTTCGAAAATCCGCGATCGCCCCCGCCAATCCCTCGCGGGCCTCCGGCAGGCGCGCCGCCAGTTATGTCTCCTTCAGTGGGCGGTATGGTGCCCCATCGCGCTCCCCCGAAACCTCCCACTGGGATGACCCCCTCCCGCCCTCCTCCCCAACCCCCGGTCTCGAATTCGTACGGAGTCCCACAACGAGCTCCCCAGGAGAATTATGCTCCTACGTTTGGCACTCCGACTATCCCAGAATCAGAGCCATTGCCAGCATCGCCCCACCGCAGTCGCTCCAGCTCCCGAAATGGCACCTCGGCCCCCAGCGTCCCTAGCGTTCCCAGCATCCCTAACGTCCCTAATGTCCCTAATGTTCCCAATGTCATCGCATCCCCAACACAATACCAGCGGCAACAGGAGCAGGTCATGGCCGCAGCCCAGCAGACTTTGGAACGGAATCGCACCCAACGCCAGCAAGCGCAGCAGCCTCCGGCAATTTCCACATCAACCACTGCTCCAGCACCAGATCTTTCGTCTGGCGTGTCACCCACCGCGCGCGCTCCACCCGCTGCTAGACCTAGACAGCGCCAGCAACGGCAGAGCAGCGCCTTGGATATCCGGACGCGCTTGATGTCGATTTGTCACCCTGGTGACCCCACGCAAATCTACTACAACTTCAACAAAATCGGCCAAGGTGCTTCTGGTGGTGTGTACACAGCGTATGAGCATCCACACAACAACTGTGTTGCTATCAAGCAGATGAATCTCGATCTGCAACCCAAGAAGGACTTGATTATCAACGAGATATTGGTCATGAGAGATAGCAAGCACAAGAACATCGTGAACTTCTTAGAGAGCTTCCTGCATGGGCTGGATCTTTGGGTTGTAATGGAATACATGGAAGGTGGCAGTCTGACAGACGTGGTTACCTTCAACATTATGAGCGAGGGACAAATCGCAGCTGTTTGCCGAGAGGTGAGTACAGAATGGTTGATTCCGTTGCAATATAAGAAAGACCATGAGGTGCTAACTATTTCGACTAGACTCTGGGCGGTCTTCAGCATTTGCATTCTAAGGGTGTCATTCATCGAGACATCAAATCCGACAACATCCTGCTGGCAATGGATGGTAACATCAAGCTGAGTAAGTTTCACTCTGTGTTGTGTCAAATTCATGCTAACAATCCCCAGCCGATTTCGGTTTCTGTGCTCAAATCAATGACTCACAGAACAAGCGGAATACCATGGTTGGTACCCCGTACTGGATGGCTCCCGAAGTTGTTACTCGCAAAGAGTATGGCCGTAAGGTCGACATTTGGAGTTTAGGTATCATGGCCATCGAGATGATCGAGGGCGAGCCGCCGTACCTGACAGAGTCCCCATTGCGAGCACTCTATCTGATTGCTACGAACGGAACACCCACCATTAAAGATGAGCAGAATTTATCCCCGGTCTTCCGCGAATTCCTTCACTTTGCCCTGAAGGTTGACCCGGAGAAGCGGGCGTCGGCCCATGACTTACTGAAGGTATTTGCACGTTCCTATTTTCTCTGGCTTTCGCAGTGGAAACTGACATGTTGCTTTTTAGCACCCGTTCATGTCTCTCTGCGCACCACTATCGCATCTCGCCCCCCTGGTCAAGGCTGCTCGTCTCAGCCGCGCCCAAGAAAAAGTTCAAAAAGGAGGTGCTTGAAGCGGATGCTGATGAATGACCGGTTTTTTTTTATTTCCTATGTTTCGGCTTTATTTCGTCGTACTTGATATCTCTTGACGTCTTGCTCAGATACCCCGTCACTCCCGATGTTTCTTCTAGATCCCGACGTGCACTACAGTACGTTGTTGGAATCCGTTTATGTACCCAGCCCACTTCTTTATTCACCTCTTTGCATCGATCTTTGACGAAAACGACTGCATTCCATGAGCATGTTGCCTATGATATCTGATTTTCCGCTTACTGTTTCTGTATTGATCTTGGTGTCTATGTAATCTCTTGTAGTTCTATTTGGCCATTCTATTGTCGTTAGTTCATGATGAATACAACCAGCTAATGAGCTTCGAACTCCGAAAATCTTTTACTACAGTACAGTACGTAGGGAAGTATGTGTGCCTAACAAAGTGGAGATGTGTCCAGCGACAGCCGATTAGCAAATGTGGGAAGAAGAAACGGAGCAGCCTACGCCTACTGAGTACTCCGGCAGGGCGAAGTCCTAATGTGAACGAAAAAGAAAATCCGAAAAAAGGAAGAGAGGAATGAAAAATTAGAAGCTCAGTCCCTAGGCAGACAAATAGAAAAATTAGTTCTTTCGACGATTTAAGCTAATATACGAGCACGGGTCTCCCAACTGTGGAAACGTCGTCATATGCTGACTCAGGTGACAAGTTCCCGTACACAATAGGTACCCCCAACACTGTCCCTGATCATCCCCAAGGACCTGATTAACAGATACCCAGAGCTGCAATACCAGTCGCTTGCTATACCACTCCTCGCCAAGGCCCTGTCCCTGTGACATTCACACCGCCTGCATCGACCCGCAGCCTAACCGCATCCTTTGCTGTCGCCGACTCCCCGCATTCGGTGCTGGAGGACCATCGCTACAAGTACACAACCAGTTTTTAAAAGAGAGCGTGGTATTGGATACCCAAGTCTAATTGGAACCTTTCGCTGGATTTCTGCGACCTGAAAATAAGACAAGCCGCTTGTCAGAAGCTGAGCTGTGCTGCCCGACTTCTCCGATAATCCACATACCACCTGGTGATTACCTGCGACGGTTGAAGGATATACATTCGCGATGTTTCGCGCGCAGCAGAACCAATTTGACGACGCCGTCGGTAAGTTACATCATTTTCTGCTCTGTCAGATACATCATGCACCCCTGGAGCTGATCAGCTCAGAGGGAAGCTTGGGAGCACCTTGAATCTGCTTGTGCGATATGTTTACTGACGATATTTGCTTCTGTATAGCCAAGGCGACGGACGAGAATTTGACCTCCGAGAACTGGGAATACATTCTGGTACGTTGTGCATGAAATTATAATGAATTGCCGGAATCACCACGGCCTTGGGACACAACTGATTCAGCTTTAGGATGTCTGTGACAAAGTTGGTTCAGAGGAATCAGGGTACGTGGCTTGCTCAGAATTTCAGGCTTGTCTAATTTCACCCAACGACCCGTTGCTGACTTTTGCCATGATACAGTGCGAAAGAGGCCGTGGCTGCAATGATCAAAAGACTGGCCCACCGAAATGCCAACGTTCAGCTCTATACATTGGAGGTTTGTGGCGGATGCCGTGCTCCGTGAAGCGCGAAACTTTCCCGTGACTATAGCTGACTGGTTTCTAGCTTGGAAATTCGTTGTCGCAAAACTGCGGGTTGAAGATCCATCGCGAGTTGGCTTCGAGAAGCTTTACTGATGCGCTACTACGTTTGGCGAACGATCGTGTAAGCATATCCCAAACCTTTCTTTCTCAAATGGCAAATATTAATATGGATTTGTCTAGAATACGCATCAACAAGTCAAATCTAAGATTCTGGAGCGCATGGAAGAATGGACTGAGATGTTCGCATCCAACCCGGATTTCGGCATCATGGAACAGGCATACATGAAACTAAAAACAACGAGTATGCATCTGTTCTAGGTTGTGAATATCGGGCTTGACTGATTATATTCCAGACCCGAATTTGCAGCCACCGTCGAAACCTGGAAAGCGTGAGATAACCGATGTTGATCGTCAAATGGAAGAAGAGGAATTGCAGATGGCCCTAGCCCTCTCGATTAAGGATAAAGCAACCCCGGCGACTGCTGCCGCGGCAGTACCTCGAGCCGAGGCTTCGTCTGCTGCTGTTGCATCGGCATCAGCTCCCACAGGTCAAGGGGAGCCTGCCGATACTCAACCTGCTCTCTCAGGCACATCAGTAGCTACCGTGTCGCGTGTGAGAGCGTTATTCGACTTCCAACCGTCTGAGCCAGGAGAGCTTCAATTCCGCAAAGGCGATACCATTGCAGTTCTGGAGTCCGTCTACAAGGATTGGTGGAAGGGCTCCCTGAGAGGCCAGACCGGCATTTTCCCTCTCAACTATGTGGAAAAACTCCCAGACCCCACTGTTGATGAGCTGCAGCGGGAGGCTCAAATGGAAGCGGACGTCTTTGGCCAGATCAAGAGTGTTGAGAAGCTTCTGACTCTACTGAGCACCCGCAATACAGACCTCAATGTTCAAGAAAACGAAGAGATTACCACACTCTACCAAGCTACGCTTGCGATTCGTCCAAAACTCATTGAATTGATTGGGAAATACTCGCAAAAGAAAGGTAAACAGCCAACCATTTGTTTGCCATAGATGCCTCGCTCACACATGTCTAGATGAATTCACCCAGCTCAATGAAAAGTTCATCAAAGCTCGTCGCGACTATGAGTCCCTCCTTGAGGCATCGCTAGCCCACCCGGCACAGCCTCAATATGGACGACCTGCCCAGCCGCAGTATGGTTATCCTAGTGCTGCGCCTGCCGGGTACCCATCTGCTCCTCAGGCAGATCCTCGATACTACACTCCCCGGCCTCAAGGTTAGTAGACTCTAGAAATTACCCACCGCCTCCCAGTTCTGACTTGACTTTCGCAGACACCACGCCAACCCAGGCGAATGCGTACGCACCATACCCCACCAGCGAGCAGACTATGCCATACCGCCCAGCCTCTCACTCCCCCGATCCTCGCAACCAGGCCCAGACCGGGCCGTCACAGCAGCCACCTCACGCCGACCCCTACCAAACTGTTAGCCACCGTCCGCAATCTACATTCGATCACCCCCAAGAACTGGGCACCTCTGTCTACGATTCACCTGTCGATCACCCAGCTCCTGGTCAGCGCATGCCGTATCCCCCAACCGCTCAAGCTCCGCCTGCTGCCCACCAGCAATTCCAACAGCAGCAGCAGCAGCAGCAAGACTACTCGCCCTCGGTCTACTCCACTGAAGAGACAGCTCAGATCCAGCCTGCCTCCACTGCGCCCCAAATCTCGCACCAGTTCCAGCAACAACAGCAACAACCCCCGTATCCCGACTCCCCCGGCTCCCATCAACCTCCTCCATCGCACCAGCCTCCGCCTGTACCTGGGGCAACGCAGCAGCAGTCACAGTATACCCCCTACAACCCGGCACATTCAGCCGCAAGCACGGGCGAGTACCAGGCGTACCAGCCTCCACAGGGTGGAGCTGGCTCGAATCCAGCTTCTTTTTATCGGTGATCGATGGTTAGTCACGAAGACTCTCATTCGGTTAATAAGAATGAATGCCTTGACTGTGTTTAATGTTGGGGTTGTAGTGTGACATTTCCAGCAGTATTTTTCGTTTCGTTACCCCCCCCCCTTTGCTGGATGTTTCTCTCTGTCATGTGTCTAGCCAGCGTTTGAATATGTCGTCAATGGTATGTTAGTACATATACGCTTCTGATCTCCATGTTTCCGTACACTAGTGCTACAATACTTTTATTCATTGTCTTTCCTGGGACCCTACATTTCCTAGTAAGGAAAAAGGAAACCCAATGCGGACCAACCAGCAATAACAAAAAGGAGAGGCTTAATCTCCGACTTCAAACCTTGATAGATTCGCTGTCCATAGAAATTCTGTTGACCATTCTTGAATGTCTGTCCCCGCTAGACCTTCTCTCCGCTTCCACAGCCTCGCCAATTTTATACCGCACCTTCGCCACCTACAAACAACATCTTCTCGGACATATTCTCAGGCAGGCCATGCCAATGCCGAGTGTCGAGGAGAGGCTGGGTGGTCTATGGGTGGACACTGAGGCCTTGAGCAAAGTGAAAGGTTGATAGATGTGCTTTCACTGTGTCGATTTAATGATAGACATATGAATACCGAATGCCGAATTGATGACAGCCTCCCCCCCCCAACATCAGCAGTGGATCCTCGATTGCACGCAAAGAAGGTCCAACATTCTTTTTAAAGTATGGTGCGAACGAATAGGAAATAGCTAAGGAGATAGGAGACAAAACGAAGAAGTGTGAGACCTTAGCTGTTCTGCTTAGCATCATTTCCATCCTCTTTCTCCTTCTGTCCTCGACCTTGCTTCTCGGCGTTTGTGTCCGCACTAACATTTTCCTGGCTGCTGATCTGCGTCTTGAGCCTATAAAAGCGCCATTGGGCCTGTTTCACGGAGATGCCCTCACACTCGGCGACGGCAGCGTAGTCGATCTGTAATATGATGAGCAAATGCTAGAGAGCTTAGGGATAGGGATTAAATATGACTGACTCGGACAGCGGACTGAGTAATACAGCGCAGTAGGAACTCGTGGTTTCTATCAAAGCTTGCCGCAGTCCGTCCTCGCTTGCCAGGCGCCTTCTTAGGCTGAGTCGGATTGCCAGGAGTCATTGCCAAGGGTCTAGAGATGGGTCTGTTTGTATGTAGATGATGTTGTTGGAGGGGCTGGTTCTTCTTCGTGACTCTGGGAGTTGTGGAGATAGAAATGTTGCAAATGACAGAAGGGGGAAAGTTATAGGCTTCGTTTGCCCGGATTCAAACACCAGCAGCACACTCATCCGATGTTGTATTACGTATTATTCCACCGAGGGAAATCAAGAATTTGTAGCATCAATCCAAGAAATAGTCACAGGGGCTGTCACTGAGCTATTGATAGGCAAGTCCTCGGCTATCAAAAAGCCAGTTGAAAGTATACGAAATGGAGAATGGGATGAAGCTAACCTCCGCTGGTGGGCAGGTAAAGAATGTGCTTGTCATTTCGCAGCCGGCAAAAAGCACCAGCCGATACACCCGCCAGAACGGTCGATGTATTGCTACCGGCGGTAACCTGGGCAGCAGACAACCTGGTGTAGAGGACGCTGAGTTCATCCATCTGGTTCTGCGCGATGAGGGCAACGCCGCTCTTCTTAATATGAAGCCATGGGAACATTGCTGACGACAACTTCGGATTTACCAACTACAACGCCGTTATTCGTGATTCGAATACGATCTAAAGTGCCGGCAACTGTATTATTCTAGTAAAGCTATCCGTCCTTAATCTGAGTACTATTAACTCCGAGATTAAAAGCTGGATTTAGGACAACGTTGAGCTTCATCTTGTCATTCTGGCTTCGGATATGAGGTTGTGCCAGAGAGGATGACCTGGATGGTAAGCAAAGGTGATTAAAAGGCTTTCCCAAGAAAATGCATACTACAGTAGTTCTTATTCCATCTTATTGGTAATTTTTTGGGGGCTTTCAATTTCTTTTTCCTCCTTGTTCTACTCACGGCTAGCTTATTAGAGAATCTCCCATAAAGACCGGAGGCAAGCAGGCACTGAGCATAGAGCGATTGAAGAAGATAGAAATGGAAGTTCCGCCGCATTAACGGAGCTTCAAGTTTAGTTAAAATACGAGAATAGTGTATAGTGGCAATGTAAATTATACCTCACATTTCCTATGAGGCCATGCTCACGGGTTATTTAAGTACGTTTGTAGAGATGCAGGGATTGTTTGTTGGCCTTAGGCCTCACTAGTCACTTGCTGTTCCCCTCTTTGAAACCTCACTTCTCTTCTACCTTTGTTCACCTTGTCGGTAATACTTCTGCTTGATTGCTTAGATCAGTCAAGGGATTGTCTCAAAAGCCGGTTGGCTTCACGTCACATACTTCCCAACTTTTTTTCCAGTTATTTAGTACCAATCATTCCAACCAACTCTTCTTGAGAATACACGCGCCTAATTTTATCATGGCACCACAAATAACTAGCTGGGATGATCTCACTAAAGTATGGGAACAATGCGATGAGGAAACAGGGGAAATCAAACAAACCTCTTTCGCCTTGTTCGACAGCAACGAAAGCTTCTATTACGGCATGCTTGAAACCCCCAAAGCCGAGATTACTTTTGACCAGGTCACCAACAACCTCAAGAGTGTTCGCGATGAGGAAATATTCACACGGTGGCCAGCTCCTGGGATTGAGTTAATGCAAGCTCCAGCGACACTCATCGAAGATTTCTACATCAAGCGACCAGATCCACAAATGTACGAAGTGATGAAGGAGCACAACGCATTGTCCCAACTCTCGGCAGCCTTGCTAGCAGAAGCTGAAGTCCTAGAGTTACTATCCCAGCACCCGCACCCAAACATAATCCACTATTACGGCTGCTGGGTTCTCCGTGGGTACTTTATCGGACTTGTCATCGAAAAACATCCACACGATCTGTACACCTATATCAAGAACAGAGTCGGAACAATTGAAAAAGGGTCTTTCATCGTTTCCCTCGAGTCCTCTCTCCATCATCTTCATACACATGGATTGGCTCACAACAACCTGACTCCCCACAACATTATGGTGAGCAAAGAAGGCATACCGATTTTGATTGATTTTGGCGGATGCCAGCCTATTGGAACGTATTTGAAACATATTCGAGGAACTCGAGGGTGGATAGATGGAGAAATCAAGGACCACAATACATCGAAAAAGGAGCATGACGTTTCTGCTTTAGCCAAGATCAGTGCATGGTTGGACAGGCCAGTGTTTGATCAATGATTCGTTTTGTGCCCGCGGAGAGCTACTACGGGTTCATTGTCGGACTAGCAGTATCTCAACACTTGATTATCAGGTATATAATCAACAGCCGCTCGCAAGTTTATAAAACCAGTCGTGAAAAAGTGGTTGCCAATGAAGCTTAGCCTCGGGGCCAATTCTCATAGAGAGGAATATGACAACAAATGTGTTGGCCCACCTCCATTGAGCCATTATTCCGTATATCAACTTCAAAGACACACAAACGGTGTGTAATTTTCTCAGACGGATTAACTTGAAGTAATTGAGACTCGCTTCTTTGTAGCCTTAAGTTGTTCATCGCACTCTAAACCCGTCCAAGGGGAAGACAGATCAAATGAAGTAACCTACCGTCATCATAGTCTAAATTACTACCAGATCCCAACGCGTGTTAGCTCTAATTAAAGAATTTTAGAAGGTGCTGCTATTGTAAAGAGCTTTTGCGGAATTATTAATATGCCTTCAATAGATCTGTCGGCCATTTGTCCCGAGTATTTCGGATCTTATCCGACAAAATAACAAAAGGAAAGTCGTTCGTTTGTTCAATCGGTGTATTCTCCCTCTTCTTTAATTTTAACTAGGCTGTCAACATGTCTGTCCATCCTATACATATTGCTGTCCTAGACACCGATATTCCTTGCTACCCTGTCTACGCCAAACGAGGATTGTACAGCTCACAATTCAACTCTCTTCTCACTGCCGCCGCAAATCGCATCAATGCAAGTCAATACCACCAGCACAGACGAGCTCTAAGTGTCCACATCACTGCATTCGACGCTGTAGGCGGGTCATTCCCACATCTCGAGTCCTTGCGAGTCAGCCCTTGGTCACCGACCGAAAATGGGTACCCTGGCTTCCCAGGTCCTGTCGACGCGATTCTGGTCACTGGAGCTGCAGCTGCAGTATATGACAAATTGCACTGGATTCAAGCCTTGAGATCTTTCATTGAGAGGGTGTATATCGACTATCCTATGGTCAAGATTTTCGGATCTTGCTTTGGACATCAACTTATCGGTCAGGCCCTCCTCGAAAGTGACGAAAGTTACACGTCCCAAGGATCTTCATTTAAGATATCTGTCGAGGCTTCGTCCGATGGCCACGAGATTGGCATGCAGCCTATCATCTTGAACCCGGAGTTTGTCTCCAACTTCCCACCTCTAGCTCGGTTTACTCCGGAACAGCCATTCCGTATTCAGGTCATCCACGGCGACGCCGTGATATCTTCACCAGAAAATACACTAACTCCCCAGGGAAAGGGGACGATGTTGCCTGAACCGTGGCTCCACATCGGAAGCAGCCTTAAATGTCCAATCCAGGGCCTCTACAAACCCGGCCACGTTCTCACATTACAAGGACACTTTGAATTTGATGCATTCGCCACTGCTGAGCTCTGTTATAAATTTGCCGATCAATTTAACTGGCATGCAGACTTGCTTGCCTCACATCTCGAAAACATCAGACGCTCCGCTGTGCTTGGCGAAGAGGATGATGACGACTCCAAGGTAGCGGCTGAGGCAGTCCTTTTGTTTTTCGCGGGGGAAGACTGTAATTCGAGCTCACATATCAATCCATCCTCATGTTGATAGCATTATCCAACCTTGAAATTGTCTGATTCTCTTCGACTGCGGGGCCCTCGGAGGTCCAGGCCGATGTCCCCGCAGCCTCGGTTGAACACCCGAACCATACAGTCTGACGTTTTCACGATTGTGACTGAAACGTGGCTATCAAATCAACATCAATACCAGCTGTACGCGGTGCTTTTGCAAACATGGCAGGCTCCAATCCACGATCTACCAACGCGTAAGTATGCAATGCGTCCTCTGCATCTTCGGCTGCGGTGAGTCATGTATGATAACAGCTGGACAGATGCGAAACATGTCGAAGACGCAAAGTAAAATGTTCCGGTGACAAGCCTTGTCACGCTTGTGTCAAACACAATTGGGAATGCATTTTTGGTCATTCCGGTCGCAGACGATTTTCTGCAGCGTAGGTTCATTCGCGTCGTAAGCTCTGGGCCCTCTTGCTGACTATCCACCAGCCAAGTGAAACATCTATTGGAAAAAGTCCGAGTCTATGAAGAGCAGCTCAGTTCCCAGTCTACGGGGGGTCCAGTCTCTTCACTGTCTTCACCAGTAGTACCAGGCAAGACACCGGGGCGTCAATCTGCGCAACGAAGTTCTTCAACGCTTGAGAATAATGAACTCCCCAATCAGAGGCAAGATGAGGTATTATACCCCGACAACGATCCTGCTATAAGTCCAGGTAATTTGAAGCCGCTTTTTTCTTCTTGATCTGCGTGCGATATGAACTAAATCTACGTGAAGCAACGGACCTGACCTCCGGACCTGCATTCGAGTCTCAAGTCAGATCACTTCTTGACAGTTCGCATTCCAATGATCGCAGCTTCCATGGATCTACTTCAAATTTTCAATGTCGGTCTGATCAATTACCCCAGTGGACGTCCGTCAAAGAGCTCGTTGACAATGTTGCCGGAGTGTCTTTCCCGTCTTTGGAGGAATCACAGCACTTGCTTGACCAATTTCTTTTCTATCTTGGCGTGAGCCAGCACTTTTTTGACCCAAGATCTTTCTCAGATGATCTTATGCTGCTATTTCAGAGCCCAGAGACAAGGCAGCAGCAGGTGAACTCCCCATGGTTTACAGAATATCTTTTGGTCATGGCCATGGCAAAGCTCATGGATGTCAAACACCCGACATCACAGACACCTGGAACGGATTTATTCGCCGAAGCTTTGAAGCGTCTTCCTCCGCTACACCATATGGGTGGAGAAGGCGTTATCGCTGTCGAGATACTGACATTGATTACTATATATCTGCAGTGGTGTGACCGCAAACATGATGCATATCTCTATGTACGCTATGCATGACGCATAATGCCCTTGAACAGTATCGTTGACCTGTGGTAGATTGGACTCGCACTGCGGCTTGCTATTGCTCTTGGGTGCAACCTAGGTGAAATCGACCAACGTTGCCTCCCTTCCCAGAGTGCCCACAGATTAAGACTATGGTGGACTGTATACATGCTCGACAGGTGGGCCTTCTTCGCAATTTTAGGTGTTTGGCACTCAACTTACACTTCTAGGCGCCTTTCTTCGAGTCTTGGGCTGGCTGCAGGGGCCGATGAGCGACAGCTACGCACTGAGCTTCCGCGGAATGCGATTGGGTTTCAGTCACCAATTCCCCTTGCGATCAATGTCCGTATCGCGCGTGTCACTGATGATATAATGTCATGTAAGCTATGTGCCGCTGGGCTCTTAACTTCGTGCTAATACACACACAACAGCCCTGTATGGTGATAAGTCAATCACCCAACTGGAACTGGTCCAGAAGATCCAGCAGACTCTCCAAGAACTACATGACACAGGCCGATCATTTCCTAAACCTTTAATGTTGGACTTTAATCGACCTTTGCAATCAGTCACTCGCACAGGTGCATCATTGTACCTAATGCTTTTCCAGGTGAGACTGTCTCCAAGCAGAACATATTGTTAGCTTTGTTCCTGATTCGTTGTCAGGCTATCATCCTATGTACACGACCAATATTACTTCAAAGAGCTCGGTTTCGCGTTCAGAGCCAACAACAGCCACAGTCACCTGATCCAGCGCCGAGTATGTTGCTTCGTCTATGTGATACATGTGAGGAGGCAGCCACCAGAAGTCTCGCAATTCTTGAAACACTTCGTCGCCAGCAAACTATCCGTGAGTCTTTCCAGTGCTTTGGTCGACGAACACTTACCCCACACATTAAATTTCGTACTTTTATTAAACACAAGAGCTAACACACTATCCCAAGCCCGGTATGGCTTTTTTGATTTGGATGCAACATTCTCTGCTGCCTTTGTTCTGGTCATGGTAGGCTTCTTGGACAAATCACAAAGCCAACCACCGCCAGCGCTTGATCAAGCATCTAAAGTGCTCCAGTTTCTATCACGGTCTGGCAATCTGGCTGCCGAGCGACGCCTACAGGATATTGCGCAATCTTTTTTGCACGTTTGGCCGGATCATGTTCTCGATCTAAATGCCTCGCACAGCGATGTAGGCTCCCGAGACAAGTCCCAGACACTTGCTGCAAGCCAAGGCTCGATACAAGATGCGTTGTTGACTTCGTTGGATCCTCCACCCTATATGGCTGTGGCTTCAAGTAGTCGGAGTGATCATCAAGATGAGACTAGACCACTTGAGCCATGGTCTGATATGGATGTTCCAGACGCAATGTTTGATATGCAGGGAGACTGGAATCTAGATCTTTCCGGGGAAGCAGAAGGAATTTATTCTAGTTTTCACAATCCGACATTGCCACTGACCGGGGTTGACTATATCGACTGGTTGGAGATTGAGAAGGTATTTAACGGTCCATTGAGCAGATAGAAAAGAATGTCTCTTGTGACACACAAACACATTATGGCGTTAATGAAATAACTTTGTACACCTTAAAGAACTTGTGGCCATATCTTTCCAACTTTCTCCGGCTTGTGTAGTTCCCATGTGTGCTATAACGGGCTTTTACCTGTGGCCACTGCGATGGCTGTTATAGATCAGATTTCAAAGCCACACCCACTTTTATAACCGACCAGATTTGCTCTCCTTGTAGATTCTATCATTCGAAAATGGAAATCTATTTGTGTTATCTGATAGAATTGAGTCCGATTCTTCATTAGTGATCTCAGGCCACTGGCCACTTGTTTGGACCTAGGCATCTCCAGGACTGTATAGATATAGCCATCCTTCTCCTCTGATGTGAGTCAAATTCCTATGCTTCTGCTGTTGAAAGAAAACTGTTTTCCTGCATAGAAACCACTGACTGCTCTAGGTGATCTGCACTCTAAGATTCCAGGCGGTGTCGGTGGCCGTAAACTTGGCGACATTGTCTTCAAATCACGTGATAATACCAACATCTCACCGTTCCTGTTCCTCGCCGGCAACATGCAGCAGTTGGAGTCCGACCGCTTCTCATTTCGTCGCGTCAGGCATTTTGAGCCGAGCTTCGACTGTCCATTTGGTGCCTTTTCGACTCCAAACCTCCCACCGTGTCAAAATCCCACCGCCAAATCCTCTGATAGCTTCCCCGCAATCGCGTCCTTCGCGCCGAACGATGCCCACACTCGCTGTATTCCCACGTGGCTGAAGACAGCAGTTTGCACTAGACTCCATCAGCCTGGCACATTGAAAAAAAGAGGACGCACAAGATAATCACAATATTGGAGTTGGACTCCAGAAGCTACCGCAAGCATGGAGGCCGACTGGGATGAGCTGTCGCGTATCCCAATGCCGCCGCCGAGTCCGCATGCCATGCCAACCGTGGCAACGGCGACGGCATTCGACGATATGATGGAGCTTTTATGGACAGGCAATGAATATGTGAGTGCTGATGTTGGCTGGGCGATTTCCGATGCGGGGCGCTGATGAGTACGTTTGATTCACCAGGGTAGGGTTTCTTCCTTTTACGGGCCGGAGCTGCAGCGTTATACCTCTGTTCGAGCCCATCCAGCTTCAGAGGGTTCAGTACGACAAATAGTCTTCCACGAAAGAGGTGTGATCTCGCTATCATCAAAGAGTGTGCACATGATTACACGGCGAGGCTTGACACAGTGGCACCTTACTCACGATGAAATGGTCGACCTCCGTTGCATGAGCTTTACCGCCCAGACCAATCGAATCCTTGTCGCAGGTTCTCAGCGCGTGATGTTCACGGTAGATATTGATAAGGGCACAATCGTTGAGAAGCTGCCCACCGAGCACGGCTACACGATGATGAAAAAAAGTCGATACCTCTGTGCTGCAACAGATACTGGATCAGTCAATGCCCTCAGTCTCTCAGACTTCAGTGTTGTCAAGTCATGGAAGGCTCACGGAACAGGTGTTAACGACATGGATGCGCGAAATGACCTGCTGGTCACCTGTGGCTTCTCAGTCCGCCACCTCGGATCCCCAATCGTGGACCCTCTAGCTAACGTTTATGACTTGAAAACCCTGACACCGTTACCTCCGATTCCGTTCCATGCTGGAGCAGCATACGTGCGCATGCATCCCAAACTTCACACCACCAGCTTCGTGGCTTCACAAACAGGTCAACTCCAAGTGATAGATCTCATGAACCCAAATTCAGTCAACTTGAGACAAGCCAATGTGTCACTTGTGCTCGGTATTGACCTGTCACCATCGGGAGAAGCATTGGCCATTAACGATGCCGAATGCTCCATTCACTTATGGGGCTCACCAACCAAAGTTCATTTTAACGAATTGAGCAAGGAGACAGAATTTGCCGATGTTCCTACGCGGCCTCCTCAGGTAGATTGGTCTCCCGAATCTCCACTGAGCATGGTTGGGATGCCGTATTACCATGAACGTCTCTTTTCCGCGTGGCCAAGCCATTTGCTTTTTGAGGTTGGAAGTCCGCCGGCTCCGTTGGATCAGTCCATGTTGCCATATTTACGCCCCGCAGAGATGGGACACCATGCTCCAAACCCGAGAAAGACCCGTCGATACCAAATAGAAAACACCCGCGCATTGACCACGGCAGAGCCGGCTCTTATTGCACCAAAGTTTCTGAGTGAAAAGGCTCGTGACTATAGCAAGTCAGACGGCTTGGTTGGCGATACCGCAGAGGCATTGGCAGGGGCGAAGATCAACGGAGAGAGCGATGACGACCCATTGCTCAAATACAGCAACGTAGAGATCAAATACAGCCGATTCGGTGTAGATGACTTCGATTTCAGGTACAACCTCCTCTTCCAACTCATTTGCCAACCCTTCACTCACATTTTCTATAGATTCTACAACAAGACCTCATTCTCCGGACTTGAGACTCACATCTCCAACTCGTTCACCAATTCCCTTCTTCAACTTTTCAAGTTCATCCCACTTTTCCGAAATCTCGCCCTGAATCATGCAGCTGGATCGTGCATATTTGAACACTGTCTTTTGTGTGAACTGGGGTATTTGTTCGACATGCTTGAAAAAGCAAGCGGGCAAAATTGCCAGGCCACCAACCTTCTCAAGACATTCAGCAGCTTCCGAGAAGCCTCAAATCTGGGTCTCTTGGAAGAGAATCTTACCAACAAATCTCTCTCAACTGCGATCCAAGCAGTCAATCGTTTCTTCCTAACACAAGTAGCTCAAGACTTCCGAATGATCCAACCTAGCTCAGAAGAGCTCGATCAGCGCTTAGCCACCATTGCGTCTGAGTCTATTCGGTGCATGTTCTGCCAGAACGAAATTGTGCGCCCCGGAAATTCACTCGCCAACGAACTGATTTACCCGAATATCGACATAAAACATGCACGGCGCAATCCGCTATTCCGCTTCTCTAACATCCTACGCGCAAGTATCGAGCGAGAGACACAAAACCGAGGATGGTGTAATTATTGTCGTCGCTACCAGCAAGTGACCATTCGCAAGACCATTCACCGCATGCCTTTGATTCTCGTGCTCAATGCCGCACTGACCAACCCTCTCTGCCGTCGACTTTGGGCAATCCCAGGGTGGCTGCCTGACGCCGTTGGAGTTCTCGTTGATGCTAACGGACAGGTGATGTGCTTCGAGGGCGATGATCTTCGCGCCCGACTCCAAAATCAAATACCCGGGCTCGTTGTATATGACCTGGTTGGCTTGGTCGCGGAGATTGACATCCCTGAACATCAAAAGCCCCATTTGGTATCTTTCGTCAATGTCTCCATTTCTGGTGCTGAGACCGAGGAACAAGCCAAATGGCACCTGTTCAATGACTTCTTGGTCACTGAGGTCGACAGAGATGAAGCACTCCGATTTACGCAGCCTTGGAAACAACCTTGCGTCCTAGCTTACCAAGTGAGAGACCCACGTCATGTGGTCGATGACTCTTGGAAGAACACCCTCGATAAAACCCTGCTATTCCGCGAGTGGTCTTTGAAGTAAGTTTTTCAACATGATTCAGATCGACGCTTGGATAGAAATGCTAACAGTCATCTTCTTGTAGTGGCGGCCGTCAGGTTGAGTCATGTCAAACTCTCACCGAGGAGGAAATGCCACAGCCCGGGACACCTGTTGCATTGGATACCGAGTTTGTTGATCTCGAAAAAGCCGAGATTGACGTCAAGGCAGACGGATCCCAGGAAATGGTACGACCCAACAAGAGCGGGCTGGCCCGTGTTTCCGTCTTGCGCGGTGTAGGTGTTCACGAAGGAGTCCCCTTTATTGATGACTACATAACCATCCGTGAGCCAATTGTGGACTATGTGACCCAGTATTCCGGCATCAAGCCCGGCGATCTGGATCCGCGAACCAGTGAACACAATCTTGTCCCGCTTAAGGTTGCCTACAAGAAGCTTTGGCTGCTTCTGAACCTGGGCTGTGTGTTCGTCGGTCACGGTCTAGCCTCTGATTTCCGTAAAATCAACATACAAGTGCCCAAGGCACAAACTGTGGATACCCAGTACCTCTTCTTCCATCCCGGGAAGAACCGACGTCTCAGTCTCAGGTACCTGGCCTGGGCTGTCTTCAAGGAACATATCCAAGAGGAGCCCGCCCCCGAGACCTTACAAGGTCATGATTCGATCGAGGATGCTCGCATGGCTTTGCGTCTCTGGAAAAAATTCCAGGAATACGAAGATGCAGGCATTGTCTCGCAAATGCTGGAAGAGATCTTCCGCGAGGGCTCGAAGCTAGGATTCCGCCCACCTCCTAAAAACGGAGGCACCATCACCGTTCTCTCCCGACCTGGCACCGCTGTCACCATGCAGAATGACAGCGGTCGCAACACTCCTAGCACCCCGGACACACGGTCCGTGATGCCAGTCGCCCCAACATCGGCCGCTTCCATTGCTGGACCCCCCAGCGCCCCTACCACCCCTCGTCTGGCTTTCAGGCGATCAATCGCATTGACCCCGAGTAACGGGAGCTTTTCTGGACCTGGTACCGGTGATTTCTTTGGAGGTAGTCCACTTCGATAGATGAATATTCTTACCTTTTTTTCACTTGGCTCTTGGCTCTTTCGGCATCTTGTGCGTCGGAAAAGCCGATTCCGCATATTCTCAAACCGTGAGAAGTGATAAACTCAGCTTGTGAATAGAATAGATATAATAGTCGTACAGATTCTAGTCTAAATAGTGCAACTCTTTTTGGCCTGGAGTTGTTGGAGTCTCCATCGAAATCACAGAGACCCGGGTGTACAACAATGCATGTAGTATGTCAATGCTCCGATGCCGTAATTTCAAGGATAATATGCCGCCAGAAACTATGTACTACTACTAGTGCTGTAATAATTGAGAAGCAAAATGGCTGCGTTATTAAAGGCTGATTCTGTACTAGCACTGCCATAATTTGGCAACACAGTGCCTACACACTACAAGGTGTCTCCGATCATTGGGATTGATTGGTATCGCAGGATTCGGAACCCAATTGCTGTCGAACTTTTCGATCAACTGTAAGTCTGCTTAAGGTTATATGGGCTGACAATTTAAATCGTTCAAACATATTGCACACATTCAGATTCGGATAATGCCGCCACTACATCAATCTTCTTTGGCTCCATTCGCCAGACGTGGTGTTTCATCGGACCTTGTTGGTTCCCTACCATGTTTGAAACAGTGGGCAATACAAAATGTTCTGGGATTCTGTCCGCACTGGCTGTCACAAGTATACTTCCTGTTATTTGGTTGCACTAGACATCACGAAGCTAAGAGATCTTGATCTGTGTAATAAGCTGGAAATTTGAGATTTGTAGACCCAAGGATAAACTAGACTAAGTCAGAAGCGTTTGATATCAATCCTGCAATTTACATGCCAAAGCTATGTTGTGTTCAAATTGGAAGCAGCTTCGCAGAGCCAATTGAGGGCACTGATATCATAAAACTTCTAAAGTTAAATTCCCGCGTCACTGGTCAAGTCAAGGTAGAAGAGGGCCTTAACCTGAAGGGCATTACACTAGAGTTTTTACTTTGGATCAAATGCTCCCAATGCCTGTTCCCGTTGTAGCCCGATCAAGCATGAGGGGGAAAAAAAAGAAACGACGGCTGCATGATTCGAACATGCGCCCGCGAACGGAATTGATTTCTAGTCAATCGCCTTAGACCACTCGGCCAAACCGCCTTTTGGTTGTGAAATTTTGTCCTGATGTGCATAATGAGGAGAGCAGGACCCACACAGGCTTGTTGAAAGGCGGTGAAAAAGGCGGTCAGCTCAATTGCTCCTAGTATATTACGGTCCGTTCTTCGTCACTTGCGACCCCTCGTTCATTACCCCACCTCCTCACACCGTAATGTCGCGACACCGTATTAAGGATGTCGAATACGACGATGATGATTTTTATGACGACGAGGACTTAACTGCTGACCCTGAGGAACAGGAGTTTTTGCAACAGTGTACTACCGCTGTTTTGCAACAGCTCGCTGCCGGGCAACCGTCAGTGACTGCCACGAAAGAAGAAGTCCAGGACGCATTATGGCACTACTACAATGATATCGAGAAGTCAGTCAATTATTTGAGGGGTATGTTTAATCTCAATCTGCGCAGATACTCCACATCACATCACATTACCTTTCGCGGGTTTGCGCGTTCAATTGTTTGTTGTGAAAATCAGCTAACCGAAGTTCTGCATGCAGGAAAGAGAGAGAAGGAGGCTACGAAGCTGCAGAAATCGAAGATTCAATCAGGTAAGCAATGTTTACGGGGTAATTCCCATGTAAAAGTGTCGTCGCTGGGCTCGGGGTCTGGGACACATGATCTTCTGCGCGCGAGTGCTGTTGTTCCTTGCAAATGAAAATGTGTGTATCTGGTCTAAATCCATCCCATGTGACTTTTAGATACTCGAAACTGATGCCATAGAAGTTTGAACAATGTTCTAACAGGTCTTCCAGTGCCAGCATACCCTGCTCCCCCTTCTACAGCACACTTCTCAGCTGCCGATTTCTTTCGCGACTGTCCCTGGCTCAACATTCCCTCTCATCGAAAATCGGATATCCTGATTGAACCGCTTTATCCACGATTGGGGCTCTTGGGAGGTGCGCCAGAGAGTGGTGGAAAACTTTCCAAACTGGCCGCCCTAGCTGCAGCCCGGAAGAAGAAAGAGGGCGAGAAGGCACCACCCCTGCCGGAAACTTCGACTTCATCAACGCCATCAATCCCCAAATTCGAACAGCCAAAAACATCCTCGCTTGATCATCAGCGCACATCGCGCTCCCTTCGTGACAGACTTGCAGCTAGCGGGAGGTCCACACCAAAAGCTTCAGAGGGTTCTGGGTCTCTCCGTCATTTGGCAACCCCAAGCTCCTCTTTGCATCCGACACCGAACCGGCCCGAATCTGAGACCAAAAAGCCATCAGTGTCGGAAGTTTCTAGATCAATGCAAAGGGTGGACCTTGAAGCGAAAGATGAACCAGAACCCCAGCAAATAGTGCCCACCATTCGAGCCTCGCCCTCGACATTTGCTAGCACTATCGTTGGCGCAGCAACTGGTCCAACAGCAGCTGAGCCCAGCCACTTACACTCCAACAGCTCAGACCTGTTGAGGATCTATGGACAGGATCATGCTGAACCTTTTGACTTTGCAGCGCCCAGCCCCGACGATGTCGTTCTTAATGCACAGAACACAGCGAAAGGTTTGGCGATCCGCAGGAAGGTTTAGAGGCAACTGCCTAATAATATGTAGGAATGAAGTCGAAAGCGGCAGCATCGAAATCGGCAGCGGTGAAGAAAGGCCAGTCTGATATTGCAGGTGGCATGAAGGATCTATCAGTGGAAGACAAGGTGACTGTCAAGAGCAAAAATCTTGATGTAATATCAGAGTACAAGAAGTCCACCCGCAAGCGGTCCGCAAACTTTGTGGTTATTGGTAAGTCGTTATTCACTAGCTAGAAGGTACGGGCCTTGGCTAAATCATATCCAATATAGGTCATGTTGATGCTGGAAAGAGCACTCTCATGGGACGGCTGTTAGCAGATCAAGGTGCTATCGACCAACGGACCCTAGATAGGTATCGGCGAGAGGCCGAGAAGATCGGCAAGGGCTCATTCGCACTAGCCTGGGTGCTGGACCAAGGGTCGGAGGAGAGAGCACGAGGCGTGACAATAGATATTGCCACCAATCAGTTCGAGACTGACAAGACAGCCTTTACCATTGTTGATGCACCTGGTCACCGTGATTTCGTTCCGAACATGATCGCTGGTGCCAGTCAGGCAGACTTTGCTGTTTTGGTCATCGATTCCAGTGTGGGCAATTTCGAGTCAGGCTTGAAGGGTCAGACTAAGGAGCACGCTCTCCTAGTGCGCAGCATGGGCGTTCAAAAGATTGTGGTGGCTGTGAACAAAATGGATACTGTTCAGTGGGATCATGAACGATTCGAAGAGATTGAACAGCAGATCTCCGCGTTCTTGACCACTGCGGGCTTCCAGAACAGCAACATTTCGTTTGTGCCGTGCTCAGGAGTCCTGGGTGACAACATTTCTCGGCGGACTGATGACCCTCATGCATCCTGGTACACAGGTCGCACATTGATTGAAGAACTGGAAACGTCGGAGCCATACACACACGCCCTCGAAAAGCCTTTGCGTATGACGATTGGCGATGTCTTCCGAGGTGGTGTGCAAAGTCCGCTTTCTATCTCTGGCCGTATCGATGCAGGTAGCTTGCAGACCGGAGACCAGATCCTGATTATGCCCAGTGGTGAAACTGCAGTTGTGCGGAGTTTGGAGGTGGACGGTGAAACAAGTGACTGGGCTGTGGCAGGTCACAATGTCATCTTGAACATAGCCAACATCGACCCAATCCATCTCCGTTCGGGTGACGTTGTTTGCCGTCCTTCCTCTCCCATTCCTACTGTCACTTCTTTCACCGCCAAGGTTCTGGCCTTCGAACACCTGATGCCCATGCAAGTGGACGTGCACCGCGGCCGCCTACATGTACCTGGTCGTATCAGCAAGCTGGTTGCGTCTCTGGACAAAGCATCAGGAGCGGCTATCAAGAAACGTCCTAAGATTGTCGGTCCAGGTGTTGTGGCGCGTGTTGTGGTTGAAATGGATCAAGCTGTTCCTCTAGAAGCACCGACCAGGATTGTCCTGCGCGCGGGAGGCTCGACGGTGGCAGCTGGCTTATTAGAATGAGCTTTCTCAGTCAAAATCGATCTCGTTCGTGAATATCTCACAACTTCTCGTCGTCGTTGGTAAGATATTGTTCATCTTGAATTTCTGGTTGTTAAACATTGAAACATATATGCATCATGGCATGGTGTTCTATCTAGAGCTAGTTGTCCGATGATTGTTTATTGTATGCAATTTTAGATATATATGATTTGAGGATTCTAAACCCAATTATTGAAGGAACTATTGGATTATGTTGTGCGGGTAGTGCCATTAGAGTTAGAATCAACAGGCTGTGCTCCGTACGTATACTGGATTCCCAGGGCCTGGTGGATGCTCTGTGCCACGCCCCCCTGCTCGGGAGATCCCCGGCCCAAACCTAGGCCCGCACTACGGAGTATACCTTGCAAGCATGTTCTTCAGTCGAGATGCCACTTGTCATGATCAATGGATCGACATCAAATTAGGCTATTCCAATGTAGCATAGAGCCATGTAGCGACACGTGGTTGGTATCAAGGATATGAGTCAACCGGGTAAACTTCAGCAATGACTAGATCGCGGGAATTCCCCCAAGGGGCAAACATTTCGTCCTTCTAGCAAGTTCGATCATTTGGCAGTCGTTGATTGGTGGAAGCCCTGAGCAGTCCGTGGGTAGACCCCTGCCGCTAAACTATTTTGGGGAGCACAATGCCTGCTGGGGAAGGCGGTGTGCCTGCAGGGTGGTTTCTGAGTCAGCCCCTGCCGAACGAAAGCCAGCCAATCAGCGCACGAGAAGTGACCTGAACTGGGAAAAGGCCAGCATGGCCGCTGGGCCGTATCCGCGTACAAGAAGTCCTCTTTCTTCGATTCTTCTCCTGACCATTCTATCATTCACTCAACTCGCCCTGGGTCCCTTTCCCACACATCATCGACTAACATAAGGGTTCATAGAGTCAAACACGTCTTGTGTTTACTCGTCTGCGCAGCTGTTTAGAGCGGCACGCGCGAAGCTTCACAACAAGAGCTTCTTTGCCTTCGTGTTGAAAAAGGACTTCGATCCACCTACCTATACATACACTCCTCACAATGGCTCGCCTATCCGCACGCGATGGCGCGTCCAAGCCCTTCGCCTGGACCACCATCTTCTACCTTCTCTTCGTCCTCGTCGCGCCTCTGGCGTTCTTTGGAAACACCGCCCACGCCCAGGAGGAGAACTCCCCTGAGAGCTACGGCAGTGTTATTGGTATTGATTTGGGAACCACTTACTCGTATGTTTCCTCAGTCTTCAAAGCATAAATGTTGAACGGAACACCGTGCTAACTTTAAGTTTAGTTGTGTTGGTGTGATGCAGAACGGCAAGGTCGAGATTCTTGTCAACGACCAAGGAAACCGTATTACCCCGTCCTACGTTGCTTTCACCGATGAGGAGCGCCTCGTTGGTGACGCCGCCAAGAACCAATACGCCGCTAACCCCGAGCGTACTGTCTTTGACATCAAGTAAGCCTCCACCACACCCATCGCAGCACGAACTCAACACTAACGCATCGCAGGCGTATGATTGGTCGCAAGTTCGATGACAAGGACATCCAGAAGGACGTCAAGAACTACCCCTTCAAGGTCGTCAAGAAGGATGGCAAGCCCCAGGTTAAGGTCGACGTCAACCAGTCCGCCAAGACCTTCACCCCTGAGGAGATTTCCGCCATGATCCTCGGAAAGATGAAGGAGATTGCCGAGAGCTTCTTGGGCAAGACTGTCACCCACGCCGTTGTTACCGTCCCCGCCTACTTCAGCGACGCCCAGCGTCAGGCTACCAAGGATGCCGGTACCATCGCCGGTCTCAACGTCCTCCGTGTTGTCAACGAGCCCACTGCCGCCGCTATCGCCTACGGTCTTGACAAGACCGGTGACGAGCGCCAGGTCATTGTTTACGATCTTGGTGGTGGTACTTTTGATGTGTCTCTTCTGTCCATTGACAACGGTGTTTTCGAGGTTCTGGCTACCGCTGGTGACACTCACCTTGGTGGTGAGGATTTCGACCACCGTGTTATGGACTACTTCGTTAAGCAGTACAACAAGAAGAACAACACCGATGTGAAGAAGGACCTCAAGGCTATGGGTAAGCTCAAGCGTGAGGTTGAGAAGGCCAAGCGCACTCTGTCTTCCCAGATGTCCACTCGCATTGAAATCGAGGCTTTCCACAACGGCGAGGATTTCTCTGAGACCCTGACCCGCGCTAAGTTCGAGGAGCTTAACGTTGATCTGTTCAAGAAGACCCTCAAGCCTGTTGAGCAGGTTCTGAAGGACGCTAAGGTCAAGAAGTCCGAGGTTGACGACATCGTTCTTGTTGGTGGTTCTACCCGTATCCCTAAGGTCCAGGCTCTCCTCGAGGAGTTCTTCGCTGGCAAGAAGGCCAGCAAGGGCATCAACCCCGATGAGGCAGTTGCCTTCGGTGCCGCCGTCCAGGGTGGTATTCTCTCCGGCGATGACTCTATGGTTGACGTTGTTCTCATGGATGTCAACCCCCTTACTCTCGGTATCGAGACCACTGGCGGTGTCATGACCAAGCTCATTCCCCGCAACACTGTCATTCCTACCCGCAAGTCGCAGATCTTCTCGACTGCCGCTGACAACCAGCCCACCGTCTTGATCCAGGTGTACGAGGGTGAGCGCTCGATGACCAAGGACAACAACATGCTCGGCAAGTTCGAGCTGACCAACATCCCTCCTGCGCCCCGTGGCGTTCCCCAGATTGAGGTCGCCTTTGACCTCGACGCCAATGGAATCCTCAAGGTTAGCGCCTCCGACAAGGGCACTGGCCAGGCCGAGTCCATCACCATCACCAACGACAAGGGTCGTCTCTCCCAGGAGGAGATCGACCGCATGGTCCAGGAGGCCGAGCAATATGCCGAGGAGGATAAGGCCATCAAGGGCAAGATCGAGGCCCGTAACGGCCTTGAGAACTACGCCTTCAGCCTGAAGAACCAGGTCAATGATGAGAATGGTCTGGGTGGCCAGATCGACGAGGATGACAAGCAGTCCATCCTCGACGCTGTTAAGGAGGTCAACGACTGGCTCGAGGACAACGCCGCCACCGCCACCATGGAGGACTTCGAGGAGCAGAAGGAGCAGCTTTCCGGTGTTGCTTACCCCATCACCAGCAAGCTGTACGGCTCTGCCTCTCCCCCTGATGAGGATGACGAGCCCCTTGACCACGACGAACTGTAAAATTATCTTTGAGGCATTATTCATGGAGTTCCACTTTTTTTCCTCTTGCTTGAGTCCCTTCTTGTGTTCGAATTTAGAAGGGGCACTGTTTGTGTCCCATTCAACTTGTAGGCCTGGTTGAGCGCCGGCTAAGAATACAAAACAATGATACCTTGCATTCTTCTATTATCGATAGAGCCGTAGTAAATCTTCTAAACCTTTTGAATCGAACTAAATACACACTGTTCCGGCGTACCTGGGCACTTGGGACTGATGTAATAAATATGTACGAGGCATCCGATTTCTTTGTAGAAGGTTCATTTTGTCCGCCTCTGCTTTCCTCTGCAATATCCACGTAGCACCTGTTGTCTCATTTAAATGCTCTTATAGTGATGACCATATACGATATGATATCTATTGCGCTTGCTGAGCCACAAACGCCTGAATAGTCTCGGCAACAACCTGGTGATCATCCTCCTGCTTTAAACCACTGACAACGACAACACCAATAACCCCATCCACACCACGCACGCGAATCGGGTAGGCACCGCCATGAATAGCGTACTCATCCGCAACAGCACCGCCATTGGCACTGGGAACAGAGTACTTCTTGACAAAAGCAGCCTCAACCTGATCCGCGTCGGCATCAGCCGGGAGCCCACTAACGGTCTTCTGTCTCATAGCCCAGCTCGAGATACCAAAGCGAAGAACGGTGTTGCGCTTCCGTCGCACCCAGTTCTCATTGTCGGGGATCGTGCCACTCTCCGTCACAGCCTGGAACACCACGTGGAGCGGGGCTCCGCCGCTGAGAGCAATGGAGATCAGGGCCGGTTGGCGTTGCCCGCTGGGGAGGCTGAGGATTCGCTCCCTTAGTGCATTTCCTAGCTGCCAAGCGGTCTCTGCTGTGAACGTAGGGAAGATTTGCTCCGCACTTGTTTCTTGTGCGATTAGGAATTCTGGCTGTTTCTTGGTTAGCTTAGGGTTTCGGGTTGTTGAGAGCGTTGGGGGCTTACGTTCGTGCTGGGGGCGGAAAGAGCCATGATGGATACAGTTTGAGGAATGATTTGGCACGCAGGTACGTATATAAAAGGGTGAAGAAAACTTGAGGACAACTATGGGGGATTCAATGGTATTTCTATGGACGTGGGGGTCATGCCAGTCGTGGAGGGGTGGACCTTCCGCATCTGTGACGTCGCCGAGATCTCGCCGAGATTATTGCCAATCAGAATATGTTACAGTTGATCTTATGACACCTATTCACGGATTATTATGTCAAACTAAATCCCCTTACGAATGTTCGGGGATGCCGAGATCGGTAAACATGCCGAAATACCCCCACCCCCACCCTCTGGCGAACTCCGACGTCTCCGCATTCCGATGTACATCTTTCTTCTACATGACATTTTTAACAACTTAGATCCCCCATGCCACCCAACCGAGCCTATGATACCTGTATCTCCCGCAAAGTGAAATATAGCGGTTTTTGGCCCTGCGATACCTGCCGCCGTGCAGTAAAGCGGGTGCGCGGCGCGTCCCTTACGCATAGGAGGGGCCCGAAATCTCGGCGAGTGATAAGCCACCGAGAGTCCGACCTTCCCAAGATTCAATCTACAGGAAATCCACATTAATCAAAGAAATTGCATGTACAGAAGACACTGGCAGTGAGGTCGTCTCTTCATCTACCCCGGCCTACAGCCCAAGTGCATTCTAAAGACAATCCTTGTGTTGGTAATCCACCTGCATCAACAGTATTCGTAGGGTGCCTGGCCTGTTGTCAACGCAGAAACCATCTTACCAAGGCTCGGGGGTATCTATCTAGAAATAGTTGACTCCAATGCTGGGAAAGTCTTTTGTCTCATCATGGCCCTCTGTGCCGCCACAATGGTCTAGGCTTGCCTGCAAATGTGTGCAGGTTGCGACAGCCATGGAGCAAATCTGGATTTGAGAAGCGTCCTGGTGTCTTTCTTTTCACATGTGCACCACGCTAAGGTGACAATCCGCGAGGAAGATGCGGGCTTCCAATTGGGCGGAAATGGAGTTGGTGGTCAGGCTCAGATGTCCGGATACCTACCAAACAGCGAGCTCGACGACCAGAACGAATTAACATCAGATAAATTGGATTGGCCACAACAACAGGACCCTCAGATAATCTAACATCAATCTGGATGAAATCTTCACCGGATCATTCTGTGATCTGCAGGACGATCCGTCCTGAAATGTCACCCTTCTCCATCTCTTCATACACCTGAGGCAAATCCTTGAACGGCCGGACCTTGACAACAGGCTTAACAATCCCATGTCGTACCATATCAACAGCCTCCATGCATTCCTTTAGCGAGCCCACCAGGTTGCCTATGATTTTGAGGCCCTTGATCACAATCGTGCAGATAGGAGTCTCCAAGCACGGTCTTCCCGGGGGAATTCCAACACAACTCAAAGTACCACCAACCCGTAGCATATCACAAGCATTTGCAAACGCCTTTGCATTACCTGCTGTTACTACAGCAGCATGTGCACCCAGGCCAGTAATTTCTTGCACCCTCTTGACGGGATCCTCGGTGGCAAAGTCGATAAATTCCAGCGCGCCGAGACCTTTGACAAAGTCTCCTTTACCAGGACCAGTATCGATGCCAGTTACCAGAGCCCCTTGAGCCCTTCCATATTGAACTGGAAAATATCATTCTTCTGCATCTCATCTCCCATTTCCCACACAAAAAAGGAAGACACATACCAGCCAAATGCCCAAGGCCACCCCCGGCCCCAACCACCACCAACCAATTCCCCGGACGAAGATTCGCATTCAAGACAGCCTAATCAATCACCGATAAACCCCAAACTTTACCACCAAAAGCTCCCTAACTCACCTTATAAGCCGTCAAACCAGCACAAAGCACCGGCCCCATAACCTTCGGATCAACATCATCAGGCAAAACCGCCAAGTAATCCGCATCGAGCGCGATATACTGCTGAAAAGAGCCATCCTCGTGGTGAAGATGGTTCGTACTCGAAACGCAGTACTGCTCCGTACCGGCAAGACAGAACTCACACCGTCGACAGATACGGCTCGCGAACCGGATCCCGACCAGCCCGCCGACTTTCAGAGCCGCGGCGTGCGTGATATCTGGACCAAGCGCGACAACCCGGCCGATGCCTTCGTGGCCGCCCACGTGAGGCAATTTGATCTTTGTTATCGGGTTACCGTCTGGTCCGGCCGCGGTGCCGGATTTGGTGTGTAGATCTGCTGGTGTGTTAGGTTGTATCTTGTTGAAAGATAGATAACAGACTGGTGAGGAGCGCTAGTTGAACTATTTAATAATTTGATAGTATACATACCGCTCTGACAGACGCCGGTGTAGAGCACTTTGGCGAGGACTTCATTACGTCCTGGGATTGGCACGGGGTAGTCTGTTATGAACTCCGACTTAGCCGCAGAGTGAACGGACGAGAGCGACTGTTTGGGTCTGTGGGATGTTGAGGGAGTCCATTGTTATTTGGACTTTTACTTGCTGAGGAGACTTTTGATGGAGTACGGGGCGTGTTAGAAAAGATTGGATCTGAGTGTTGTACGGGTGAAATGGCTATTTTTATATTCAAAACTCAGGTCTCCAATGTGGTACTCAGTGTAGGATGTCGTGTCATCGATGAGGCATCTTAATTTTCCGAGTGTACAGGTGCTAGATGTAGCGGGTAGGCTGTTCTGCATTATCAATTAATTCTCCAATCCAGGCTTAATACCAGATGTAAGTAGTTAATGGTGTAGTCTGCTAATTGCGAGGAGGAAGAAGACAGCTTTGTGTAGATGATGTTGATATCAACGAGACAGACTCGGACAACTAGAGTGCGCCAAATCTGAGTACCCGATCACCATTGATAGTCAGAACAGGAAAAGGAACCTTGTAGATGTGACACTGCATAATGATATGCTAATTCTCCGATTTAATTCTCCGGGGGTTGGTGCATTGCAGATCTCCTTACCTATGGCGGTATGCAAATAGAAAGAAGAGGACTTGTATGTTCAATTAACTACCTAACCTAGAGGAAGCTTTCCCTCTTTCTTTTTTCCTTTTCTTTTCTTTGAATGTTAAGCTTCAAATAGCTATTCTCAAGTAAATCTGGGTATGTAAAATCTCAATACTTTCAGTCCACATCCGTTCGGATACACTATTACCTCACCGGAAACACCGAGATCAAGAAACCAGACTCAAAGCCCGAAACACCATTCCCAACGCACAGTGTGAAGGAAAAAGCCCTGGCTAAAAGAAAACAGTCGCAATCCAGGCAGGCACTCGCCCTCCGCAACGGGGTCTCGGGTATTTTAAACATTTAAAGGTCGTCCATATGCACCGAATGGGCGTAAGATCCCTTCGTCGGGGTAGTTGGAGTGGTAGGTGAATCGGCAGTCTCAATATCTCTGCGTGTCCTGTGTGCACGAGGGCTGGTACTCTGAGTGGTGAGCGGGGTTGCGAACAACTCGCCGTTCTTTTTGCGCATCCAGTGTATGCGCAAGTGATCAAGGGCTGTCTTGAAGTCGTCGAGAATGACAGTGTCGCAGAGGCATTTGAAGATAAAGGATAGCTGGGATGGTGAGTGTGTGTTGTTGGAAAAATGGAAATCAGTTGGACGGGATGGGAATAGGACTTACTTTCCAGAACGGCTCAACACCTCTTGGGAGCCTGCTGGAAAACGCATTCAGCACGCTACAGGTGTCGACAATCATAAAAATAATTGACAGACACATTGCTGCCAGCATGATTCCGAAGCGTGGGCTGACTGCTACTAGCTCCCATAATCCGAAGTTGTATTCGCGCTTGATTGTCCAGAATAGGCTGGCCGTTGTGAATATCCACCACGGGTCGCTGTTGATAGAACGATGTCAGGGTGACAGGAATTCAAATGTGACAGAGCAGCAGTTGGTATCTGGGCTGAAAGGGAATGACGAACCGAAATAATGGCTCCATTGGCCGAGTCGTCAAGAAAATCTTGTTGATATTGTTGAAGAATGCGAAGTTCGCATAGATCTCCAGACCCCAGTACGGCCAGCAGAGGATGACAGTGATAATGTAGATGAGCGAGACCTTTCGCGATAGGAATGGTCGGTTTTTAATCCAGGCGATGACATTATGTAGAGCCCAGGAGATATTGAGACCGATCGCGGTCACGGATAGATACCAGCCATAGGCCGGCTCGTGGAGGAAGATGAAAGTACCATGGGCCATAGCTAGGATGAGCTATAGTCAATTCAAATATTAGCTGAAGATTCATTGAGCCTATGAATAAGTGGGCTAGTATTTTGGCTTCCTTACTTCAGCGAAGATCAGCTTGTGCAAAAGAACATGAGGCTTCATGTTGGATAGAGTGATAGCGGCCATGATCAGCAGACTTCCGACCACCAGACCCTGGCCCCAAGCCTCGAGGATCAGTGCATCAGGCTCACTTGGCTTCGAAATGTGACCCGTAGCCATCGTGGGCTGTGTTCATGTCAACCGCGGGCGGTTGCTGGGCAGTTGTCGTCGAGGGTAAACAAGGGCCAGGCGAATTAGGCAGAAGAGGTAGACGAGGCAGAGGACTTTATGACAGAGAGAGAAGTAGAGAAAACAAATGAAGGGCAAACTTCATGGAGGCATAGAAGTCACAAAAAGAGCCGTCTTCATCTCGCGCATGCATGTAACATTGTTAGGGTTTAAAGTGAAGACGAAAGGAGATTTATGATTTATTAATTCGATATTCACATAAGCCCAGCCATTAGCGTATGTTATGGTTTGTTTTGGCTAATCCAACCCGCAAAAATTAGTTTGTGACGCCACTAGATGGTCTAAGGTCGTTGGCTGTACGGAGTACTCCGTACAGGGTTGTAGGCCAGAATAGGGGACAACTAGTTGAAGCCTTAACTCGCAACACCTTTGCATGTCCAGCCCACCACAATTGTTTGTCTCTTTCTTCTTGGCCAGGTCATTTCACATCTCGTACCCTAGGAAAACCCCAGAAAAATACCGCCCCTGAGACCCTCGACCCCCCGGAGGGTCCCCGCAATGAGTTGCATGCCCTTCCTGCGGATAAACGGAGGTGGGGCTCATAGGGTCTCATGGGCTACTGCATGGTGTTTAAGTTTTTAATTTTGCGTTGGTCTTGGTTTTGAGGCTAATAAAGGACGAAATGACAAAAGGAAAGATGATGTTATTATTCACAGGATCCAATAAAGATCTAAAACACGTATGTTTCAGAACTCAACGGCCTAAAGAAACCTAAGAACATAGAGAACATATAAAACACAAAGAATACAAAGCAAATCAAGAGGTTTAATTGTCAGGTACAAAGCGGCCAAAGGTCAATGCCTGAATTGCCTGATTTCTGCCTTGTTTTAGACTGAAAATACCTAAATTACTACCTATGACAGAGTATCTATGTTCCAAAAAAATTAAGCTTGCCTCGCTGTAAAAGTTCTAGAATTCCCTTTTACGTCTTTATGGGGTAGGAATAGCTTCAATTTTGAGGAATATGGAGATTTGTATGGTATGCAGGAATAGCTTCATTTTACAGTATGCCAAGCGCCCAGCACACACGGTTACTTGTTCTCATCAGTTCCCCACTTTAGAAACCTGTTTACGACGCTTGTATACTTAAATGTAGTATAATTGAATTTGTTTCGATCACTCGACCCCAGACATCATTAAAATCGTAGAATTGAAGAGTTTGAAGCCACATCAACCAACCACTTTCACCACAGTGCAAAGAAAAATCGGTAAAAGGCATCCAGTCGCCGATCTCTGACCTATTAGCCGAATTCCTGCTCATTCTGTGATTACCCATCCTGTGTAGAATGGAAGACAAACTGGACACTCAATTTACAACATCCGAAGTGGTATAAGGCATCAACCATACAGAGAAATTTTCTACATTTAAGGGATTCTGACGTTAAGAAAAAGCTCTTCGCGGTGGAGTGTTTTAGATTAGCATTTCCTAGTGAAAGTAAAGGTCCATTTGAGTTTACTGGGACACATGGACTGAGTACCACGATGTTCGCTGTCGATATGTAAATGTAGCTGGGAATGACGAGGCTCAGATCTCACCAAGAGAGGATGAATGTGATATAAATAACCGTTTATGAGTTAGCTTCATTTACAACGTTATCTCGTTAAAAAGTGATGAATTTTGCCGTCTCTCACTTCGTAGGCCTCTTTCTTTGACAACCGAGTTATATATCTCAACTGACCGGGCAAGGGTTGCTCCATAACAATTAGAAATAATAGAAAAGATTTAGTTAGGAATCACTCTGTTTGAGCTAGTACTATAATATCACATCCCCAAAAGAGCATAAAGTAGGACATTGCCCAATGACCTACATAGATTTTGCACGCGTTGAGCTGGATGAACATGTTTTTAACTGTAATTCAAGCCTATCAACATCTATCTATAAATAAACGTGTGGGTGTTTGATAATTACTTGATGCTTTATCACGGTGTACACCTGCCTGTGACTGTTCAATTGACCAGCGACTTAGTCACTCCGGACGGCCCAAGCAAAGACTTATACTGTGATATGCACGACGGCCACATCGATTCCCACAACACTCTCATTTGCACCGCCTACAAAGTCACCCAGCATGACCTGACTTCCATCCACTGTTCTCCTCCTAGTGGATGTTGGACAACTATTCTACAAATCAACATCCCTACCAGCCAGTTTCTGTACTCATGGAGTGTTCTTGACGCTGTCTCGTTCTAAGGGGGGTGTCGGATTCGTTCTGGATGCGACTTGACCTTGCTCTTCCTATTCAGCTCTTGTTTCTATGTTTAGTCTCTCATGACTCCTAGTTGAGTGACACAAATGATATCATTGCTTTTATATACAAACTTGTCATCATATTTTGAACACACAATTACTTTCTTGGCACGTCTTGACCTCAAGCAAAACTTCAACGAGCTGGAAGTGTGTTACGTACCTAGAAATTGTGATTGTGTCTGATTATGTTTGTATCTCATCCAGCCATGTTAATCGTTAGGCTTTCTAGCTGAACTACAGGGCTCCTGAAACGGCAAGATAGCGATATTCCTAGTCTGAATCACAGTATAGTGTTACGTCTATTAAACTTTTCGTATGCTACAGAACCGTTAGGTCTGTCCTACCATTTTCGGTCATGGATGTTGGACATGTCGCTGAAGATGCCACAAATGAGGGACCGGCCTTTTCAGCGTGCCACTTGAACAACTGAGTGGTCCTATTCCTTAAATTCATTTTTGCGCAGCAGGCTAGTCTGGGAGGGGTTTATATCTCTATTATCGGCTACTGAATTTCTCTATCTGACATTCCTCGGAGATTTCAAACTCAAAAGAATTCTCCGTGTGGTCTCCGCTAGAAAACGCTCACATTCCTCAGGGAAAAATGAACGTCCAGAACGCCACAGTTGCCCTAGCCACGGAGTTCTATATTTTGATCAAGTCCAGGGTTTCAGATGGTAGTATCAGCCTGTGTATCCAGAGTGTGTCATGCTATTCACGGGTGTAACTGACTATAAAGCTCGTTGAAGAAGTATAACCAATCCTTCAACTTTGCCCTGGAGTCTGGCCTACTACTATAGTATATGTACTTGATTCATTTTTTTTTAAAAAAATAGCTCGAGGTAGCGAGTAGTCACATTCTTCAATATATTCGACCTGACACCAGAAAAATATCAGAGGGTTTGGCTCTTCCCATTCTATCCTTGACATGCAATATGAAATTAAAGGCCCGCACATTCCACGCTGTAACTTGAGAAATCTCGGAAATCAATCTTGTCAATCGTCCGATCTTGCTCTGGGGATACAAAGTCAATATGGGCACTAAATAGGGAAATGGTGACATTCTTCATATGTTCCTGTTGGACAATCGGAAGGCTCCTCTTTGGCTAATACATTGTAATCGTTTCACACCCCTTCATTTTGCGCCACATCTACATTGCACAGCATAACATTGGCATCCAATTTCCCCTGAGCCAGGATCCGTAGCATTTGCCTAGAAGCATCCTGCCGTGAGGAATTAGATCCAATGGTCTAGACTCGCAGTGCAACACAGCGACAAGCGGAATGATACTAGATACAAGATCAGAAAAGTCCTATATAAGGCTGTCTCAATTCCTAATTCCAACACAAGACAGAACCAAAGAGCACTCTAACAGCTTTACAATCAGTCAAGCAAGATGCATCTCTCAACTATCGTCCCTCTCCTCTCGCTTACGACCCTCGCCCTCTCGACCCCAACAATCCAAAACAACCATCACCAGGGCCCAAGAGACATTTCGTTCAGTGCCTTTCCATCCTCCTCAAGCAGTGGCCCAGTGAGACCACTGAACACGCCCCCACCGGCGCACCGAAACCTAGGCCATGCGAAAGTGCGCAATAACTGCAAGTTCCCAGTCTACCTCTGGTCTGTGGCCTCTACGGTTCTCCCGGAGCGAACTCTCCTCCCAAACGATGAGTACAACGAGGTCTTCCGCGAGAACACCGACACTGGCGGCATCGCGATCAAGATCAGCACCGACCGCGATGGGTTGTATTCTAGTGCGCCACAGATGATCTTTGCGTACAACCTTTCTTCTTCAAAGGAACGGGGCCTGAGACAAGATAAAGTGTGGTATGATCTTTCCGATGTCTTCGGGGATCCGTTTGAGGGTTACCCGGTGAATCTTACGCCTTCCGAGCCGTTGATTTCTTGGGAGGATGGTGTTCCGCCTGCTGGGAGTCAGGTGAGGGTTGTTGATTCCTCGACGGATTTGGTCCTGTCACTTTGTTGAGAAGTTGGGGGCTTAGTTCGGACTGAGATGGGATCGGAGTATTAAAATTATATTCAGACCCTGTTGTGATTTCTGGATGTGTGCGCGAGTTCGATATGTTAGTGCGACCCTATTGAATCATTCGAGTTTTCACGCTTCATTGCTCATTCTTCTTGGTATCACGGAGGATATATAGAGTTGTAGATATCATGATCGGCGGGTTTCAACCTTGGCTGTAGGATATAGAGATATTGAATTCCGGTTTCTCCGTTTTGGAGAAACCCAACAGAATATAGTAACCTTGGAATGGGAATGGAGAGAGGAGATGAAGAGTGCAGAACCTGAGAACAGACCTCGGCCAGAAGTCTGGGGCAATTTCCCCGCATTTCCCCACATTTCTTCTTCTGGTCTCTTGACCTTCTTTGACCTTTCTTTACTTCAACTTCACTTCTCCTCTCTTCTTACCATACAAATTCTAGAGAACACATAGAGCGATGGTTTCGCCAGCAGTCAGAGTCGCCCCCTCAGCGGCCAATCGCGCTCTGAACTTGCTACGCACAGTACAATACACCCACCCACCCAACTGCCCATGCCACAAGAACCCCAACCACCATCACAACCACCAGCAAACCCCGTCTCTGCTAAACCATGTGAAGCGCCGCATGTCTACACCAGTGGATCGCTCGCGCGAGAAGGAGTATGCCTTCGAGATGGCGCCGTCTAGCATTCGCTTCGGACCTGGCGCGACCAAGGAGGTCGGAATGGACTTTACCAACCTCGGCGCGAAGCGCGTGTGCATTGTCACCGATTCTAATGTGGCCAAGCTCAATGCCATGAAGCAGGCTGTTGAAGGCCTTACCCGTGAGGGCATTGAGTTTACTATCTTTGATAAAGTTCGCACTGAGCCCAAGGATAGCTCGTAAGTCAACCGAGCTTGAAGCGTCCCTCCCGTAAACGTACTGAATTGTCTTCAAATGAAGTATAAAAGAGGCCATCGCTTTCGCGAAGCCCTACAAACCAGATGCCTTCCTCGCCGTCGGTACATCTCCCTTCCCACCCCCCAACCCCTTGGTATACACAACCTAACACCAAAACAGGCGGCGGTTCCGTAATCGACACGGCCAAACTAATGAACCTATACACCGTCTTCCCCGAAGCAGAATTCCTCGACTTCGTCAACGCGCCCTTGGGCAAAGGCCTCCCAGTAGACAGACCTCTCCTCCCACTGGTCGCCGTCCCAACAACAGCCGGCACAGGCTCAGAGACAACAGGCACGGCAATCTTCGATCTAGTCTCCAAAAAGGCCAAAACAGGCATCGCCCACCGGAATTTGAAACCAACCCTCGGAATCTGCGACCCACTCAACACCCGCACCATGCCCTCAGCCGTACACGCCGCCTCCGGTCTCGACGTCCTCTGCCACTCCCTCGAATCCTGGACCGCAATCCCATACAACGAGCGCACCCCACGCCCAACAAACCCCATCAACCGGCCCGCCTACCAGGGCGCAAACCCCATCTCCGACATCTTCTCCCTCGCCGCCCTGCGCGCAACAGTCAAATACCTGCCGCGCGCAGTCCGCGATCCAGACGACCACGAGGCACAGTCGGAGATGTTGCTCGCGGCTACGCTCGCCGGCGTCGGCTTCGGAAATGCAGGCGTTCACCTTTGCCACGGTATGAGTTACCCCATCTCCAGCCAAAACCCGGGCTATAAGCATGCGGGCTATGAGGTTGATCACCCCATTATCCCGCACGGTGTTTCCGTGGCAGTCACGGCGCCTGCTGTCTTCCGCTTCACCGCGGCGTCGAATCCTGATCGCCATCTTGCCGCGGCTGAGGCGTTTGGTGTGGATATCTCGAATGTCAAGCGGGAGAGTGCGGGTGAGGTGCTTGGGGCTGCGATTGCGGAGTTCCTCGTTACGCTTGGTGACCAGCCGCGTGGGTTGAAGGATCTCGGCTTCAAAGCTGCGGATTTGGAGGGGTTGGTTGAGGGGACCATTCCGCAGCAGCGGGTGCTAATGCTCGCGCCGAGTTTGAGTAAGGAGTTGGAGGCTGAAAGAGGTGAGTTGAGGAACTTGCTGGAGCAGTCTTTGGATTATTAGGATGGCGGTACCTTTATTAAAATGGATGTGTTAAAAACATGGTGGCGTCTGATTTCTCTTTATTTATACGCCGATATGATGCATCAATATTGAATATCTGAGTTGTTTCTTTGTTCATATTGGGGAGGGAAGCAGAGGTAGAGTGTAATGTTGTGTGGTAGGGGGGATTTCATCCTAGACCGGCTAGGAGAGATATCATATTTATCTTTTTATGTTAATTTCATGTCAACGCAAGCACCATCGTTGGCTACGGCAACTCCAACACTTGAGGTGACGAGCCGTCCATGTGTACTGAAGCACACTCGTCACCTGGGAGGACCTTTGCGCCGATAACACCCATTGACGACGCTATGCGATCCAGCCAGACCACAGCACGAGGGTCATGTGGATCAGAGGTCTTAGATGGACCCTGTCCAAGCTCGGAATGAATGCGAAAGGGGAGGGCTAAGCTCTTTGATTGTGTAGAATAAGGGGGTATGGAATATTCAATACCACTGCTGGGTGGCGTGACGACAGACGACTCTGGCGAATCCACGAAGGAAGAAAAGCGTAATCGGTCTCCGAGACGGTCGGAGAGCTGCTGCAGCGTCTCTATCATGTTTTCTGCTCCACTGAGAAGCAGGGACGGATCGGTGTCCGAGAAGGTCTCTGGCACGGGGCCTATGAAGCATCCGGGCCGCTGGACGATACCTTGCTGGCGCTCACTAGTCGCGCTGATGCAGGACCGGAGCTCCGCAGCGAGCGAGCGCAGCCGAATGGAAGTGTCATTTATGCGCCCGATGAGACTTGTGATGCAAGTTGAGTCTGGCTCGGCCGGCATTGAAAGCAGATCCCGGGTCTCGCTGATATATCGCGGACATTTGGCGATTTCCATAAAAGCCAGGTCGTTTATTTCTCCGTATGCAGACCACTCCCCGGATTTCTTGCAGTCTTCGGCCCTGACTTTCATCGCGTAGGATTGCCATTCTTCTTGGTCTAGGAAGCAGGGTTTGCCCTCATAGACTGCTGTGGCAATAAGGAAGCCGCGGAATGCGATCCAGCACCATCTTCCGAACCCGAGTTCGTGCGCTTCTGGGCCTCGGCTTATCATGAGCCGCTTGGCGCCCTCGGAGTGCACGGCCCAGGCATCGGGCGTGGTCTGCGCGTACATCTCGAAGACACTAAGGAGGATGGATGTGCATAGCATGTTGTCAGACTTGGCATGGTCGGGTTTCGCAATGGACCGGATAACCTCCCGCAGCGAATTGGAGTACATTTGTCGACTTGCTTTGAGGAGAGCTTTATCTCGAGTCAAGTGTGCTAAATGGACGGAGCTCAAGCAGCAAATAGCCGAGTCGAAATAAGCATCGCTGCCAAAATTCATGACAATACATTCGGCGAACCCAGGCGCACCGCCAGACCGGAATCGATTATGATTATAGAGGGTCGGAAACGACGTGCCGATGAAGTCGAGGAACAATTGTGGCTGTGCGGCACGGAACGACTTGCGCACCAGCGACGGCGACACTTTTTCATCCCAGCCACCCAAGGAGGAGTGTCGTCGTGTGAGCGCAACCGCATTGCCACGCACTATGTCTGCAGCGGTAACGGAGTCACTATGTGGTGGTTGGTCGGTTCGGGTTGGTGATTTAGCCGACGCGGTTGGGCCTGCCAACGCGTCTCTCCCCTTCCGTCGCGTGTTGGAGCGATGTCGTCGCGCAAGATTGGGGCCTTCGTCTTGAAAACGGAAGGTTCGCTTGTAGCCCGGACAGGCGCGACCATATCTCTGACACTGGCTGCACTCCGGGACTGCCTCGTCGCACTGGGGACCTTGTTAGCCAGCGCGATCATACTGTGGAGACGTAATTTACCTTGATCCGTCGCTCGCGACATAGGGGACAGCCTGTACTGTGCGGAACTCCTACCATGGTGTCAAGGCCGATATGTTGTCATCACGGGGTAAATGAATGACTAATGTGTTTATGTGTCCATGTTTCAGTTTCACGTTTAATGAAGCTGTGTAGAGCCAAGGAGAGCCAAGGTAGAGCCAATCAGAGCCGAGTAAAGTTGATTTGAGAGGGAAAGTTGAGCAGCTGTCTGCTCTAGGAGGTTATTACATGTCGTTGAGAACGTGTTGAACATTTTGCCAAGCAAAATCTTAAAAAATGGGCGGGGAAGAATTGCCATTTCAGGCTCGGATTTGAATCTATATCCATCTTCACTCACTGTTTTTACTCAGTTGGCCTTCAAATCACGTCTTGAGTCCTTTGTGAATTACTCTCTTCTCTCTAGAAATGTTCACGGAGTCTGAAAGCCTCACCTTAGGTAAGCAAATACAGAGGACGTTCCCAACATTCTGCCCCTATATACTTCGTACAAGTTACGTGTAATTTGCAGGTCAGATAAACCTCGGCATCATCTCTCAATGGTGGCCTTTGCTGTGTTACTCAATGGGTCGTGGATCAAGAGTACCAGGGATACCAATAGGTCTCCTACGAGCACTTGGCCTAACCACATGGTCGGATGATGCATTCGGCATTATGAGTTCTCACTAGCAATGGGAGTTGAGAAACTGCGGTTCAACTTTTCATTCATCAAGAGAATGATGATACTACCTTGCAAGCTTCCCCGATACTGGGATGTGAGGCTTTCGTACAGGACTGCGACCTCTTGGATGACCAATCTGGGGTAGGTATGTACGGGTATCTGGGTTGATACTGCTTTCTTCGTTGACCGGAAGCTGAAAGAGGCTTTAGCGATGGGCTCAGTCTCTTATTACTCGATAATTGGACAAATGGAAAGAAATCTGAGGGCGTGCCTACCGTGGGGAGTAATACATTGACTTAAAATCAACTCAATTGAATCACAATGCCTCTTTTAAGAGCCTCTAGCCCTCTTATTCTATTCATGGATGTTTGTAAATTTACAAACACATTCATACTTACCCATATTAGATACAACGAACCCATCCTTACCTAGCAACGCCCGTAAGCTCTAGTAGTATCCACGCTGTTATACGGCATTTAAACCCTTGGAAGGTCCCTCCACCAAAGTCCAGTATTTTGTCGATGATGAATACCTACGTCAGGATTGAGTTGAATTGTTAGTTAAATAATTAGCTAGGACTATGGAATTCCTTTCACTCTTCACATCTTTGTGAAGATCTTCAAAATGAATCGACAGTTTTCACCAAAGAGCTTTCCACCAAAACGCCCCATGGCCGGAGATGCCTCCCAAAGTAGTACACTTCATGTTTACGACCATTGGAACCTCAGACGCGATTTGCTTCGCGCTGAGTTGTAAATTCACGCTTGCCCTTTACCTCCTAATTCTTGAAAAACTTGGAAGGACTATGCCTGTGACACCCCAGCCGATGTTCTTAGACATCAAAGGCTTCCCCTGGATTCGAATAAGACTACTTCGCCGACTCCAAAATTCCTAATTCCCGTTGGAAATTTTGCGCTCAATGCTGGACTCTTCATCCACGCTCCATTTGGAATCTCCAACCCTTCTGGAGGCTGGACCATAAGAAGTGCTCTTATGGCTGCGACACACTTGGTAGTCGGAAGTGCTATTTGCCGTACGCTGGTGAAGTTGATATGTGTCCTTGTAGCATTCTCAATACACACCACAAGTTACAGTTGATCTCATTGTGCCGTCGTCCGCCCCTCGATTCTAAAGGTGGTGTTCAACACCTCACAAATCGCAGCTGCAAATGTGAGATGTTACTACACACATGTACCTTCAACAAACATCCCATCGCACAGGTTCAAATCAACGTCTCGTTCTCATTTGGCTGCCAAGACCAGAGATTACCTTGAACCGCAATCTGGGGAAGCGTGAATGGCCAAGCAAGAGCTGGAATCGTAACTGTCGCACGTTTTCCAAGTAGCATTTGGTGTTTTGCTTCATTCAACATGACCTATGCCGACTTAACAAATTAGGCCTTTTTTCCGTAGATTAATAAACTAAAGGGGACAAGATGTCTATATGGGAAATACCATAAATACCACCAAGAAAGGCTGCTGAAAAGACCGCTGAAAAGAATTACAATAAAGCATATGCGAGTATTCTTGCAAGACTAAGAATAGTATACAGAAAGTGAAGACAAATCAAAGAACCTCCCCTCCCTCTCCATAGCCAACTACCCCATCACTCCAAAGACGGCAAAATAGTTAAGGACTTCTAGAATCATGGCTCTACATAGGGCGTTAATGGTATTTGGAGTCAATTGAAATGAAAAGAGGATAGGTTTCAGGTAACAGTTGGGTCACGTAGCTTATGATTGTAGTAAGGAAAGACCCTCTCTGATCTTTCCTCGCTCTTACTATATCTTCCCTTTACTATTAATACCCGCTCCCCTTAATTTCTGGCTCTCTCGATCCTTTCCTCTTACATATCTCCCCATATCTCTTCAAGCTTCCCTTCTAAATACATGTCGAGGTATTTATATCACTTTATCAGTTCTTCTGTCTCTCCATTCCCCCTTCCTTAACATCTCCTCTTTTTTCCTAAAGTGGCTTATTGATCTTTGATCATGGCCTCATTGCATTTCATCATCATGAGCATTGAACCCCATTTTTGGGTGGAGCAAGATGTGCTGTTTCATTTCTTCCTCACCCAGATTTGACCCTTCTCTCACTTTATCTTACATTTCTGCTTGAGTCAGACGTCATTATTTTCTGAGCTATTGGCTGATTTAAAGATTGCAGAAAGGGCCATGAAAATGCTCTAACTCCACTCAACGAGGAAAGCAACTCTCTGAGGGACCAACTTCACGCCAAGGAGCCACAGTAGGCCCACCAGGAACTGAAGAATGCCGTGAGAAGCACCATGCTGTTTGCTGACCACAAGCACGAGGGGCGTGTCTGTGAGCTGAAGCAGACTTTCTCCAAGGAGCTGATGGCAGTCAAGGCCGAGGCGGAGACCACCTTCGCCCAGCAGTGTGAGATAGCCGAGAAAGCGGCGAAGACTACTGCCTAGGAGACCATTTCTTAGAAAAGCAAACTGGCTACCAAGGAAACACAGCTGGGCGAGCTGTGAGCCTTTAATACTAAGATGGCCAAAGAGAAAGAAGTTGCCAAGCTTTGGCAGGAGAACGACGGCTATAGACAGGCCGGCAAGAGGCAGCAAGAGAAATACGAGAAGTTGCAGTCCGAGAACCAAACTATTGTGAGGGAAAAAGAGGACCTGGAAGAAAAGTTGGTAGACCAGGATGACATGTGCCATGAACTGGCAGGAAGCGCGGAGAACTGGCGGACCAAATTCAAAGGGTATAATGCCAGGTCACTGGAGCTTGGTCAAGAATTGGCCACCATACAGACCAAAACGTGTACAGCGTTCTCGTCTACTTGCCCGTTCGCCCGAACAAGAACTGAGACGCGCCCGAGAGCGAGCACTGTGTTTGGATTACTTTGACTTACTCAATGGCGTATCGCCTGGAGGAGTCTGAGGCAAGCTGTCCAGGAGGAAGCCCGTCGGCGAGAAGACACCCGTGAGGGGTTTGGAGTGGATCGTGATGAACCGACTCCGCTGGACCAGAAGAAAACCGAAACAGATGACATGCTCCGGCTGATGTCTACACGATGGGTGCAAATTCACAAGGAGTACGTGGATGAGGGCTCGGAAGCATACGGCGTCTATCAGAAAGAAGCAATCAAACGTGAGTTCAATGCTCGATCAGATGCGGAGAAGATCAATCCGGAGGACGACATGTCAGATGATGTTACGGAATAAGACCGGATGGTGGTAAAGATCTTATTCCGTAACAAATTGGTAGCATGTCCTGGTTACACCAGAGGTTCCTCTGGTAGGCATCTCCATTCGGTTATCGAATTTTCCGGTGTCTCTTGCGCCCCTGGGTCACCAGCGGCGGAGCGTTCAGACCACTTACCCCTTCATTCGTCTCCTTTCATCTCTACGTCACTGGCGTCGAAAACAACGCCAGTTCTACTGGCCTGCGTCAAGCGCAGGCTATTCCACACAGCACGTGGAAATTACATTCGTTACACTCGCCGAGTGCCCTTTCATCTCCCGTACGCACTCGGTTACTCTGCGCATGCTGAGAAGCTTAGGTCGATTCACGTGAACAATTCGTTGGTAAAGGTCTTATCCCGTAACAGATGAGGAGTGAATGTCATCGTCGGGGTCGACGATGTCTCTCAGGGGGGATTTTGAGAAGGGGAGATCGGTTTGTTTTTTTTTTCTTAAAAAGGTTTTTTTTATGGGGTGATGGGAGGAGGATTGACGGGGAGTATGGGGAGAAGAGTTGTTACCACCTCCCAGTGTAGTTTTAGAAAGTATCATCATCATCTTTCGTAAGAACAAATCCATCAGATTTTTACTCATTTCATCGCGTCTGGTGGATTCTCGATCTACCCGTAGTCCCAGGACCCCGTGGAAAGCATTCAGGAGAATCTACAGGGGAGATCAGCTCACAGGGGTACGGGCGACTAAGTATGCCACCGGCACATAACTCTTTCATTGGTTGCCTCCTCACCGCCTATTTCATTACCGCCTTCTTGAAGCATTTACACTATTTTCAATTTGTAGACTATTGTCAACCCCTCTTTTATTTTTATACCTACAATTCACAATGGTACGAATAAGCAACGATCTTAAACCCCATAGGAGGGTACTTCTTAACTAGTATCTTAGTCGATATAGGTATTTGTTCTCATAGTATATGTTATACCCCAATTTGACACACATACTTTAATTTGAGATACTTCAATTCAACACATACACTTCAATTTGACATATAAACTTTAATTTAGCATATATCAGTTTAAGATACTTCAATTTAAGACACAAATTACAATTCAAAATGCTTCAATTTGTGCTTCAATTTAATATGCTTCAATTTGACATGCTTCAATTTGACATGCTTCAATTTGATATGCTTCAATTTGTGCTTCAATTTAATATGCTTCAATTTGACATGCTTCAATTTGACATGCTTCAATTTGACATGCTTCAATTTGACATGCTTCAATTTGACATGCTTCAATTTGACATGCTTCAATTTGATATGAAAGAAGGGAATTCCAGGATTTGTATTTTGCGATTAGCGTTAACATTTAGCACCCATTTTCGAAGGTATCAATATTATTAACCTTATAATCTAGGTATTTAGGCATCCCAAGGTATCATCAGGCTTCAATATTACTGATTTTCACATAATTCCACGGTTAGTTTTTGCAAAGTGAGAGTGGATCAAAATTACTGCCTGGCAATATAAACCAATGAGAGAGTTATGTGCCGGTGGCACACTTAGTCGCCCGTACAGGGGTATGGGTCAGATTTCGGTCTGTCAACTCTCATGTGCAGGTTGGCATGGCATGGCGGATGTGCAGGCTACCCACGACAAAACCACCGGCGAAAAACCTGTTGACGATGAACCTGTTGGTGATAAATGGACGAAAGCCAAACAGGCAGAGTTTCTATTGCGACACGCACAGGAGCTCAAGAAGCTGATTTCGAGAAAAAAACCCCAATGTTGTCGAGGACTACTCTGATCAGATTTTGGGGATCTTTCAACAAATCTTCATTGGGAAAATCCTCGAACCTGAAGTACTTTCTGTTTTCTTGTTATGGAAGTTTACATTGCGGTCCAATTTATGCTTAGCACAAACTCCCTACGCATATTGTCATCCCGGTCAAGAATTGTGTTTCTTTATTGAAAGGGACACACCCTGAGTCCCCAGCCGCTTGCCTTTTCTACAGCGAAGCAGAACATAAAATCATTGTTGAGATGTTCCACGAAAAGACGATGCGCAAGAGACTGCTAAGGCGGTACAACGAACTGTAATCCGAGCCAAATGACCTTGCAAGTTATAGCCAGGACTTTGAGATTGAGGGCCTGAAATAAGCAGTTACTTCTCATCCCATTCACTAGATCTGGAATTTGCGGAACAGGAAATGCCATGTAGATGCACTGTAATGAAAACATAATGGCTGTGCAAGTCCGATGATGAGGGCAAAATGTAACCTCCACGAAATGCAAAGTATGATGCGAGAAAGAGAAAACCCAGGGTATAATTGATCAGAACATCGAACTCCGCTTTTTTTCGAGTTTGGTAGCAGTGGTTTCCTCCTTGTTGCGCCGGAACCCAAAGAAACTGCTCTTTTTCGGCTGGATTTGAGGCCTCGACGCCGCGGGGAGAGCACCGCTGCTGGTAGGGTGGAACCCAACGGTAGACTGTGGCCGGAGTTGCGGAAGTGGTTGTTGTGACTGAGGCTGCATAAGATGGGCAGAGGATTGGGGTTGGGGGTCCATGCGCCCCGATGCATGGATGTACGGGCTATTGGCAATGGTCGGGACCTGTGCACCGTGGGAATATTGTTGGTGGGGATGATGAGACGGACGGCCTGTGGGTTGAGAAGGAAGCTGGACTGAGGATTGAGAGTATTGGAAGGAGTAAGCTTGAGGGGGTCCGGTATGTCGGGGAGGAAGGTAGGGCCTAGAGGATGGAGCTGGGGTGTGTCGTTGCTTTCGTGCTTGCTCTTCTTCTTTCCCGTATAACTGCTGCAGGCGTCTGGTTTCTTTCTCGACTTCAGCGTCCCGCTGACGCCGTGCTTTTTCTTCTGCGGCGATAACCTCCTGGCTCCGTCGCTCCTCTTCCTGTCTTGCGAGTTCGTCTTGTCGCCTCCTCTCTTGCGGGACCGGAGATGAGGAGTTCGGCATATTGAGTCGAGGCGGCGATGGCTTTCTACTCATTGCTGCGCCAGGAGGTAGGGCCTGTGGGTTCTTCCGATCGAGCCTAGGATCACTAGCTGATGTGGCCGTCACCACAGTTGCAGTTGCAGTTGGCGCCACTGCTTGCTTGCGGGCTTGGTTCGGCCCTCCGGGGGTGATATGAAAAGCCTCCTTGGCAGGCCCAAAGAAAATATCTCGAATCGCAACGGCAGCCAAGAGTAGTACAACCTCCAAGCCCTTGGAATCTTCCATCTCAACGCGGTGGAGATTAGGCTCGTAGAGAGTGAGCTCCTTCAGCCCTTGAAATAGAGCAACTGTGATATCTGGCTCACGGCTCTTCGTGCGCGTGTCAGAAATTGTTGAAGTTTTGCCGTGCAACAGACATGTCAAATCCTTTGACAGTTTCCCATCCTTGCGCCAGCTGAACCTCAGCTTCGGAGTAACGTCTGCGATAGAGGGATCGATCTGAGTCTGGTCTAGCGCTGAAGCAGACGGAACCCGGAATGTGTTTTGCGGCATCTCAAATTCCCACCGAGCTGGTTTGTTCCATGTTTTGGTATGATATTTCACCGTGATCTCTTGGTCGGGGTTGTAAAGCTGGATGGTGAACTCGGTGGGGAGGATGGGTTCGGAGGGCGGTACAGCGCCGCCATTTGCTCTTATTGTGTCGGCCGACATGCTCGGCTGGGTCCAATCTGGAGCCACGGCGACCTCGCCGTAGACAACGTCTGTCACATAAGGGTCGTACAGCGCGACTCCGTAGCGGTTTTGTGATGTTGGGGAGGCGGGGTCAAGGGCGCGCAAGGAATAAGCCGGTTCGGGGTCATTGCCATGTTGACTATGGTATATTGTGCTGATCTGAGGCTGCTTTGAGTTGTTCTTGAGGAAGAACGCTGTCCTGCGGTCAGTGTGATGATCTTGAAGCCAGCGGGAGATGACGTAGTCTGCTCTAAGAGACGAGGCTGCGTTGGTCCTTACAACGTACTAGGTAAATTTTCATCGATCATCTTGTCATTTGGGTTGTTTACAATTTAGCAAGAGACTACCCAGGTATGTGGGGAAGTTATATCTCAAGAGCTCGCCTGGACTGAAGTCTGCGCCGCGGGACTTGGTGATCGGCACCTAAAAATAGAAGGCGAAACCCCGCTGATTGAAGGCACCAGCGTTTGAAGTATTCTGCAAAGATATCTGGGATCAAGCTATACGGGGAAATGTAGGCATCTTTATTCTATGCATGACATCAAAATTTAACTGCCTATCACTGAGCTAAGAATTTAGTGGCTCCATACATACAAAACAGGGGTTGATCCTCATATTCTAAGTGGGTTCACGGTGAAAGTATGGCAGGACAAAGGTACTCTAGAACCTTTCTAAAAATAAAAAAATCTAGACGACATTATATTTGACGATCTTGGCGATGGCATTCTATAGTGAATCAACGTAATCACGGTATAGTTGTGGCGGTTTTGTGGCCATTCAAGCGCTTTCTTTGAGATGATGTTTATATTGCGGATTCGATTAGCACCGTGTCTAGAGTCAGAGGAAAGAATGGCATATATAGGTACTTGGTTATAAGTTTATCAGGTATTTGGGTAATAAACACATTGCCCCATCGAGGTATGGCTTCTAAGTCTCATATTAGTATGGACGGTCAAGATAACCTTGGAATGTCTTAGCTTTGCCTGAGCTCAAAGCCCGTTGGAATAATCCCCAAGTCATTGGCCAACAACTGATCACAGTGATTGAATTAGTACGAATATACGGAGAACGTAATATAATAAGTTAGCTTCATGATACTTGAGCTGGTAAGAGGAAACATCCCTGAATGTCTATATGACACAAGTTAGTCACAACGGGGGTTTGAAAAGGAATGACTTAGCTGCTTGGCAAATATAGCATAGGGAGTCTCAGAAAGGAATGTGGTAACACATTCAGCTGTTCAATTTATCAAGCTAGTCCCTGCCTGTGAGATCCAAATTAGTCACAATGGGGGCTCAAGGGAATGACCTAGCTGCTTTAGAGAAATGAATCACTTGAAACCTTTTGGACAAAAATCAAGTCCTGTCTAGAGGCGTTAGTAAGAAATCCAAATCGTAGGAGAGGAGAGTGGTAAATCTAGCTCACTATACGGCTGGTCGCTGACCACAGTGTGTTGTGACGTATCGTCGAAGTGTATCTATAAATTCCCGATTAGTGGCCGAGGGCGGGGAATGACTCAGCTGCTTGGTAGGGGAACTATCCATGGATGTGATGATGTCCTAGATAGGAATATCGACAGGCCTATGCTTCGTTAGTGACGTTTCCAATAGTGGTAGTAAAGTGAATCTCTGTTGGGGGAATGTTTGCGCGTGGGACCTAATTTAATCTGTTAGCATATTTCTGCGCATTGGGGTGACCTCCCAGATGTGGTATTGTACATAGAACGGTATACTCGAATGGCCTAAGAAGATATATGATGCGGTAATATCTGGATTTGGTTAGTAAGTGACGCAAAGGCGCGAGGTTAGGGGTTATAAAAGGACTTAGCCGTAGACAGGCAATAAAGGATATTCGGATCGGTACTCGTCGTCGTCGTCGAACGCCATGGTGCCCTAGTTTGTCGTATTATATGTTAGCAATGATCATGTGGTGGGATGCCGCCCACCTGTTATACATAGGAAGATATGATAGAGTGGTATGTAAATGACCCTAGAGAGAAGTGTTAGTGCCTATCCTGTAAGTGAATGGAAAAGATACTCAGCGGATGACTGGAAGTCCATATATAGTAGGTGGAAGACAGGTGTTGAGCTCTGTCTTGAGTTAGAGTACTCCTGATGATGGGATCAAAAGCGAGGGACCCGAAACCCATTATATAGACAATCGTCTATATCCAAGACAAAGGATAGGTTAGCTCATAGCTGCTCTACACAAGTCCTTTGTCGGCGTCGTTGTCGAGGCTAGAGCAGACTGTTTTATTGTTTTTCCGAGGCTGAAGGAGGTCATTGTTCACAACCGAAGATAAAGAAGTAAATCGAGTAAAGGACTCGACAATGAAGGACTTGATTTAATGCACAGTTGCCAGCTTTGTTATGTTGTCTACTGAAACAGCCACCGAGGGCTAAAATAGCCAAAGGGGCCCAAGAACCAAAGGAACTAGGGCAAAGAAATCGACAGACAATGGAATAAAGAGCCTTGCTTGAATATCCAAGGAATTACTTTTGTTGCATGTCAGATCTATGTGTATACTGGTTCTATCTTTGTAACCATCCGCAATCTGCGACAACCAAAAAATACAATAGCTATGTCCATCAAATCACGCATTTCTTCACTGTCCGTTTTATACCCGAACCCCATCGACCTCTTTACCTCCAGTGACCTTAGCCGCCTCCCGATCAGCAATGCTCATCTGCAATCCCTGGTCGTCCCAACCCTGGGTGCCCTTCTTATATAGCGTCTTCTGTTCTTCCCGGTTGGGCATAGGCCCAATCTTACCCCGGCGCTGCCGTGAGTCAAGTGTCTCCTCAAGTGAGGCATTGTCACCGTCCAGCGCGTATCCCTCCAAATCGTCTGTGTGTATTTCCTCGCCGAAAGAGAAAGTGCGGTACTCAGTGTTGGACCAGCCGGTACCTAGGATGACGAAGAACAGCGTTAGCGATATGATCCCCTCACAACCATAGCATATCACGTACCCTGGAACTGGCTGCTGTCTTCCCAGTCTTCAGTAAAATAGTGCAGGAAGCCACCGTGCGTGACCATGACAATTTCCTTCTCCGGGCGGGCTTTCAACCAGCGACGGGCTGCACGAGCGCGTTCCTTGAGGGCTTTGTTGGTTGGGGCGTAACGACCGGACAGCTTTTTGGGAAATAAATGTGAGCACACCACATATTGGATACTACTGGGATAATCCCGCGCTATAGCAGAGTGAGAAACATACCTTGTTATTCCACCCATCTTGTACAAGGTCCAGATCAACTCCCGTCTTGAATTCCTCCTTTAGAACAGAAGGGTCGCTGCCAGTATCACATGGAACATCCGAGGTCTCCTGAATATCAGGCAGAGCAATAATCTTCAAGTCTGGCTTTGACTCGAAGACGGGCGCAAAGCTCTCGAGCGCAGTATAGAGGGTGCGACGGAGAGGCGAGGCGGTTACCAGGTCGATATTGGCATGGCGGGGAAAATTCTCGCGGAGCGTTTGGCATTGTTCGTGGCCAAGGTCAGTGAGGAGGGGGTCTTGGATGACGTGGTTGGCGGTGCAAACATTGTGCAGGCCCTGTGGTTCTCTATTAGATCGGCTGAGCAGTAAAGAGTCATGTTCCGAATCAATTGTCGAGGCTCAGGGAGTTGGGTTGCGATCATTGTCACGAGATGGACATACTTGGGCGTGGCGAACGCAGTGAATGATTGGGGCCATTTTTGATCTTCACGAGAGTGTCGAGGATAAGCTGGTATATTTCACGTCAAAAATGTGTAGGAGTTGCGGGAGTTGCAGATATTGAAGCCGCTGAAGGCGCTTATCGCGAGACGTGGGGGGGTGATAGCAGTGGAGGGCTGAGACAACCTTGGGGCACGGGTAAATCGGAGTGCCTTAGAGAGTAAATCTAGGCCAGAAAGAATCTGGGAATGCAATTGAGATGTTTGTGAGATATACACAAAAGTTTAAAAGATATATAATCCAGAGAAGTGCATTTAAAGAGTCATCCCCCCGGACCTCAGAAGTCCGATATAAATTTGCGGAGCACCACATCGTCAAGCGAACCACAGCTCTGCACTGGAGTCCGATGGAGATCTATAAATTATGATTTGTCTATCTTAATGAGGGGTCCTCTTTAGATTGTCTAGTAAGAGGCCGAGTACTTCATGAAATAAGCTATTTGCATATAAAATAGAATGCCAACACTCAATGAATTATAGAACAAATGGGTATGTATAGGGAAGCAATGCAATGGACAACCTTTTATGCAACGCCGAATCCTTGGGCGTTTTCGAGAGCCTTGTCAAGCTTGGTCGCCAAGGCCTCCCTTGACGAGTACTCTGGCAAAAGCAAACGACCGAAGCACGTCAAACTGGTAGGAAGACGCTAGAAGAATAATCAGTATGACAATCCATATATTGTGTTTTTTTAAAAAGTTGCAGAACTTACCAAATCGCCGACGCCATTTTTCTGTATCACAAACATAATGCTTGATATCCCGTTGACGGGTACTCGGTCACTAGCAGTGACGAATTCGAGTAACTGGGCCCTCTTTTCATTGGGGTATTCTTGAATAATATCCCAGAAATCACGAATGACACGATGATCTGGGCCAAATCCACCTTCGTAACGGGTATGGTTTTCGAGCTCTTCTACATCAATTGATTGAATGCCTTCTACCACGGTTTTCAGTGCTTCCGGGGAGAAGATGGACAGAGCTGATCGGTCCAGGCACGTGTTGAGCCCCCTCTGGAAGGCTTCAAACTGTGGTCGGATGGATTTGTCTGTGAGCCAGAAGATGTAATCCTTGACAAACTGGTGTCGGTTTTTATTGGTCACAAGAGCGGCCTCTTCAGCCGGAGGTAGAGGGGACTGAATTGGTGTGGATTCAGACACCGACTTGGCAGTCGTGTCTGAGGCATGCTCGCAGGATGTGACATCGGTAGCCTCCTCGACTGCCACTGGGGTTGGTGATCTCGATACTGCAGGGCAGTAAGCTGGCACATCCATCCAGGCGCTGGAGCCTGCGATGGGAGCCGGAGCGGTGATTTTGACTTTACTGGCGCGAGGCCACGCCGCATCACGATCAACCTTTTGCATATCGATTGTCTCTATACTTCCAAATGCTTCGAAGCTGAACTCGTAGGTTCGTGTGAAAATATCGCCGACATCGCCATCTTTCCATGCCAATAATGTGTCGAGCCCTTGGCTGAGCTCCGGCCATCCATCCCGAATGTGGTCCAGATGCTTCACCTTCAGGCCCAGCATTTTACGGTAGAAAGCAGAAGGAAGATTCACGGGGAGGGTCAGGCCGTTGTAAATTGCAATAGACATCAACAGACCGATAAGTTCGAACTTGTAGAGAGGTTCCAATGAGCACGGTTGGAACCAAGACATGCGATGTCTAGTATCGACTGTGAACATGCCATAGGACGGGTCAAAGGCTTGACTCATTAGCAAACGGAAGAACTCTTGTTGAACACCACCATGGTCAAGCCCTTCTTCTCCTTCATCCATGCCCATCTGCACCTTCAAAGGTCGCATCAGTTCTCGCTTTTCACGTCGCCACAATTGGCTCAAGGCATCGGAAAGAATGTTGTCTCGGCGGACAACAAGAACAAGGTAGGTGGACATGGATGTTTTCATGCGGGTGAGGAGTCGAGGGTCATCGGAAATTTGAATAGCACCGAAGGCAGTCTGAGTGACATGTCTCGTGGTGGTCATAGCAGCCTCATAGGACTTGGTCATGGCAGAATAGCTCAAAGCACGGAAGTAAATCACGAGAGAGGACGGAGGGAAAAGGAAGGAGTATGAAAGCAGATGAATGGTTCGGTTGTTCGGGAGACCTCCAACCCATCCCACGGGCATATCCAATGGATCCAGCCGCTCCGTGAGAAGCGGTGTATGGAAATCCTCAGGTACAAGACCTAACCGGTTCCGCTCCTTGTACATTGAGGCTAAAATCTGAATGGCACCGCCAGCTGGACTGCTACGAGCCATTTCGGGGTTGCCATCCCATTCACGCAGGAAAAGAGTCCGAAGCCACTCAACAATAAGGGAGGCTGCGGTAATGGAATCAGCAGGCTCATCGCTGCCAGCAGCATGAGAGATGTGGTGTTCACTAAGATAGTCAACAACGCGGTCCAGCACGCTGAGCTTTCGTTGTTTTGGTACGTCCAAGCTGTACAATTGGCGGGCCTTGGAGATTTCATGGTATGCCAGTCGTGCAGTGAGAGCTCGCACGAGGCGATTTACAAGGCGGAGACCTAATTCATGTTCGAATCTGTCTGTCACCTCGATAGCTTGCTGAGCATTTTTCGGAGGTAACCTGCGCATGTCCGACAGTGAAGCTACAGACCCAGCGGCACGCATACGAACCACCGTTTTCCAAGTCTCCAAGTCAATGTTAGGCACAAAGCTGACCAAAGTGAACAAGACAATCGTGGCAATGTAGGCGGCATCAGGATCTGACAAATGATCTTCACCGGCAGATTCCGACATTTGCCGGGGAACGATCGGAGGCGCCGCAGATCCTGTCATGGTCGAACTGCGAGATGATCGGCGGGATGGCCGTCCAGAGGAGGTGAATCCCCGCGGGGGAACAAAGAGCTTATCTAGAGAGCTCCATAGACTATGTAGTGCTATATCCCATGGGCAAATCGTAAACAGGCGCTGCAGCGATAAACGCAGACTGGAAACATCAAGGCGACCGAAAGTAGCCCCGATCATATCCGTTGAGTCGCTATTAAAGGAGCGCAAGATCTGGCTGGGGTTGCTGAACACAAAGAATGCACTTTGAGCAACGAACGGAAATACTTCCCGCTGACGCAGAGTTGCAAAACGCCAATCTGGCTGCTCAAAGCTGCCTGTGCACTGGATACGATCAAGTTCTTCCTCCCAGCAATCAGCATCTTCCGCAGATTCAATCATGACCTGTGACAGACCATCGATGATTTCGGGGGTAAGATGAGTGATTGTCTGAGCCAGCGGAATGGTGTCTAGCGGGGGTTCGATAGGGGTTTGCCTTGGTTTGCGCTCACTGGGAGATTGGGCAACAGAAGGAGGAGGAGGGCGAGCAGGAGGCATGGGCTCCATGCTCCTCGTGCTATTGATAGGAGATACCTCATCCAGCAGCTTCTGACTATCCCAGGAGACACGTCTTTGACTTTTGCGGTGTTCCTTTGGGGGTACTGAATCGACGTCCCCAATTCTTCCGCGGTGCTTTTGCGGACGGTGCTTCAACGCTGGTGGAGAGGGTAAGCTAACAAATTCATCAGAAGAAGCCACTGGGAGCTTCCTGTTGAATTCTGGTTTCTTTTTATCGTCGAGGCTTGACCGCGGACTCTGGCGCCAATGATCAACCTCGGAGACTGATAGTCGTTTGACATGCTGGTTCTGGAACTTGAGCTCGACCGCGGTGGGTTGAGATGCCGATGTTCGCGATGAAGGAGTACGAGGTTGAGAGCCAGGCTGATTTGCAACTGTGGAACTGCCTGTGATTTTGACATCTCTGCCAGGAACTTTGTCGACATGGTAGTGGTGCTTCTTGTCAGTAGATGGATGGTTTACGGCCCCCGGTAGAGGTGATTTGGACGTTGGCTCCAATGTGTCTGGAGCACGGCGAAGGGGAAGCCATTCGACCATACGGAGCGAGATTGTATCGAAGAGGTTCTGTGTGAAAGACTTGGGGTCTTTTAGTTGTTGCTCCGCGGTTTGGTCGAGGTCTCGAATATAGCTGCTACCAGTACGGAGTTGCGGCGAAGAGCTCCCTTCTTTAAATTCCGACACGGCTGATGTATTTTGTGCAGGCCTGGACACGTCGTGAGCCGAGTGGTCTTCATCGTGCCGATCCGGTTTTGGCGACCTGTTGGCCGCTGCCGTCTGCGCTTCAAGTGTGCGGGTTCGCCGCAGGGAAATCCGATGGTAATCTTCTGCTGTCAACTGCGGCGGAGGCTTAGGCACGTTCAAACACAAACCGGTCTCCGGGTCGTCCAGGCTAGCGAGGTAGCATGCCAGGGTCCTCGCACTGAGCTCTGTGTATCGACGATATGGACCTTCACTGAGTCTTCGACGATGACTAGCACATGTAGAGGTTCGACATCCAGGATCATTGCAGCCGTGAAGCAGTTGAGCTTTGTACCTATGTGGCCAAACCAATTAATATCATGCGGAGTTAGGAGGTCGAGGCCCAGCGTTTGGAGTTCCACTCACCTGCGCACTAAGCCGTTGAATTTTTGTCTTCGATCATCGCGATACCGTGGTAACACTCTTGAGGGATCGGATACCTCAATAGTATTCTGTATGAGCGCATCCGGTGCGTTTGGTGGGAGCTTTGACCGATAGCTGTGAGTTCGCCCGTGGCCGGGGACTCGCGCGACATCGGGGTCGTCGATGGAACCTCCGCGGAGCCTTGTCATTTTCAACAGAGTGGCATATCTGAGGGTCTGAGAATAGCTGTATGCGAGGATGAGCGCTAGTTGTTTGCTTGTCCCCACTCGTTGAATAAATGCGACTAAGACACTCTCACTGATAACGTAGTAAGATGACGATGCCTCAGGCAAATGATATCCACTCTTGGGATCGGAGCTGTCGGAAGTCAAATAGTCCGGCGGACCTTGGGTTACTCAGGCCGCCGACCTTTTCGGAGATTACTAAGCCATTTTCGAATCTCAGGCTTACTGGATTAGGACTAGTAGAATTTCAGAAGGGCTTAGTCGCTCGATAAGAAAGATAATTTCGGAGGCAGCCCTGGAGATCAACCCTGGGTGACGGTCTATCGAGTGCATAAAGACTGACTCGCAGGATCATCCCCTTTCAAAAATTCTTCTCTCTTACATCCATCTGGGTCTCATCACTTTCATCCACTTTGATCATCAATCTGCATTCAGTTCATCCAAAAATCATAGAAATCTACCGAAGGCAGAGCCTTCACATGTACCCCGCCTACAACAAATATTCATCCCACAATCCACAGGGGAAACCCGCCCTTTTAACCACCAACAACTCTCAAAAAACCACCGACATGTCGTCGACCAACCAAGACGCAGCCTCGCTGCAATACACTTGCAACACCTGTCTCGTTGCCTTCCAACGCAGCGATGCGCAGAGAGATCACATGCGCAAAGACTGGCAGTAAGTCTGGAATTCTTTCTTTGTCCTATACATTTTTTGCGACTGTAGAAGCTGATTTGCCCTAGTCTATACAACATGAAGCGTCGCATCGCTTCCCTGCCACCCGTCACTCTCGAAACTTTCAACGAAAAAGTTCTTGCCGCCAAAGCTACATCCAACGAGGCCGCCGCCAAGGCTTCATATGAAAAGACTTGCCACACTTGCAACAAGGCATTCTACAGCGAGAACTCGTACCGAAATCACATCAACAGCTCTAAGCACAAGCAACGTGCGGCCAGCCTACGTAAGGATGGCGATGCTGCCTCCGTCCAAAGTTCCGCTTTCTCCCTCGGCGAACCCGTGACCAAGTCCGACAATGATGTCAACAAGGTCACTGAGGACCTCAAGACTGCCACTATTGATGAAGAAGAAGACGAAGATATGGACTCTGATATCAAAAAGGACGAATTCTTGGCGTCTCGCTGTCTCTTCTGCAAAACCGTTTCAAGTGATATTCACACCAACGTGGACCACATGCGCATCGACCACGGCATGTTCATCCCCGAGCAAAAATATTTGGCGGATCTCGAAGGCCTCGTGAAATATCTCTACCGAAAAATCACAGAAAACTTCGAATGCCTTTACTGTCACGCCATCAAGAACGACGCACAAGCCATCCAAACCCACATGCGCGATAAGAGTCACTGCATGATTGCCTTCGAGTCTGAAGAAGAGCAAGTTGAAATCGGCCAATACTACGATTTCCGGAGCACCTACTCCGAGGATGAAGATGAAGACGATTCCGCTGCCGAGAGCGGTGGCGTCAAGGTGAACGGAGATGGAGAGGACCAAGGTTGGGAAACCGACAGTTCCGCATCCTCCGTCGATGAGGACGATCTTGACTCATACCGAAATGCATCAGGTGCCTACGAGGCAGACTATGAGCTCCACCTTCCATCAGGAAAGAGTGTCGGTCACCGTTCGCTTGCCAAATACTACAAGCAAAACCTTCACAAATACCCCACAGCCGCCGAACGAGCTGCCCGCCAGCTTGCCATTGCCAATGGAGAAATTGAGGAGGAACCACCCCGTGTCCGCCCCAGCCATCACCGTGCTCTTGTCACTCGTGCCAACGGTGGCATGGGTATGATTGGTGTCACCGAAGAACAGAAGGAAGCTGCTCTCACTGCCGAGCGCCGCGAGAGAACTCGGGCCCTTCGCCAAGAGAACCGTTACGTTGCCCGTGTCCAAAGAGCCAACAATCACCAGAAGCACTTCCGCGTATGTTCCACCTGTACTTATCTGTTGTTTTACAAAACTAACTTCCTCCCTAGGATCCCCTTCTGCAATGATCGCATCACCACATCACCAACGGGAAATCACATCAATCGACCGGTGTTCAATCACGACATCGTTTTTTCGATGTCACCACCGAAACATTCGCCAATAGTCGCAAGACATCGACAACCACCGCAGTTCTTCAACTTGCACGCTCGTTACTCCCGTGCCTTCAGACTGCTCGACTTTTGGCAACTCCGGGCTTGTACAAGCCCTTCCATTCAGCAACGAAACAGCCAAGTGAGGTACTCTTTCCGAGCCGGGCCATTTTCTCAAATGAGTTTTTCAACCCGGTCGGTTTTAACGAGGCCTCACCGAGCATTGGACAACTTTATGAAGGGACGTCTTTATAAAAAGCGATTACATGTTGCACGTACCTTTTGTTACAGCTGTCGTCAGTGTGTCGTCATCTCATCATGTTATCTGGGGGAGTCTTTTGGAAATATCATTCATGTATGTAGTCTGAGCAAAATCAAAGCAAATCTGCTCAATATCTGTCTCGTGAGGCATGTAATAATTGTAGATGTAGCTGGCTGCATTTTGGCTTAATTTGGATCGATCTCTCCGCCAGTGTTGCATTAAAAAACAATGCTTTCCCACAAAAATCTAGGACTAAGATTTCCCTCTAAATAGTTTCTACGGCATATCTAGTTCCCACGCGTATTACGATATGTTGGGCTTCTCATTTGGCATACACGGTTACAAAGCAATGGAAATACCCTTGAACGGCCTCGGGGCGCTTCTAGATCTCAAGAATATACGGGCATACTGGGGGTCCTAGAAAATTGGTTTCATTGAACTAACTAACGGCTCATTGGAGTAACGGCTGGTCTTCTGAGGGACCGCCATCAGACTTTGAAGCTTTGCCATGCTTCTTTCGGCGGCGCTTCTTTTTTGATTTTGCGTGGCCACTTTCGGGGTTTTCTGATTTTGCGTCATCGGTATCAAGGACTGAACCGTCGGTATGGTGGTGATGGCGATGATGGCCTGGTGGATGGGGTTCACCTTCCGAAGAACTTGCGCAGTTTGCATGGAGGACAACTTTGCGAATACCATTGACATCCACAATCTGTTCTGTGATGCTTCCACACCGCGCCGGTCCGCGGTGGTGGTAAGTAAAGCCTGGTGTACCAGAAGATTCAACACTGCCTTCGTCACTACTAGCCTTCCGCGTCGACCCAGAACGCGGTTGGTTTTCGGAATCGTCGCGCAAAGCACCACTACTAGCCTCCCGCGTCGACCCAGAACGCGGTTGGTCTTCGTGTTCCTCGCGAACTGCCTCGGGAATGGAGACTTGGGGAAGGTCTTTGTATTGCTGAGCACCGGTGCCTTTGCTCACACTGTCCTGCGAAGCCATGGTGCCGTAGCCAATTTTTAGAGCGTGCGCACCATCTTTGGCTTCTGTTCCAGCGGAGTTAAGCAAGCCAGCGCCTATGCCACCTTGATATCCGGTAGAAGAAGGGATGAGTCTTTGGGAGTCGGAGGTGCTTTGTCCGGACTCAAAGTCGGTTTGTGCGGAACGGGATGGAGAAGTGCTGTTGCGCTTTATCTTGACGGCATGATAACGGGTTTGGCGCGGCCTGCTGGCCAGGTTGGAGGGACCAAGATGTTTCAAGTGTTCTCGGATTTCATCAGTGGCACCGACTTGTGTGACCCATTCACTTGCTGAGTCTGAATTGATGTCGGTATTAGTTTTGCGGAGTTGAAAGCGGGGAAGGGGTGATTCCACAGAACTGCGGCGTCGGATCAAGTCGGAAGGCTTGGGAAGAGAGGAAGGTTGTGTAGAATCCACGTCGATCAGGTCGCCATCGGTGACAACCGAGGCGTTCAAAGGAGGCTCCTCGACGATCTTGCCTTTAGCAACACGAGACTTAGGTGCAGGTGTCATTCGTCGGATTGCTTTGTGGACATCAATAAAGACATCAGATTCGTCAATGATTTCTTCTCCGATCAGTTCTTCAATAACATCTTCCAGTGTGACAACTCCAAGAGCGCCACGATCCTCGCCAGGATATTCAGAGACAAGAACCATATGAGACTTGCCCTCTTGGAAGAAATTCACAATATCCAGACAGCTGGTTTCAGGACGTGTTTCAGGAAGCGTGGCCAAAGCAAATTCGCGGACCCGTTTGCAATCTTCCGGGTCGTATGTAATGAGCATCTTGACCAGGAGCATACCAACAAAATTCGTCGGATTTTCAGGGGCATGAATAGGAATGCGGGAATATCCTTGGGAAAGAATGTGGTCCATGGTGCGTTCATCCAAGACAGTGTCGGCAGACATGGTGAAGACATCGTCCATTGGCGTCATGATGCTGCCTACTGATTTCTCTTTGAGGTCGAGGACTGCACTGATAATGGTCACTTCATCGGAGTTCAGTTGCTCCCCGGCTTCACCCAAGGTTTTGTGGAGAGTGACGAGTGTTTTCAATCCGGCCTTTTTGTAGATGGTACCATGGTCCTCTCCAAGCAGTCTGTCTAGCAATTTTGCGATTGGCCAGGCGACTGGAGACATGATGTACATCAAGACCAAGACGCAAGGTGCCATCCAGGCCCCAATGGGAAGACCATAACGAACGCAGATAGACTGTGGAACAATTTCGCCGAAGATGACAATCAAAGCAGTACTTCCAAGCACCGCTGGCCAACCACCACCGAGTGTTCTGTCGAGGACGATGGGTAAGGTTTCATTTGTGATTACATTGCTGAGGAGGAGCGTGACAAGAACCCAATGTTTTCCGTGGTTCAAGAGATTGAGAACGCTAGTAGCATTTTTCCTTTCGTGCCCTTCGCCGGATGTCTTGATGACTTGAAGATAAACTTCATCCTGTACGAAGCAATCAGGATGTCAGCCTGGTTCGTCGGGGGATTTTTAGCCGCGTTGGAAAGAGCTGACCTGTCCCATCAAGGCAATTGTAAGACCCGCAAACGCTCCACCGCTCAACACAAGAGCAGCTGAAAATCCCAAGTAAAGCCATAAACTCGGATCGCTCGGTTCCTTTGGTGGTTCTGTGTCGCGGGATGAAAGAAAAAGAGGTGAGAATGTGGGCGCAGCAGTGGTGAAAGGAAGTTGTGAGATGGCGATGAGGAGAAGCTTGGCCAGACTCAGCATCAATGGCCGAGCGGCAAACGAACGGTATGGCGAAGAATTCATAAGAGGAGCATGGGTGACTAACGGGGCATGCTGTGATGTAATGAAGGTCACGGCGGGGAGAGGGAATGGGTAGACTGGGCAGATGGGGATGGAAGGGGGGGTGGGGAGATGGATGAAGACAACAAGGAAGGAACGAGGGGGAAGGGGACCTTGGAATGGGTTGAAAGAGCCAGGAAGCGCTGGAAGGACCACAACAGAGTGAACAACCAAGTAGGATGGCGTGGATGGGGAGGAGGCCGGGGCGGGTGCTTATTCAGCATCAAACCCCATGCCTTCAATCGCCAGGTTGATGTCTTCGGTTTGGATCGTGGCCAATTCTTGGCCAAGCTCCAGTGACTTGGCCTTATATCCTTTAGACTTCGACCGCCACTTTTCTGCGCTTTCTGCCAGTTCATGGCACGTGGCGTCCTGCTCTAACAACTTTTCCTCCAGGTCCTCCACTTCCTCCGCAAGAGTTTCATTCTCGGACTGCAACTTCTCATAGTTTTCTTGCAGCCTCTTGCCGGCCTCTTTATAGCCGTCGTTCTCCTGCCCAAGCTCGACGACCTTAGCAGCCTCTTTCCGTAATCCTTCGTCAAGCTGGGCAGCTTTTTCTTCCTTGGCCCGTAGGTCACCAGCAATCTGAGCATTGGAGGCCTGCAGCTCGCCCAGCTGCGTTTCCTTGGCAGCGAGCCCGCCCTTCAGAGAATCGATCTCCTGGGTAGAAGCCTTAGCCACCTGCTCGGCTGCCTCACGCTGCTGAGCGAACGCAGTCTCCTTTGCCTGGATTGCCGTTGTTATCTTCGCCAATCTCTCCTCGTAATCGGCCTTGACCGCCATCAGCTCCTTGTGGAAAGTCTGCTTCAGCTCGTAGACACGCTCCTCATGCTTGTGGTCAGCAAGCAGCATGGTACTCCGCACGGCATTGCTCACTTGCTGCTGGGCCAGCTCGTGGGAGATGCCGGTGGTCACCTGGATTTGCTGCTGGAGGCATGCGTTGTCATTGCTGAGCGCGGTGGCGGCGTCGTGAAGAGACCGAATCTGGTCGTTCGTGCGAGCCACATAGTCTCGGGCCTCGCTCTCGAACTTTACCAGCTTCGACTCCCACGCCGCATTGACGATCGCCACCTGCGCAATGGCAGTGAATGTTTTTGCCGGCCGATCACGTCCCCCCTTCCCAACTCCGTTCTTTTTGGCCGGGGCCCAACGAGGACGTCCCTGAATCCCGCGAACAGGGGTTTCCTGGGCCTGCTGCTGTAGGTATTCCAGGTCCTCGAACTTGCGCCGCCACTGGCGACACTCGACGATGACCCGATCCTTCGCAAGCAGGGATTCCTTGATACCCCGGGAGACATTCGCCAGTCGAGAGTCCAGGTGACGGACCTCCTTTTCATGACGTTTCTTTTCGATCTCCCGGGCTACCTCGGAATCACGAACTCGTGCCTCCGTGCCACGGAGCTGCTGCTCCAATGCCCCCACCTGGGCTCTCAATCTCTTCTTCTCGGCATCGGCCTCGGCAGCCTCGGAAGCCTCGGCGTGGTGGTTGTCATGTGTTGGCTCGTCGGCCAACGCTGCCACTGATTGCATCAGGCGAAGCAACCAGAAACGGGGACTACTCAATGTTAGTCTCCATATGGTATTTGGATGGGTATTTGGATGGGTATTTGGATGGGTATTTGGATGGGTATTTGGATGGGTATTTGGATGGGTATTTGGATGGGCATCGGGATGGATATCGGGATGGATATCGGGGTGGGTACATGGATGGGTATTGGGATGGATACATGGATGGATACATGGATGGATACATGGATGGATACATGGATGGGTACATGGATGGGTATTGGGATGGATACATGGATGGATACATGGGCAAGGCATTTTTGGCAACTCTTTTGGTGTCATGAGACATGACCCATAGGTTGGCTATGCGGAGGGGACATATGAGGGATGAAACGTCCAGAACTTACCCGCTGAAACTGCAAATCCCCGCCACCGAGACGGTGAAAACAACAACGATGTTTCCAACAAGTTGGAAAAGGTCAGTGTGCCAATACGCGGCCATGGCCGCGAGAAGCACGAAAAACACAAACGAACTGATGCTAGGCATTGTGGTTCAAGAAAAAAAAAAAGACTTCAGACGGTGTGACGAATATGAGAAGAGAGAAGAAAGAAGAGAGAAGAGAGAGAAAACAAGATGAATGTTGACCTTTTATAGGAGTCCTACGCGTTCCTTCCTTCCTGAACGACTGCCCATTCAAATGGTCCCCTACCCTCTCAAGACAGTCTTCAGGCATACCCTTCCAAATGAAGAATTAGTACAATGCTAGTCAATAGTCTTTTGATACAATAGCATAACTACATATTCTCTACATTGAAGATTATTGTGGAGTTGCAGATTCAATAAATTAAGCTTTGCGGCCCGTGTGGAGTCCATGCATACATGAACCTTGGATTCGACGGCCCTATTGGCCTGACGTCACAAGAGGGATTGCCAACCACATGCCTAAGACTGTCTAGGTACCACTAAACCGGGGCCATTTTGATTGAAAAGTAGTTCCTTCATTCAACTAACTGTTAATCTGCTCCAGACTTGTTCGTCAACTGTGGTTCCCAAGCCCGGCCTTTCGGGGACACCTAGATATCCGCTCGAGACACCAATCTTCTTAACAAGGAACTCGTTTCGACAGCTCGAAGAATAAGGGGAAAGCTTTATTATTGGCTCCTTGGGGTTGATTTCTTGTTCGGGCTTTACTCGGTTCCATAGAACAGCAGCTGAGGCCTGGGTCGTAGCCACAAGTGTAATCCCGGAGCCGTAGACCGAGCTGCAGAATGGCACGACAAGCATACCGTGGGAGTTGGCACTGGGAATAATCTGAAGTAAAGCAGTAAAGCCCCCGCAAAGAATGACCTTTGGTCGAAGGATGTCAACATCGCCTCCGGCCATTCCATCGCAGAGCTTCTTCCCTTCCCATTCTTGTTCGCTCCAAGCCACCGGCACCGAGGGTCTTGGTTCGTCTTTGGAGTGTTGTTTAAAAGCTTCGACGGAAAGACAAGCCCCTGTGGATGATGTTGGCCAAGCTCAATCCTCCACTGGTTCATCCAAACTGTAGTTCTCGACGACAATGCTTGCGTGTCAGCCAAAAGCCTCGCGAGTCGCCTGGACTTCTTGCATACCGCTTTCAGCTCGGCCCTTAGTTTTGATCTGGAAAGTGTTAAAGCCCAAATCAAGCAAGGATTGTGCCTCTGGCATCGCAGCAGAGGCTAGTTACCACGGGGAATTGGAGGAAAATTGTTGCACCCAAAGGTCATCAAGCGAGACATCCTCACAGACCTTGACCTGGGATTAAATGGCACCACTCAAGAGATTACAGATGGGCAGGCCTTTGAATTTCCCAGGAATATCCCACACTGCAATATCGATTGCACTGCTTGCGCCGATGGATGTCTGTTGCTCATCGCATGTCCGTACCTTGGTACCGAAGATGGAAACCGAGAGGGTTTGCCGGTCATTCCATATGGTCATCGGCTCAGTGAGATTACGTCCAATCAGGGTCGGGTCGAACAGTGTGTTGATCCCCTCGAGAATTTTGGGCGCCCCCCCAACGCGGTTTGGTGACTTGCGATGTTCCCTCCCCCTACCCAACAAGGCTCGTATCAGTTTCAATGCGCACGAGGCAGTATTATCCCCAGTTTGGTTCTTGAGTGCTTCTGGAGGGGCGAGCTCCATGGATGACGTACGGGTTGACCGAGGCGATTCTCATTGCGGGTGTTTGGACTGATGAAGAGGCGTGATATCCGTGGATAGGTTGGCTAGCGCTGAGTTGTGGTATTCACAGAGAAACAAGGAGAATGGAAGTAATTTGGGATAGAGCGAGTTGAAGGAAAGCTAAAAGAAACTACTTAAAACACGGCAGAAGACCGCATAAGCGGCCGAGTATTCTTGTTTCGGTATACACGTGATATCGCCTAGAAACGACTTTGACCACAGTGTTTTGACGATTCCCTTAGTTGTGCATCCAAAGCCCTACCCTCCCTGTAGCCCCTTTTGGTGTTGGGTTGATATGGAATTCCAGCATTAAGTGAGATAGAAGTCCGAGAGGAACATGCGGCTTGAATGATAGTTCAACATGATAAGGCATGCACAGGAGCTACAAGAAGTCCAATTCGAGGATTTGGTTGACCGGATTTGTTGCACAATACTTCTGCGGCTACAATGTCTTGGAGCCGAAACCGACGTTTTGGGTTAGGCAGAATACGAATCGCAGTGTTCCTAGGTGAGAAGAGTTTTGCTCTAGAGCACTAAACAGCTTAAGAGAATAGACCATGTAACTCTGTCTCTTAAAGCCACCATTTCAGCCCATCCGCGGAATAATTTTGCCCGAGCTGGGATGGCTATTGACATTGACATATCATTATGCAGCGAAGTCGATGCTCGATTCTCATTTATCGGGCAGTGGGCTTTCCTTCAGCGGCTTAAATCCTGGCCCGTTGAATACTCAAACAGCGGACTAGATTCAAAGTTGCGGCGGGGCAAGATGGAATCAAGGATCTCAAGTTTTGGTTCATTCCTCTCGTCGCAATACAAGTTCAGGCGCAAGATTAGAAAGCCACAGTTGACAGGAATTTACATGCATTGATTATCCTGGCAAAAGTCACTTTCCCGAGAGTCAATCAGTCGATGAATGCAAGAATTATATAATTTTTTTTATGCTTCTATTTCCGTCATGTCACATATGTTTCGTGCGGTCCAACACCTATACAAAAAGTTCCGCATATGTCACGATTTTGTCTCCCCACCATTGACATTCTTCCAAGAGCCAGCGTAGTGGTGTTCAACAAGATAGGGCCCTCTGTCTGTCGGGTAGCCACCCTGTCTAGAGGCAAAGGCCGCATTAGGCAGCACGAGCACATCCTGAAAGAGGACGGGTTCTTTGATATTCGTTATATTCGCTCGGCCGACCGGAACGCCCATTTCTTTTTGCAGGTTCCGCAATATCGCAACAGTCATCGCCTGTGGGCCCGTGAGGTCCACCACATCGTTGATCATTGTCATGTTAAGTCCGGCAGTGGTCACATGGTGCTGTGCAGCAGTCGCCTTCAGTTGATCGATGACATATTTGATGACCGCCACGAAATGGCTGGTCTTAGGTTTTGCCATGATCGTCCAACTCGCGAACTGGGACCCATCGAATTCCAAACCAACCACAACATTTGTTCTATTCTGGTATTGTTCTGGGATCCAGGTAGAAATTGGTCGGTGGCATGTCACATCAAGATCGCTCCAGATTCCTCCGTCAACGTGCAAGATCAATAGACGAAGGAGATCCGCTTTTAGGATCGGGACTGGCAGCGAGAGATAGTGGTCCAGGACATCTGGGTAGTCCGCAAAATGCTCACGAACGTATTCGTCTGCACTTTCATCTGTGAGTATCTCATGTCGTAGACGCGGGTTCACATCTAGCCAACTGTGGATGTCTCTCTGGCGGTCTTCGCTGATTTTCTTTGAACCGGCCTTTTGCCAGAGCTTGAATGGGATTGATGACTGCGCGTGATGACCATGAGAGTTTGCGATTGGGAGGTAGCTTGGTATTTTGGGTTTTGATATTGGTTTCATATCTTTAATAGCGAGTTCCGGCTTATTCGAGGGTATGATACTGGCATTTGAGGCGACGGTGACATTTTCCTCGCTGCAGACGCACGATCCATGAGTGAGAACAATGCTTGGTGGTTGTTTTGCCAGGCTCGATGCAATCCAGAGAAATGAACAGATGAATAATAGCAGCAAACCGAGTAGATAGTGATACCGTCCCATCTTGAAGGTGAGGGAACCTCTTGGGAGGAATACGAACGAAGTTAACAGTTTCAAAAAGGGATCCGCTAACTTATGAGGGAAAAGTGTCTATCTCCTGAGCAGGATCCGTCCAGGGCCCACAAAAGCTTGGCTTTCATTTTCTGAAGTTTTGGGTTGCTGGTTTAAGTACGGAGTAGATCAGTATAGGGGCATGGTTATATGTTATAGCTAAAATTCCAATTTATACACTTATCGATTCTTTGATTCAAGTGAAACACATGGTTTTAGGAAGCCTCAAAGCTATTGAAATTTCTCAAATGTATTCTTCCACGGGGCATTGGCTGAGAGCGTTGTGGACCGAGTGTCAATATTAAGGGTCTCAAACTGGGTCTCTGATTGGTCCAATCATCGAATCCGATTTAATCCGTGTCAAATTGAGTGTCAAATTTCCTGCGAATGTCTCACACAGCACGTCCCAGTTCTTCGATCTATGGAATCAAAGGTGCTCTGCTCTATAAATGGGAAGTCTAGACCTTGTACGGCAGGTTTTAGACGCCATCGCGCCAACCGGGTTTTTGCCTGGCAGAAAATTAATAATAATTAATAATTAACACCTATAGC